>CP050233.2:0-452500 GCA_012066045.3 Morus alba
AAAAATCTTATTCCATCGTTCGCCTCTTAAACCTTTCTCGGTTCTTCACTCTCTCTCACCCTATGTTTGGATCGTGAGAAAATGCAGACTCTCCAACTAGATTTCTCTTTGAAAAATTTCTCAAATCTTTTGTTCTTTCTCGAATTATTAGAGATAAAAAGTACAAACTCCAACCGAATTTCATATTATGAATTCTCTTTGAAAACATTTTTTCATTTAGGGTTTAGTTTTCAGTTCATTTAAGGAAGATTTTGTGATCCTTTTTCATTTAGGATACACAGCATGGAAATGTATTTAAATTTTGTCGTTTTAGCACCCCTTTGTTCTTATTGTTAATTAAGGGATTGTACTGGGTTTAGTTAGAGCGAATTGGAATGCCTTCATAAAGGCTCTAGAATTTCTATTAGTTTCTATTGCATGGGTGGTGAATCTTTTATTGCTTTGTCTTAAATTGAAATTTTGATGTATGTAAATTTAACATGACTGCTACTCTTTTATTGAGAAAAAAAAAATATTACTTGTAAGTGTACAAAATATTCTTTTCATTTTTACAGATAATATTGATGTTTTTATATGTTAATATGTTATGAATTTAATAAAGAGAAGCCGTTACATATATAAATGTTAGTATAATCATAATAAAAAAAAAAATTGGACTCTTCCTACCAAAAAGTCCTAATTCCGTCACTGGCCATGGATTATGTAGTTCTTGTCACAAGTTTGAATTTTCTTCATCTGATTGTTTGGCCTTTTATTTTTATTTTATTTTTATTTTTATTTTTTAGAATATCTGATTGTTTGGTTTCAATGAGATGAACGCAAATATTTTTCAATAGTAAAGTCGATCTAAATTTGTTTGGTAATTTTTAATTATATATTTTTTTTAGATAATAATGAATCTCTTTTGTTAGCTTAATTTAGTCTTAATGTTTTTTTTTTTTAAAAAAGTACCCCATCATAAATCTTTTGACTGAATTAAACAGAAAAGACAATTTGATCTATTTTATGTGCATTAAAAGGGATTTTGAATTATTTTAAAAAATTAAAAAAATACTTTAAAATAAGGTACATACTTCATGAAAAATTTATAAAAGTAATTCTTAAAAATGATAATGAAAAATTTCATAAAACTTTTAAAAATTGAAATGAAAAAAAGGTAAAATGAAAAAAAAGGTAAAATGAAAAAAAGTTTAAAAACAATAATCAAACGTCAAATCTGCTTGATTAGAAAAAAAAAAAAAAAACAAAAAAAAAAACAAAACAAAACAAAAATAAAAACACACACCCAAAAAAAAGAAAAGCAAATCTGGTACAATATTCAAACATGTTCTTCCGCCTACATCATAAACCCATAATCCCATATCAAATCTTACTTTTTCTCTAGTAGCCAAAAAAAAATTAAAAAAAAATAAAATAAAATCTTACCTTTTCTCCACCAAAAAACCCAGATTTAAAGAAATAAATATGAAAAATCAATCAAATCTGCATCATTCATTTTTTACTATTAGAATAATAAAAATGTATTGGAGATGTTTTAAGTGTTTTTTTTTTTTTTTTTTTTTTTTTTTAGTAATGCTTTAAATGCATGAGATTAACATGTATTAGTATTTAGAGCATATTTTTTTTGGGTGAATAAGGCCTCCAATTAGAGGAAAAATTCTATTAAAATGAGCTGAAACCGATTAAGGTGCAGCTAAGAGTCCAAAGATCAAGAACCGAGTATACAAATAGATTTAAAAAACCTACCTGAAAATCCTTATACTAGCTAAACGAAAATTTAATCCTATACGGAGTTAAACTCTTACAATCAGTGAAACTTTAACCTCCTTATTACTACTTTTCTAGCAGGCCTCTACTTGTTTTTGGATCATAATTGAGAATTTACAGGGATGCCACAAAATCCGTCTTAGATTGACTTTATGACATGAGAACAATATTTGCAGATCGAACACTAAACCCTGAAAATATTGTTCGTATTTACGTATCGTGACACTTTGCAATTACCGGTTGGTAGATATCCAGTAAAAAACGCCATTACAAACCACAATAAAAACTAATACAAGAGAAATCACCATTCAATAATAGTAATAATAAATCAACCAAGTAAATTTTCCAAGCAATGCAAGATCTATCACCTACATAAAACATCATAAGTTTCGTAGTAACTTTTTTTTTTTTTTTTTTTTTGGAATAAGTTTTGAAGTAATTAATGTAAAATATAAAATAAATACAATATATTTTTGTACGGAAAAACTATTTGTTTATATGTGTAAATAGATTAGGTAAGTTTGGGATTAAAATGAGTTAGGAAAAACTCAACCCGAATCCATTCAATTAATAGTAGAGTTATGTGGATTTCAACTCTTCATTGTGTTAATTGGGTTCGGATTGTATTGGGTGAGCTCATTGGGTTCATTAGATTGTCAGGTTTTTTTGTTCACCCTAAAGAAAAGGAATTTGTTTACTCTTAAGGGAGAAAAAAAAACAAATAGTTAATGCTCAGTTCATTTAAAACTTTGGGTTGATTGGATGAATTAAATTTAAAATTAATCCACTTAAACTTAATTAGGTGGGTTGAAAATTATTAAAAATTCACGCAACTCGCTCAATCAATGTTCACCCCTAATTGGTTGTTTTTTCTTCACTTCTATATATATGGATGGAGCAAGTTCCATTTAATTTTTTTAAAAATATATATTTACTATTCTTGCCCTTTTTTATTATTTTGCCCCTTTTTTTGTTACAAACTTGATTCAAATTTAAACATTCAAAATGTTTAATGTGTATAATTACACTCCTAATTTTAGTTTAGAATTTTGAGTAATTCAAAAGTTTCTTGATTCATTCCTGTATATATAATTCATAATATACTACGAATCCTAAAAAACACATGCACATTTTTTAAGGGGTGTTTTAACTTTTAAGGTTGTTTTCTTTATTATTAATAATTGGGAATCACTTTATCATTATTATTGTTTCTTTATATTTTCTACAATAATGGACCAGCCAACAACCGGGCGACTTATGAGCGGCGAGAAGAGAGGAATGACGTATTAATCGGGTCGGATTATGGGGCGGGCCCCCTTAAAGGCCTTCGTATGATTATGAATCTTGATCTTATTTTTATGTCGGAAAGCATTGGTGTTCTTGTTGTTCTTGACATCTTGATGTTGTTGCTCGCATACATACATCCGTACATCCGCATCCAGATCGGCGATTCTCCATTGACGCATTTACAAGCAAGAATTAGGAGAAAAGATTTCGAAGCCCAATTCTTTTTGCTGGTTTGTGTTCTGAAACCATTCCTTTTTCCTTACAATATTACAAATCCGACTTAAATTTGTGTTTTTGCTTTCCTAATTCTAATAAATATAAATAGATATCGATAATCGATTAGAGTAAACCGATTATATTATTATTATTATGGTTAATGATGAAAGCAATGAATACATAATGTTTGGTTTGAATGAAATAAGTTGAATGAATTGTGTGATCAGAATTAGGTGGTGGTGGTGGTGGTGGTGGTGGTGATGACGACGAGGAATGGGAATGGGAACGTTCCAAGCAGCGGCAGCAGGAGCAGCTCTGCGATTAATAATAACAATGATACGGAGGACGACGGCATGATAGCTGCAGTGCTATCCGAAGAATATGCCAACCTCGACGCCGCTAATTCTAATACCACGCTTCCCACTACTTCTCGCCTTTCTAATCTGGCTCCTCTCCCTGTCTGTACTACTTTTACTCTTCTAAATTATTTATTATTTGTATTGTAATCATTGTTTGATTGGTTTTATATAGATTAAATATATTTATTGCCTTTTGATTTCAACTTGGATTTTTATTTCAACTTGATCCGTTAAACTATAAATTATCATCTCATAGTATGGATTGACTTCAGCACGTTCCTCGAATAAACTCATACATCCCGACCTTGAGTGATGCGAGTTTGGATCACCAACGCCTTCTCCAGAGGTTAAATGTGTATGGTTTACTTGAAGTTAAGGTCTCCGGCGATGGAAATTGCCAGGTTTCCTTTCTTCGCATTCATTCCTTTCATAATTCGTTCTTTCGTTCGTTCATTCAATATTGGCATTCTCGGCATTCATTCCTTTCTTGATGTTCTACGTTGCAGTTTCGTGCACTTTCAGACCAGATGTATCGTTCCCCCGAATATCACAAACATGTGCGCAAACAGATTGTCAAACAGGTATGTACCTGTATTTTCTTTTCTTCGTTTTCAGATGAACTACTAGCTTTGACTTAATTACATCTACAGTCCTTTTTCTTTACTCTTAAAGCCAGTGGCTATGTACTGAAAATTTTCTTTGCAGCTCAAAGACTTTCGCTCCTTGTACCAAGGCTATGTTCCGATGAAATACAAACGTTACTACAAGAAAATGGCCAAGTATGTCTGCTGTCATTTTGTCATACTTTTGTATGTATTTTGACTTGGTTGGTTGTACATCTACCTAGCTTAGCTAAGAAGAGCTCAGTATTTTACCACATTATCTTTATATGCAGACTTGGCGAGTGGGGCGACCATGTTACTTTACAAGCAGCAGCTGATAAGGTCTGTTCTCCTATACATGCTTCCATTTCTTTTGCAAAAAAAAAAAAAAAAAAAAAAAAAAAAAAAAAAACCCTAAATATTATAGTTTTGTAGCGTATTCTATATGATTATAGCGTTATGATGCAGTTTGAAGCAAAGATATGCCTTTTGACCTCATTCAGAGATACTTGTTTTGTTGAAATTATGCCTCGACATCAGGCACCTAAACGTGGTAAGTTAGTAGCACGCATGCATACATACATACATGCATACATACATGCATGCATGCATGCATACATACATACATACATACATACATACCCTTGCTCCTTCATCTCCATGAGAGATTCAGATGAAGTAATATGGTCCTTGGAGCTTTACTTTATCGAGGCTTATATTACAAAAATGCTGTTTAAGAAGAGGAAGATGAGATCCCTGAACGATACGTTACTAATTAGAACAACTTTTACAGAGCCTCATAACTCATAGAATGTAATATTATGACATCTTGTTGATTTAGGATTTCAACTCTGACGTCAAATCAAAGGGTAAAAGTTTGAAAGGAAAACTTTTATAATAACCAAATTATAAATCTACAGTACAAGAATGGAATAGATCAATAGACTGATGACTCAACTAGTCTAGAGGTGTGAAACTTTAGCAAAAAAAAAAAAAAAAGAAAAAGGACGAACAAAGCGAAGCAAAGCAATGCAAAACAAAACAAAACAACCTGCTCTTTTGAATCAAAATACCAACATAAATAAAGAATGTCCGGATAACAAAACAAAATACCAAAATATTGACATTGATCTTGCTCTTTTGAATCATGCAGAGTTGTGGTTGAGTTTCTGGTCTGAGGTTCACTACAATTCATTGTATGAAATTCAAGGTTTGTTTGGGGTTTGAAATTCGTTTGCATTATTCTTCTCTTCTTCTTTTTTTTTTTTTTTTTTTTTTTTTTTTTTTTTTTTTACCTGAAGTCAAAGAGAAAACAGCAATTCAAACATGTATTACCTAAATTGTTCTTTTGCAGATGCCCCTGTTCAGCAGAAGCCGAGGAGGAAACATTGGCTGTTCTAGTTTGTTTAAGCAGATTGTCGAAATCACTCACTCAGGTTGCTCTGAGAATAGCGTGGTGCATATGTTGTGCTTTTTCCATACATGTTTCTGATTCCTTATAGAAGGTTCTTATTTCTTGATATAGTTTACAAAACATATATGGATAAATATTTCATTTTTGGGCTGTCCAGCTGTAAATTTTAGGCGTCCTTATTTATACACACACACGATATATATTTTACGATTTGATTGTTTATTCTTTGTAACGTAAGGATCGAATGATTATTCGTATGTTGTATGTGTATATTATTGGTTGAGTGGAATTATTTGGTTCTTCCTCTTGAGAAAAAGAGTGTTGAAACGTCATCAATATAAAAACTGTTATTGCGTAATGACAAACGACAGAAATTGGGTTTTTCCAAGGTTCTCATTACAAATTCTTTAGACGGAGGAGGAAGAAAAAAAATAGGTAGTCATGAAAATCAAAAAAGAAAGAGACAGAGAGACAGAGAGAGATTAAGGAGGCGGATGATGGTCACTTCATTTCCAATTGTTGGCGACAATGTCAGCCAAGTCGACGACCCTCTGGGAGTAACCCCACTCGTTGTCGTACCAGGCAATGACCTTGACCATGTCATCTCCCATAACCATTGTCAAAGAAGCGTCGACAGTGGAAGAGACGTCAGTGCATCTAAAATCGACGGAAACGAGAGGTTCGTCGCAGACGGAGAGAATGCCGTTGAGCTCCTTTTCGGCACTTTCTCGGAAAGCAGCGTTGACCTCCTCCGCGAAGGTCTTCTTGGAGACCTGGACAACAAGGTCGACGACAGAGACGTTGGGGGTGGGGACACGTAGGGCAATGCCATTGAGTTTGCCTTTGAGAGTGGGGAGGACAAGGGCCACAGCCTTGGCTGCACCGGTTGAAGTGGGGACAATGTTGAGAGCAGCAGCGCGAGCACGGCGCAGGTCGCGGTGGCTGGCGTCAAGCAGCCTCTGGTCACCGGTGTAGGAGTGGGTGGTGGTCATGGTTCCCTTTATGATGCTGAACTTCTGGTCGAGCACCTTGACGAAGGGCGCAAGGCAGTTAGTGGTGCAAGAGGCATTGCTGATAATAGGCTCATCGGGGTTGTAGGCATCGGCGTTCACGCCCACGACGTAGGTCGGGATGTCCCCCTTCCCTGGGGCAGTGATCAGCACCTTCTTGGCTCCTGCCTGAATGTGCTTCCCTGCACCCTCCCTGTCCACGAACACTCCGGTGCCTTCAATTACTAGGTCGATTCCCAAGTCCCTGCAATTATAACACTAGTAGTAGTCAATTATATATGTGGAATACTCACTGCAATTTATCACCATTATATTGGGAATGGAAGATTGTGTAATGTACGTGAGAGTAATATATATATATATATATATATATATATATATATATATATATATATATATAGAGGTTGTCATTATAACTTACTTCCATGGAAGATTGGCGGGGTTCCTATTAGAGACAACCTGGATGACCTTGCCGTCCACAGAGATACCGTCGGTGCCAACAGGCTTGACATCAGCGTCGAAGATGCCGAGGGTGGAGTCGTACTTGAGGAGGTGGGAGGCCTGCTTGACGCCTCCGGTGTCGTTGATGGCGATGACATCAAGAGGGGAGTCCTTACGGCCGTGCCAGCACCTCAAAAAGTTCCTTCCGATTCTTCCGAATCCATTTATGGCAACCTTTAGCTTTGCCTCCACTACGCCTTTCTTGTATCCCCCGCTGCTTCCCACCTTCATTCATTCATGCATTCGTTTGTTTGTTTAAAACATCATATCACCAATAACTAACAACTCATCATGTTAACTACTAAACACATATATACACACATAGCAAACATTATAATGTGATGACCAACCAAATCAAATGTACGAAAGCATTCGGTGCGCTGATATTCCATCAGATGTATATGAAAATAAAACAGAAAGTCGTAGTTCCAGTGCATCGCCATATTTGTAATGATCATTGCATCACCAACAGAGACAGAAAAGAAAAGAAAAGAAAAAAAGTAGAATACTGACTGCAGATGTCTGGAAGGCAATGACAGAGAGAAAGTCGTCGGAGGAAGCCTTCCTGGCGAATGGAAGGGAAGCGGTTGAGCTTCGGAGTCCAGAGAATTCCGAAAACCCCTTCCCGCTAGCCTGAAATATTAAAGCATGAACATGAATGACATGATATGATACAGTAAAGCATGCATATTACATACAAGGAACTAGTAAAAAAGTCGTGTTGAATTACAAGTAGAAAAGTAAGAAAAGAGATGGGTACCTGAAGAGATGGTTTGGCGACAGAAAGAATAGCGGAAGCCATGGCGGGCGCTACCAACAGCTAGCACCTCCTAATAACTAGTTGAGAGAGAGAGAGAGAGAGAGAGAGAGAGAGAGAGAGAGAGAGAGAGAGAGAGAGAGAGAGAGAGAGAGAGAGAGAGAGAGAGAGCTCTGCTCCAGTCTCTAATTGGAACGAACTGTGGAAGTAGCGAAGCCAAAGACAGAAAATTAGCAGCTTCTTCTTTTTCTTTTCTTTCTTTTTTTTTTTTTTTTTTATAAATAAATATATACCACTTAGTTCATCACTACTTTTTTTATTTTGTTTATTCTTTAATGTGTGTGTGTAGAGGCAAGAGCCAAAGAAGAAGAAGGAAGAGGGATGAGTGATCAGTGACTGAAATGAAAGCAAGAGAGGATGAGATTGTGGATAGCCTCTCATTTAACGTATGGCTCTCGTTGCCGCTTTGTCTTTTGCCTCTGTACTTCTAATTCCTTCCACTCTTTTCCTACTCTTTCCCATTATTATTAATTATTACTATTATTATTATGATTATTATTATATTACTCATCCATTTCTACTACCACTAGTCTGCTGAACTCTATGCTTATATATTCTTTCTACTAATTTGTTTCAACTTAAAACTCTTTTTTTTTTTTTTTTTTTTTTTTTTTTTTTTTTGCTTCTGCGTAAAAAGAAAAATGCGTTTAATCTTAAAAGAGTGATAACTTTAGACTATTAATAACTCATGTTGAAAGTTTTTTGAATTTAAAATGGTTTTGTTTTCGATATAAAAATAAAAATGATAATTTTTTGCTTTTTTTTTTTGGCACCAGACGAGTTTTAATACACATTTTTGCTAGCTAGGCATTGTGACGAATTAGAGGAACATCACATTTTAGAGAGTTGACAATCGAATATAGCACTGCTACAAAAAGAATTTAAAATATATTTAAGAAAAATTGTTGCATTTATTTTTAAAAGTACATAAATCTGAATTTTTTCTCGTTAAAAATTTACACGTAAAAATGGGCCGCAGCCATGATTCTTATGAGTCGTGGCCTTCCATTCCCCCATATTCTAAGCACCAAGTCTGAGGATCTAATTTTATTAACCCAAAACCAAAAAGATTAAAAGTGGAAGAATTTTTGAGTTTTTACTACCAACCATCCAAAGCAGCATTAAATTGAAGGCTTTTTATATGAATCATCATCATCATGGTGAGTAATCAAACTGTTGATCAATTGGACTGACTGCATCTATTCCTCTTTCTTTTTCTCTTCTCTTTTTTTTTTTTTTTAGTTGTTACACTTACACTTGAAGAATTGGTCCACGTGTACGGCTCTCATTCTGTAACCACTAATTAAAATAAAGATTGGAATATAACACTAATCTCCCTCTCCTGTAAAGGAAGACGTTTCTGAGAGCGAGCTTTTCACGATATCAAATCTAATTTTTTACTGTAGAAATTTAAAACTGAAAACTCGAATCGGTGAAATGAACAATACCTAAATTAACAAAATAGAAGCTAAAAAGCAACTCCCACTCCATCCTTTGAGTGGCAATCAAAGAAATAAATAATATTTACTGAGTGTCACTATTTACTGGCAATCAACAAAGCTAGCAAATAGGAAGGAGAAGGTATTACTATATTTTTATTACACTTTGATCCACAACTGACTCCATTTTCAAGTGTAGCGTTCAAATCCTCCAACCTCGAGTTCAAATAAATAAATAATGTTTTATTCCACTTGAACATAGCCAAATCAGATGAGAGAGATACATACATATATAGGACCAGTAAGAAGAAAGGAGAATCTGATGTGTAAATGCATAACAATGCAGTTTTTGACTTGAACAGGGCACTTTCTCAGCATTCAAAACAGAGAGACAAGTTTGCATAGGTTTGCTTGCGGAGAAAGCTGTCCCTCTGAATGGCGAATGCTTTTGAGTTGGACGTTAAAAAAGAGGCCAACTCAACTAAACAAACTCCCACTAAATCTTGGACCATAAGCCCAAAGTGACCCCCACCCCACCCACCTTTTGAATGGCATATAAACATGGCACCAGACGGTTGCAAAACATCTCTCTCTCTCAACTCTCAAACACCAACACACAAAAAACTCGGGAACTCGGAACCATGGCAAAGGAAGCAGACTTGAAGGTTTGGAAGTCTTATATCTATTACGTATAGTCAGTCCTCTTTGGTTTTTTATTCACTGCCCTTTCTTTTTCATATTAGAGAACTCTTACCTCTAAAACAAAAGCTGCATTTCACTCTATTCCAGAAGGTTGAATTGAAGGTTTTCGTCAACTGCTGTGATGGCTGCAAAAGAAAAATTAAGAAGGTTCTTCGGAATGTTGATGGTAAGTAACAACATACATATGCGGAACCTTTTTTCTTCAAACTTTGTCCAAAACCGTGTGTTATTATATTTCTTGCCCTTCAATACCAACGTCTGGTGCGCTAATTTAACTTGTTTTGAAAAAAACAAAACATAAATTGTTAGGTGTATATAGGACGGAAATCGATCCTCTGCAGCCAAAAGTGACAGTCGTGGGGAATGTGGATCCTCAAATTCTGATAAAGAAGCTTTCCAAGGCTGGAAAACAAGCAGAGGTTTGGAGCCAACTTGGGAATGAGAGTGCCGGACATGCAAAGAGAGAAGGAGCGCCGAAGACAGAGGAGAAAAGGAATCTTGAAAATGAGGATGAGAAAACCAAGTACCAAGAGTTCCCATGCGTTGCTACGCCTGATAAAACTACTTTAACGAAGGAGACAGGGGAAAAAACTACAAAAGCTTCAAACCTAGTCAAGGATCAGAGTTCAATTACTAAGAATGGAAGTGAGACTGCTGACCAGATTAATGTTGTTCCCACTACAAATCCCATCGTGAATTGGTCCGTTCATCAGAAGACGCAGCCCGTTGAAACAATCAACCAATTAAGGAATTGCAACCCACAGTGTTACTTCGTTGACCCTTACAGCACTGCCACGGCCGTAACCTATCCCTACTATGCCATACCTGCTTCATATGTGACGGCTCCGATACTAGTCACACCCACACCTACGTTCAACGGCATGCTGCAAAACTACCCATACGAAAGGACACTGTTTCCTTTATCATTCCAGACGCTAGCACCTCCAACAACACAAGTCGGGGACTATTTCAGCGACGATAACACCATGGGATGTCATATCATGTGAAAGACTGTTGTCATGTTAAGGTGTTCGTTTGGCTCTTGTTTTCCTTGAGGAGCATTTTGAAGCATCATTTTTGCAGATTTAACTCTTCTTGCTGCATCTTGCCTCACAAGCTACAAATTATATCTTCCTATAATAGGCTCTTTCCTAGGCTCAAAGTTTTTCACTAGAGTATAATTGAAGCAAATACAAATCGAAATCAAAGCATCTTATTTCATTTAGTTTGATCAGCAATCAGCATCAAAGCAACATGAAATTTCAAAGAGGGTGCTTGTTTTAGGAGAATTTCTTGTGCAAACTCTCAATGTCAATGGCTACAAAAGCCAATTAATGAATGTGGCAGATTTAAAATGATCGATCGGTTAGTGTTGCTGATTATTTGCTGGTTGAACAAAAAAAAAAAAAAAAGGCCTAGATTTTAAGAACCGAAGATATCCATTCACTAGCCATCATTAATGTCATCATCACTAAAAGAACTCAAGCAGTTGCATTATACCAAGAGAAGAGAGTCAACAGTGGAGCATCCTAAAAGTTAAAAAGTTAAAGACATGGTAAAGAAAGCAAAAGGACAGCGAAATGCATAGCTGATAGACATTGAAGAATTGAGAGTCTCTGGCATTGGCAAATTGGTTGCTGCTAGTGCTATTCAAAGAGAGGGAAGAGGTGGCCTGTCATACCCTGAGTATCTGGAGCTTGGAGGAGAAGGCGATGGCGACCCAGTCGGGCTGGGAGGAGGACCACTGGAGCTGCTCGATCTCGGCGCCAGCGGTGTAGGCGAGGATGGGGTCGAGGCCGCCGTCGAGGGGCTGGCCCATGGAGGAGAGGTCCCAGATGAGCGCCTGGGAATCGTCTCCGGCGGTGCAGATGTGGCAGGAGCTATGTGGGGCCCAGGCGATGGCGTTGACGGAGGCCTGGTGGCGCTGAAGCTCGACCACCGGGAGCGTGGGGAAGCGGATGTCGAGGACGACGACCTTGGCGGTGTCCATGATGATGGTGGCCATGTAGCGGGGGTCCTGCTTGTTCCAGCCGAGGCGGACGAGCGGGGTGTCGGGGTCGGAGCTCTCGTAGATGATGGTGGAGTGCTCCTTGTCTCGGAGGTCGAAGACCCTGACGGAGCCGTCGGCGGAGACGGAGGCGAAGACGCCGACGCCGCCCCAGGCAATGTCGTAGACCTCCTTGTCGTGGGCGATAAGCTGAGTGTCGACGGCCTCCCTCTCGATGTCCCAGATGGTGCAGGTGGTGTCGATGCTGGAGGTGCCGATGCGCCTCGGCTCCGCCTCGTTCCAGTCGAAGGAGGTGAGGGGCCCGCAGAACTCGCTGTTCTTGTTGCCGTTGAGGAGGGAGAGGAGGCGGACGCGGGAGCCGCCGCTGTTGCTGTTAACGTTGTTGTTGGTGTTGGTGTTGTATTCGTCTCCATTCCCATTCCCGAGGTGCGCATCAGAATCGTCATCGTGAATCCTCCAGAGCCTCAAGAAGTCGCTGGAAGTGGCGAGGAGGTCGGGCTTCTGGCACTCCTTGTCGGGAATGAAGATGGTCTTAGTGGGAGGGTAAGGGTGCTCGAAGGAGAGGGTGGGGTCGGAGCGAATCTCGCCGGTGGAATCGTCGAGCTGAACAATCTCGAGGCGGTTGGGCAGCTGCTCGAGAAGGCTGGCAATGGCGAGGCGGTACTTCTTGTCTCGTCGGACGCTCCAGTTCATGGCGTAGATGTGCCACGGGGCCTCGTATGTGTAGATCTCCGACCTCTTCTGCTGCTCGTCCGATCCTTCCTGCTTCACCTCGCTTCCACTCCCTGTCCCCATATTCCAAGATTAATCTCTCTCTCTCTCTCTCTCTCTCTGATTCTCTGTGTTTGCTTTATTCGATTCAGCCAAATCCCAACCCCACCAGAGGCAAAAGATTGATTGCTTCAATCTCTCAAATCCAAAACAAGTCGAAATGAATAAGAGAGATTGATTTGGGGGTTTGAGGATGTGTTGGGGTGGGTTTTTCCCCCTCTCAGGACAAAAAATGCGCTTGCTTTTCCAGAAAACGTCCCTATACTATAGACAAGTACCATTTGGGACTTTTTGCAATTTGGCTCTCTAAATTCTGTGTTCTTTGACACTTGAATCCCAATTTAAGAATTTTAACACTATGAACCCCAAACTCTCTTTAAGGGGGAAAAAAAAAAGAGCTACACGGACATAAAGTGTATATATATACATACATATATATATATATATATATAAGAATTATCTATAAACGTTACTTTTCTTGTAACATTCTTATACGTGTAATACTCAGTTTGTTTAATTATAACATTTAAAAAATATAATTTAATTTACATAATATTGAGTATTATACTTAAATAAATTAAATGTTACACACGCATAAAAACACGCCAATAAAAATAAAAAATTACATTTTTCGAGCTATATAGATACCGGATTTAAGACTTCCCCCTATATTTGCACTCCATATGTATGTTTATATCTATTTTTTGCTTGCTTTTTTTTCCAACAATTTTTCTAAAAGCAGAGAAAAGACTAGGGGCACTGATTCTTTTAATTTTATTTATTTTATTGATTTAAATTTGCAATTTAAAATTTATTATAATAAAAAATTTTAAAAATAATCATATTTAACATTTTATTATAATAAAAAAATTTCATATAAAATTAAATTTTAATACAAATTAAAAATTTAAAATCTCGTTCACTTTACTAATTTAAATTTAAAATTTAAATTTTTTTATAATAAAAATTTTTTAAAAACAATCATATTTAATTTTTTATTATAATAAAAAAAATTTCATATAAAATTATATTTTAACTTAAATTATAAATTTAAATTAACAAAATAAACAGACTTTAAATTAACTAACTAAACAGATACGTTGTACATTTCTTTGTTCTTTTTGCTTTGCTGGCTCTCATTTTAGCATTAGGATAAGAGTCTCCGGGATGGGCAGTGACGACCACTTATTTATTCTTTTTCTCTCAGTATCCAAAGGGAAAAAAAAAAAAAAAAAGTGTGAAAAAGAAGAGAATGGTGAATCTCAATTATCCCATTGTCTTTTCCCTTGAAAAAGATGAAAACTTTTTAGGGGTATCAATCGTTCAGTTCAGTATATGTTACAAGAGAAGAGAAGAGAAGAGATGAAAGTGGGAGTGTGCTCATTTGTTGTTTGCACTTGTACACCCGTTACCATTGTTTTATATGCAGAAGATATATAGTTCGGGGTCGTTGAGCCAAAATCCAAATCCAATGGATACAAATTGACGAATTTGGTTTTGTACAAAAAAAAAAAAAAAAAAAAAACACAATCCTTGTGCCAAATGTTTTCCGTCTCCCAAATTCATCCCTTTTCGTCTACTCCCACAACCACAACCACAACCACATCAAAAACGAAGTTCGGTTCCGAGGAAGCCTTCACCTTCCTCCAAAACTGCACCAGTTTCAGGCAACTCAAGCAAATCCACGCCAAGATTATCCGCTCTGGTCTTTCCCACGATCAACTCCTCCTCCGGAAAATGCTTCAGTTTTCCTCCACCTCCGGCAACATGGACTACGCCGCTCTCGTGTTCCGCCACCAAATCCCCTCTCCTCTCACTTTTACTTGGAATCTCATGATCCGAGCCTACACCTTAAACGCCTCCCCTCGCCAAGCCCTCCTCCTCTTCACACTCATGACGTCCCGCGGTTTCCCTCCTGATAAGTTCACCTTTCCCTTTGTCATCAAAGCCTGCACTGCTTCTTCCGCGTTCCGTCCTGGGGACGCCGTCCACGGGCTGGCCATCAAAGCCGGTTTTTCGGGAGATATCTTCGTGCAGAACACGTTGATGGATTTTTACTTCAAATGCGGAGACGCGCATAGTGGACGCAAGGTGTTTGACAAAATGCGCGTTCGCAATCTGGTTTCTTGGACCACCATGGTTACGGGCTTGGTCGGTAGCGGCGACTTACGCGCTGCCCGAGCGATCTTCGAGCAAATGCCGGCTAAGAATGTTGTGTCCTGGACGATAATGATTGACGGCTATGTTGCGGATCGCCAACCCGAGGAGGCGCTCAAGCTGTTCAGAAGAATGCAGCTTGACAATGTTAGTCCCAACGAGTTCACGCTCGTAAGCTTGCTGAAAGCTTGTACGGAGCTGGGGAGCTTGAAACTGGGAAGATGGGTTCACGATTTCGCTCTTAAGAACGGGTTTGAGTTGGATGTTTTCTTCGGCACAGCTCTGATCGACACGTACAGCAAATGCGGTAGTTTAGAGGACGCGAGGAGGGTGTTTGACAAAATGCAATCCAAGAGCTTAGCTACTTGGAATTCGATGATTACGAGCTTAGGCGTTCACGGGTTTGGAGAGGAAGCGCTCGCCCTTTTCGCGGAGATGGAAAGGCAGAATGTAAGGCCGGATGAAATTACGTTTGTGGGGATTTTATCCGCCTGCTTGCAGAAAAACAGCGTCAGTGACTGTCGCAAGTATTTTGAGTATATGAATAAACGCTACGGTATATCACCGATTAAGGAACATTACATTTGCATGATTGAACTGTATAGCCGTGCCGGTATGTTGGATGAGGTTGTCCGATTAGTCAATGCGATGCCAGTGAAACCAGATGAGGAACAAGTATGGGGGGGGCCAGTTATGCCAATGGTATTGCTAATATATGCGAATTTGGTTTCGGACACGTTGAGGACTTGAATCGGTTAGGAGGTGGTGAATGCGTTACTCCTGATCAACCTAGGACTTGGTGCTTCGAAAGGGATGTGGGTTGATTTTCTGCTGGACAAAGTGCCTCTCTCTCTCTCTCAATACAAGAAAAACAGTGCTCGGACATGTATTATTTTATGTGCTTCAAAAGGTTTTGTTCAAATTTGATATATTTTAATGGTTATGCATATAGTTGAGTAGACCGCGCCAATACAAGAGAAACAATGGGATATCTCTGCGTTTAATGTGTGTGTATATACATAATTATTATTTTATTTTTTTTTTCATAGGCATTTATGAACCAAATAAAGTGGTTGAAAGTAGTTGAAGTGCGAATCAAATTACGAGTGGCTTAGTTCAAGTTTTATACTGTCCTTTTTATGTTTTACAACTTGATGAACTTATTATTCTCTGAATACACAGTAATTTAATTGTAGCGTGGATTTTGTACGACAGCAAACAGTGATTCTCCTTGTTTGATGTCCTATGTGGATGTATATATATACAGATACTGATATAGATATAATGGTATATGCGTTTGTTTGCAGTTTTGTTTGAGAGAAAATGACAAGAAGAAAGCCAAAATATGAGGGTGCCATTACCAAAGGATTACAAATTTACAATACAATAATCCAACACTTATTTGTTGTCGAGAACATCGACTTGGCTGGCTGGTGTCTTATTTGCCTGGAGGGTCTGTGTTTCTACTTTCTACCTATAAAGAAAAGTGCTTTGGAAGACAAACCATCAGAACGTAAAAGTCGAATTCTGATGTTCATCATCATGCCTTAATCCTTTGGTGGGGGTAAAATTTTATAGCTAATTATTCATTTTGATTACTTTCTATCTATCTGTTGTGGCTTTTCATTTTTCCAATTAATTTAGTTTTTCCAGGAACTGAGAGAGAGAGAGAGAGAGAGAGAGAGAGAGAGAGAGAGAGAGAGAGAGAGATCTATTTTATGGAGAAAAGTTCACGCGGAAATTACATTTACAGGACAAGGCTTTTCTGCCACTATCTGTTTGGTAATGGCTCTGCTGAATATGTGCTTCTTGACGTAGATGACCAACAACATGGTGCTGTTGTCAATCCATCTCTCAGTTTCTTCAGCAGAACAAGTGCGCACGTATGCGCTTCTTGCAATGGCTGGCTTCTGTTTTCATGCCCTAATGAAACTGATATTAGCCTCACCCATTACAGTGTTTTTAACTTAGTCACCAAGCAAGACTTCGCTCCTCCTCCACCTCAAATCCACGGACCTAGTATTAGAACCGGACTCGCTGTCGACGGTCAACACTACCAAATCGTACGCATTTTCGGCGTCAATAACAACAGGGGCAGTCTTTTGGAGCTGGAGATTTACTCGTCGCAGAAGGGTGTGTGGAGACTCGAGCGTCCCTTGATTAACCTCCCACCTGATCTTCCCAAGCTCAACACCGTCCCTCTCTTCTCGAACGGAGCCATCCACTGGGAGTTGGGGGGCCACTTGCTCGTGTACTGCATCCGCCATGGTGAGTGCAAGCTCATTCCACTACCGAACCATGTGGATTTAGACAAATGGTCGCCGCGCTGCCTAACATACGGGCAGTGCTTGTGGGAGTCGGAAGGGCGCATCCACTTTTGCTACTCCAATTTCGAAGGGATTCACACGTGGTTCCTCCTCAAGGATTTAGAGGTGCAAGACTATTGCTCCTACCACTACAATCTTCGGTGGAAGCATGCTCACACCATCCTGCATCAAACTCTAGTCGAGCAGATTAGCCCTAGGTTTTGGCACTCGGGCCTATCATTTGCGTCTCCTGTGGCTTACGTTGTGAACACTTGCACGATGTATTTAAGGCTACCTGGGGTGGTGGTTTCTTATAATCTAAGGACTCAAACTCTCAAGGAGATTTGTAGATACGCGTTCCCGAAGAGCAATTTCCACTGCTGCTTGATTGTTCCTGTTGTTTGCAGCAGTGATGCACTAGATTTCAGGGCAAGCAAGGGCGGGTGGGAGGTCCCTTCTTTGCCAACGGCCGCAGCGAAAGACATGGCAGAAAGGGGGTTGAGTAGCTGCGGTGGCTTAGGGTACTAGTAGTAAAGATGACGAGGATATCCAAATGAAAGGACAGAGTTAAAGATGTTTCACATTGGCAGAGATCTTCTAGGCGTAGCCTTAAGTTTGAAAGAAATAATAAGAGATGTTGTACCTTTTTACTTTGTGTTAATTGTACATGGTATCTACACTTTTTTTTTTTTTTTTTTTTTTCCGGGTTAAAATTATTTATTTGAGTTGACGTGAGATAAGCAACTAATTATCGACAAACACGAAGACAGATGACATCAGAATTAAGGGTTTGTTTAACTATAATTAATCTTTTTAATTTTTAAAGTTTAAATTTTTTATGAAAAAAAATATTATAATAGAACTAAATATCATAGTTTATAAATATAGAACTCTTTAAATAAACACACACATTATAACAATGGAGTTTGAAAAGTGAAAAATAATAAAAGTATCATGCTATAGTTTTCTTAATATAATAGGAGGCGCATATTTATTTATAATGTTCTTTTAAATAAAACTCAATTCAAGTTTAACTTTATTAACATTTCTTTTTAATTTTTTATACAATAACTTCAACTCAAGTTATAACTCAAATTCAACTCAAAAACTACACTCAAGTTATACTCCAAAAGAACAACCCCTAAATAACTCTAGAATTAACATTTTTTTTATACAATACTCGATTGAATTCGTAATCTCTACTCAAATCTCTCAATGCGACTAGATTAAGAGGTCTTAAGCAATTGGCAATTCAAATAACTGACAAACAATTCAAAGCAAAGCAGAAAGGGGAAAGCAACGTTTGGTCACTAGTTTTGTTATCATTTTCGTTGTCTGTTTAACATTCAAGAATCAAAGCAGGAGAAGTATGTTTTTGGGGAAATTGAAATTACTCACAAGGCAAGGGTCCAAGTGTAACTCTCTTGAGAAAGAAGTCCAATTTCTTACTTTGATGCCGTCACCACATTCAAATTCAAATCCAAATCCAAATTTACTACCATCACTACGAGCCGCCGGCTAAACACTTTCTCCAATGTAAGCCCAGCTGCCCTGCCTATCTTTCTTCATCCTGCCCTTTTCTTCAACCTTTTTTTTCCCCCCTCTTTTTTCTTGTTGAATTTTGTATTAGTCAAAATCACGACTTTTTTTGTGTGTCTACTATAGAAATCTAAAAAAGAATATATATTATTATTATCCATGAAGATTAATAAAGAAGAAGAGGAAGCTTGGTAGCTCCTTGGAATTGCTTTTATTATTATTATTATTATTATTATTATTATTATTATTATTATTATTATTATTATTATTCGATATTGGCATAATCAAAATCAAATTTCAACCGCTTAGCAAAGGCAAAGGCACAACCTTTCTTCTTCTTTTGTTTATTGGGCTTATTTTTCTTGTATTAGATAACATAAACAAGGATGTTAAGGGTAATATAATATGATATATACTCTATAATTTAATGAAAAATGTTGACTCCTTGTTACTTGGCTGCTCATGGTTGAGTCAACTTTCCCAGCACATTCTCTCTCAGCCAGGCCGATTATTAACTTTGAAAATTTTTTTTTTTTATTATGATGTAATAAATGATCCCTATTATCTGCTGCAGTGGCTGTGGCGCTAACATATGTAACTAATAATAATAATAAAACAATAAATTAAAATTGGTTTTTGTTTTTGATAGAATAGATTAAAAATTGATTGATAATCAGAGCAGTAGCGATTAGTGAGAGGGAGGGGCATCAGAACGGAATTCGCGCCTATCGATTTGGATCGGATCTCCCCTCATCAAATATCAGTAGTTTATTATATTGTATGTGTGTAATTCTGATTACGTTAGGTGTTTTGATTAGCAGTATACCAAATTTGTTTGGTTTTTTTTTTCTGATAAATTTAGGATTAATTTAATATTGTTGTGCTGTTAAAATTTTTTGTTATTTTTATATTGTTAGTTAGAAATCGTTGTGATTAAAAACATGTAGGTGTTTAGAAATTTTTTTTTTTTTTTAAATTGTTGTGAATAAAAAAAACAATTATGGGAAAAGAATGTGTTAATTAAAGTACACATATATAAAAAAAAAAAAAAAAAAGCAAGCTGAAAACGTTTTTTTTTTTTTTTTTGAGGATGATCACCTTTTTTTGGTAGAATATAAATTCAAAAATTGATTGATGATCCGAGCGGATAGAGGAGCAGGAGTGATTAGTAGAGGGGCATAAGAGCAGAACAGGATTCTCGCCTATCGATTCGGATCGGATTCCCATCGCATCATCAAACTCAAAATTATTGTTTTTTTTTTTTTTTATTATTATTGGTTTCATGAGAAAATTAGTATATTTCTGGGGGAATTACAAGAAATGGGAAAAGAATGTGTTAATTAAAGTACACATATATGTAAAGACAAGATACAGCGTACAGATAGAGAGATAAACAATCCTAATAAATAAATAAATAAATCTAAGAGAGAGAGAGAGAGAGAGAGAGAGAGCGTTGACGGAGGGGGGAGAGAGAGAGAGAAAATGGCATTGAAATTGGAATTGGCCCCTCACCCGCAAACGCAGTTACAGTGGTCGTATAAAAGATGGAAGGAGGGACAGGGGAGGGGTGCAGGCACATTTGTATCCGCGGTCATCCCCATCTCAATCTCCTCTACCTCTACCTGTAGCTGTACCTCTACCTGTACCTGTAGCTGTACTGGTGGTGGGAGTATCAATATCAACAACAACTTTGATAACAGAACAAGGAGAAGACACTTGTTAGATTCCTCAATCTCAAACTCAAACGCCAACAGTAGTTATTCGGTCAATACGAGGAAAATGGTAAAAGCCGTCAGTTTGGGAGACCCCCTCCTTGCCGAAGAACAAGATGAAGCCGTCGTCGTACCCTCCGACCACTTGTCCCAACAAGCTCTTGTTCCCTCCCTCCGCGACGTACGTATCTCATTAACGAACTCTATCTCTCTCTCTCTCTCTCTCTCTCTCTCTCTCTCTCTCTCTGTCTTTTGAGTGTCTGATGATCTGTGTAAGTGCTTAACAGTACCTGGAGATGTACAAAGCCTCCATCCAGGATCCAGGCCGATTCTGGTCGGAGATTGCCTCCCAATTCCACTGGGAACGCAAATGGGATCCGGATCACGTCTTCTCTCACAATCTCGACGTCACGAAATCCCAAGTCAACATTCAGGTTATTTTTATTCTCTCCTTCTCTTTCTCTGTTTTTTGGTTCCTTTAATAATATCTTTTTTTGCATTCCAGTGGTTCAAGGGCGGCATCACCAACATTTCCTACAATTGCTTGGATAGAATCGTGGAATCCGGTGGCGGCGACAAAATCGCTCTTTTCTGGGAAGCCAACGATCCCGGCTCTGATGCCTCTTTGACTTACAAACAGCTCCTCTCCAGAGTTTGCCAGCTTTCAAACTACTTGAAAGACATTGGCGTCAAAAAGGGCGATGCCGTCGTTGTTTACTTGCCCATGCTCATGGAACTTCCCATCACAATGCTCGCCTGCGCCCGCATCGGCGCCGTTCATTCCGTATTTCCCTTGCTTCTCTTTTTCATTACTTTCATTTCCATCTTCTTTTCTTTTTTCTTTTCTTTTCAACCATCCACATATGAAATTCCTTGTCTTTTCAGGTTGTTTTTGCAGGATTTTCTGCAGAATCTCTTGCTCAGCGAATCATCGACTGCAAACCAAAACTTGTCATCACTTGCAATGCTGTCAAGAGGGGTTCTAAGATCATCCACCTCAAAGACATTGTTGATGCGGCCCTCCTCCTATCCGCCCAAACCAACGTTTCCGTAGGTCGGTTACCACTCTCTTAACGCTTTTCTACATTCATCTCCACTTTTTAACCTTCAACAACACTTTACTATTGTAGACTGCAACGCGACTTGTACGTTCTCAAAATCTTCATCGAGCGCTCTTTGGCAGATGCTTTTTATATTATCATTTTGCTTCCCTTATTATCCCTCTAAGACCCATGTCCAATGCACAATTGTATATTTGGCACCAATAAGTATGATAATGATATATCTCACTTGTTGTTTCTATTCTTGCTCTAATGCATAATGCTATTTCAAGTACTAAATCTCTTTTTTACCATAATCATAAAGCTTTAGGAAGTTGTAGAACCAAACTCTTAATTCTATAACAAGTTGAAAATGTATATATTGCAATGATTAGAAGACAACGTTACATACCAATCAATATCGATCAAATGCCAAATTTGTCACATGCCATACCTGGTGGCAAATTTACCACAAAGTATTGCATATTGTAAATTTGGCACAACCAAATGACGCTGTATTGAAGAGTGTTTTTACACTCAAATGCCAAATTTGCAATTGAAACATCACTTGCAGCACTGAATTGGAGATACTCTAACAGATATATAAAATCACTCTTCTATATCTAAAGGTGTAAGTTTATTTGTCTGTCTATTTATTTATTTATTTTTTTAAGCAGATAGATGCCTAGTCTTTGAAAATGAAGCAGCTATGAAGAGGGAACCTACTAAATGGCAAGAAGGAAGAGATATATGGTGGCAGGTCAGTGTGCAACCGGTCCTTTCAAAAACTATGATTCTTATGAAAAGAAGGTTTATCGTATTTATTATGTGCATAGTGCATATAAAACCATCTCTAATACAAATGTTGGTGCAAACGTTATATTTTATCTGCTGTTTTATTTTGTGCTCTAATGCATAATGTTATTTCAAATGTTATATCTATTTTTTTGTCATAATTATTAAGCTTTGAAACTTATAAAAGTAAATTTTTAATATTAAAATTTTAAAAACAATAACGTCGTAATGATTGAATAAAAAAGTTGTAACGGCTTTCATCTCTACTTGGTATGATATTGTCAGTCTTGGGCCTAAACACGCACGGTTTTGCATTTGGGCTTGACCCCAGAAGACCTCATATCATTGGGATATGTGTAATTACTTATAAACAGTTACATATCAATTTTCTCAGACAATGTGGGGCTGTACAACTTGCACTGTCTTAACCTTTTGCCTCAAGGGATTGATAACTGTCACAAAAAAGTTAATATATCAACCAATAGCAATCAAATGTCAAAGTTGACATATGCTATACTAGAGAGTGATTTTTCCACTCAAGTGCTAAAATTTGGCATTTGACAAAAATTTTGTATTATATTGGGGATGCTCTAATATAGTTGGAAAACCTCTATGACATAATAGCATTTCTTTTGCTTTCCAACTTTGAAATCAGAAGTCAGTAAAATCTCATACAATGTTCTGGTGCATACTTCTATCAGCTCATAAGATCATAGTGTTGTTGCATAATTGTTTTACTCATTGGTGATAAATTGTGACTATCTTCTAGGATGTGATTCCTGAATATCCAACGCATTGCAAGGTGGAATGGGTGGACGCTGAGGATCCATTGTTTCTGCTCTACACAAGTGGGAGCACTGGAAAGCCTAAGGTATGCATCATCAAGGATGTGCTTCTTATATTATCTTTTTTCTCTCATGGAAAAAAGAAAATGTTTTTCCCAGTAGGTAAATATGTTCTTTATATATTTTCTTTTTTCTTTTTGAAGGGTGTTCTCCATACAACTGGAGGGTATATGGTGTATACTGCAACAACATTCAAATATGCGTTTGATTATAAACCTACTGATATTTATTGGTCTGATTACCCTATCTTCTTTGAAACTTCATAATTAAAGTACATGAATATTAGATTGTTTTGCTGCTCAACATACCGACTTTTTCCCCCCTTTATTTTAGGTGTACGGCTGATTGTGGTTGGATTACTGGGCACAGCTACGTCACTTATGGACCCTTGCTCAATGGAGCTAGTGTCGTCGTTTTTGAAGGGGTAAATTTACTTGCAAAGCAGACTAGTCATTCATAAATCATAGAGGATAACTAACCTAGACCTAGATTTATGTGTGCAAATAAACCATACAATAATCGCACTTTTGGTTTTACAATTTTATGGAATCCTATTTGAAAGCTACAGACAAGAGTTTTGCACTTTGTAGTTCCAAACGTGCAGATTGTAGAGTGAGAATTGAGTTTTATGTATTTATGGCGCATTTACACTGGAAGTGGAATATATGAACAAAAGAACTATCCTCCTATGGCAGTAGTATTTGCTTGTGGAGATTTTCTAGGTAACTATCAAGGCAAAAGGCCATTTGCAAAATGCCAATACCAGCTTAACATATTAAATTCACATATTAATCACAAATGGTAAATTAGGAAAATCTAGTACATTCTACTATTAGTGTAGTCCTCTAATCCGAATGTATTTACGTTCAACATGCAGGCTCCAAATTATCCTGATTCCGGTCGCTGTTGGGACATTGTTGATAAGTACAAGGTTACAATATTTTACACTGCTCCCACATTGGTGCGGTCCCTAATGCGTGATGGTGATGAGGCAAGTTATATCTTTGACTTATAAACTCTAGTTTATGTGGATATCAATATGATAAAACACTGCAACAAATATCCTTATTATGATCAGTTCAATGGCGCCTGTTCCCACCTTGTGATGTTGCTTAGTATGAACTGTTAGGTCTCCACCACTGAGGTTTGTATACGCGAGAAAGGGAAAGAGAGATGGAAAGGGGCAGGTTGGTAATTTGGGATAGCACTGAGCATCGGGATCGGGAATTCTGTTATGAGGAGTGGGGAGTTAGTTATTGAGAGGGAAATAAATAGCCTAGGAGGGGAACGAAGGAGCATCGTGAATTTAGTGAGGAATAGATTCTGTGGAGGCTAGGAGGAGTCCTCGAACTCTCCTCCATGCCCATTAGAGTTGTAATCCTTCTTGTAATCGTTTTCCTGAATTAATTCAATAAAAGGAGCCAGGCCATTTAACTAGTTATTGCTTCTGTTGTTGCCTTAGTCTACCTACTCAGCCTTAGGGTCCTAACAATCTAGTATCAGAGCACCGGTCCATGGCACACCAGCTAGAGAGGGTGGGATCCCTGGAGAGACGATTGTATAATTTCGAAGATGTAATACAGACTCTGGAGACGACGGTGGATCCGGTACCACGGCTGCAGGAAAAGGTGGCTTCCATGGGAGAACGGATCGGCGAAGTGCAAGGGGAGGTGGCTGCGGTGGGAGCCAAGGTGGAATGGATTCACGGTACCATCCACCGACTTGAGGAGCTCATTCTACGACAAGCTCGACACTATCGCTCTCCTCCACGGCGGGCCAGAAAGGGCAACTCACCTCTCGGGAGATTTCCGGAGGACCGTACACCGCCACGACATGAATATGGATGGCCAGTTCGAGCTGAACCAAGTCCCCCAAGAAGGGAGCAAGGCCGGGGAAGGGAGGGCTATAATCGTTATCGATCTCCAGAGAGACCTTGCGCAAGGATGGAGTACCGAGGTAAGAAGCTTGAACTCCCTGTTTTTCATGGTGATGACCCACATGGGTGGATCTTCAGAGCGGAACGGTATTTTGCGATTAATGACATCGACGAGAGAGAAAAGGTGGTGGCCTCGGCGGTGTGCATGGAAGGTGAAGATTTTGAAGAAAATAATCTTTTGTTTTCGTTATTTTGATTGGAAATAAGTACACGATATATATACAACTTTTACCCAACTAAATATGGAAACTACCTCCTAAAAATCAGCAACACTAAAGCATAATACAAACTAATTAGGAAATCCCGTTTCTATAGGTTTCCTGATTTCCTAATATTTACAAACGGAGGAAACTAACTCCTAACTAAATATTCGACACTCCCCCTCAAGTTGGGTTATACATATTGTACATGCCCAACTTGCTACACAATCTCTCAAAGTTAGGTCCTTGAAGTGCATTCGTGAGGATATCTGCACACTGCTCCCGAGTTGGAGTGTATATCACTTGCACTTTAGAATTCTCTATCTTCTCTGCAATGAAATGTCTATCAATCGCAACATGCTTGGTTCGATCATGATGGACTGGATCCTTTGCAATGCTGATGGCTGCTTGGTTATCACATTTGAGCTTCACAGTCTTTCCAAACTCCATACCCAGTTCTGCCATTACTCGCCTGATCCATATCCCTTCACACATCGTAATTGCAAGTGCCCTTAGTTCTGATTCAGCACTGCTCCTGGAGACGACAGACTGTTTTTTACTTCGCCATGTCACGAGGTTTCCCCATACAAAGGAGCAATAACCTGTAGTTGATCTGCTATCTATCTGACTTCCTGCCCAGTCTGCATCTGAGTATAGGATTACATCTCGATAGTCAGTTTTCCTAAAAAATAACCCCTTTCCAGGAGTCCTCTTTAGGTACCTGAGGATTTGGTGTATTGCCTCCATGTGTTCTTCCATCGGATTGTTCATGAATTGACTGACTGTGCTTACTGCAAAACCAATGTCTGGCCAAGTATGGGAAAGATAAATGAGTTTCCCTACCAAACGTTGGTATCTCCCTTTATCTACAGGAACTCCTTCTTCATCACGCCCGAGCTTTTTCTTGTAGTCCATTGGAGTGCTAGCTGGCCTACAACCAAGCATAACAGTTTCCTTTAGTAGGTCTAAGGTGTATTTGCGTTGTGAAACACATATACCTTCCTTTGATCGAGCCACTTCCATTCCTAGAAAGTACCGAAGGGAACCAAGGTCTTTGACTTCAAATTCTTCAGCTAATGCCTGTTTGATCCTTACTATTTCTTCCATATCATTCCCGGTTAGGATTATATCGTCCACGTAGACGATAAGAATAGCTAACTTGTTTACTGAGGAACGCTTCACAAACAATGTGTGATCAGTTTGGCACTGGATAAAACCGTGTCCTTTCATTGATTTTGAGAACCGACCAAACCATGCTCTAGGAGATTGCTTCAGCCCATATAAGGACTTCAACAGTTTACACACCTTTCTACTGTCATAACTTGTTTGAATTCCAGGTGGAATCTCCATGTAGACTTCTTCTTCAAGGTTCCCGTTTAAGAATGCATTCTTGATGTCCAATTGATGAAGTGACCAGTCTAAATTTGCAGCCAAGGATAAGAGTATTCGGATAGTATTAAGTTTCGCAACCGGAGCAAACGTCTCTTGATAGTCAATTCCATAGGATTGCGTGAACCCCCGAGCAACCAACCGCGCCTTAAGCCTCTCAATACTTCCATCTGCCTTGTGCTTCACCGTGAATACCCATTTGCAGCTTACCGCTTTCTTTCCTGGTGGAAGATCCGTAATACTCCATATACCGTTTCTTTTCAATGCACTGATCTCCTCTTGAACTGCTTGTTTCCAACCTGGATGATTAAGGGCCTCTTGGATATTTGATGGAGTTTGGACTTCGTCCAATCTCGAGAGGAATACTCGGTAAGTCCCTGTTAGTTTTGCATAGGAGAGATAATCTTTAATAGGATGTTGAGTGCATGTCCGAGTACCTTTCCTCAAGGCAATAGGCAGCTCTAAGTCTTCTTCTGTTTGAATCTCCACTTGCTCTTGATCATTCTTCCCTCCTGTATGAGTTTCTTCAGTTGTTGGATCCGTTTCAGAATCTTAGATAGGTGTGAGATGTGCTATGGGTTCAACCTTCCCCTGAGCTTGCCTCCGCTTTCTTGAATAAACCAGTAATTCCTTAGTTGTTGCTTGAGGCTGAGACATGGGTCAAGGTGGCTGATCAGGTGCAAGAGGGACCGACTCACTGGCTGGACTCAAAGAATGAGGGTGAAGAATGGGCTGATTCGGAATAGATTTGGAGTTTGGTGATGGCTGAAGATTCGGGACAAGTAGAGAATCCCAACTCCAAGGCTGAAATTTTGTTGTAGTCTCCCCCTGAATTTCAGTCTTGAAAAAAATAAGGGTTATTCTCAAAAAATGTGACATCCATGGTTTCAAACATTCTCCGAGTAGTAGGACAAAAACATTTGTACCCCTTTTTATTTGTGGAGTAACCAATGAAGACACACTTTGTAGACCGTGGATCAAGCTTGCTTCTACTTTGTGGATAGACATGGACAAATGTCGAACATCCAAATACCCGTAGGGGCAGATTGGAGGACAGAAACCGGGCATGAGGGAATAGATTGAGAAGGACTTGACGAGGTGTTTTAAACTGAAGGACTCTAGAGAGTAATCTGTTGATGAGGTATGTCGAAGTAAGGATAGCTTCCCCCCATAGGTATTTGGGTACGGTGGTGGAAAACATGATCGAGCGAACCACTTCTAATAAATGTTGATTTTTCCTCTCCGCTACCCCATTTTGTTGTGGGGTATTAACACATGAACTCACTTGGACTATCCCTTGTTTAGACAAGTATTCTCCCAAGACAGAGTATAAATATTCCCTAGCATTATCAGACTTTAGGATTTGGATTTTGGTACCAAATTGAGTTTGAACCATTGAATTGAATGCTTCTTTCAACCTCAAATTTTTCTTTCATAAGGAATACCCACGTAAGTCTTGTATGATCATCAACAAAAATCACAAACCACCTTACTCCATTAATGTTTTTAACTCTTAAAGGTCCCCATATGTCACTATGAACAAGGGAAAAAGGTTTGGATGGTTGGTAGGAAACCCCTGGATAAACAGATCGAGTATGTTTTGCAAGTTGGCATATCTCACAATTGAAAAATTTTGGATTTTTATTGATGAACAAATGAGGAAATATCTTCCCAAGGTACAAGAAATTAGGATGTCCTAATTGATAGTGCCACATCATGATCTCACTATCTTTATTGACACCAGAACTAGAAAGAAATTGACTCATAATAGAGTGACTAGGAGATAGACTTGTAGCAGTAGCAACTAAGGCCTGTTCGGGTTTGGGAGGCTTAAAGAAGTATAGTCCAGAGCACATCTCAGCACTGCCAATCTTCCTCTTCGAACCCAACTCCTGAAAAACACACATTAGGGGAAAAATGGTTAAGCAATGACTATCACGAGTTAATTTACTGATGGAAATTAGGTTGCAATCAAGATTAGGAACATAAAGCACATATTTGAGAATGATTCTAGGTGTTATTTGAATCGAACCAGTCCCGGCCACTTTAGATAAAGTGCCATCAGCAATCTTCACCGTGAGATTAGAGTGACACGGTTGATAGTCACAAAACAGCGTCCCATCTCCTGTCATATGATCTGATGCTCCGGAGTCAATAATCCACTGTGTTAAGTGTAATTTACCTGTCTTAGCATGTAAACTAGTGGCTGGTGCAGTGGTAGCATGCTGAGTCAGGGTGTTGTTCAGCAATGTTTTTAGCATATCTAGCTATTCCTTGGTGAAGGGGCTGGATTCGGTTGTGCACTGATGTCCCTCGGTGATACTGGCTGAATTTGCCCGACTATCTAGGGCTGATCTGTTTGGCTTCCAATCCGTTGGTTTGCCATGCAACTTCCAACATGTCTCCCTTGTATGACCAATTTTAGAGCAGTGGTCACACCAGGGACGCCCTTTCCTTGGCTGGCGATTGTCTATGGATGCTGGAAACCGTGAGTTACGAGCAACAAAAGCAGAGGCAGATCCCTCTGGGTTTGGAGATGATAGCTGGTTGCCCATCATTACCTTCTTCCTACTTTCTTCTCGGCGAACTTTTGAAAACGTCTCCCGAAGACTTGGAAGAGGTCTTGTTCCCATTATTCTGCCCCTAACATCATCTAAACTTTTATTCAGACCCAATAGGAATTTAAAAATCCTTTTCTGCTCAACTATCTTACGATATAAGACGCTGTCCTCCGGACATTTCCACTCATAAAACTCAAACATATCTAATTGCTGCCAATGACGAGTTAGTACATTAAAGTACTGAGTTACCGGTAATTCTCCTTGACATAGATCATGAAGAGCTGTCTCCACCGCGAATAGTTCTGACATATTTTCAGAACTGGAGTAGGTTTCTCTCATTGCCTCCCATATTTCTTGAGCCATTTCATATAGAAGGAAGTTTTCACCAATATCCACATTCATTGAATTGATGAGCCAAGCCATGATCTGATGATTCTCGGCCTTCCACTTCTTGTAGGTCGGATCTGTTTTTTCAGCAACTGGAATTTCTCCAGTCAGATAATCTTCTTTTCCTCTGCCACAGATGAACATCCGGACTGATTGAGACCACTGAAGGTAGTTTTGTCCATTGAGTTTATGATTTGTGATAAGGAGAGATAGATTTTCAGATGTTCCAGTTTTTTCAGAACTAGAACGGATTGGGTTTGGGTTGGAAAGAGAGGAGGTTTCAGAGATGGAACTGGTTGTTTCATTCGCCATTCCAGTTTCTGCCATGAGAGATGAATCCTGAGATTGCTGAGAGAAAAAAAAAAGATGACGGCTAGGGTTTTTCCGAAACCAGAGATTGCCGGAGAGGAGAGGGAAAAAAAAGTAGGCGGCTAGGGTTTTTCAGAGTTTCCTTGCTCTGATACCATGAAGATTTTGAAGAAAATAATCTTCTGTTTTCGTTATTTTGATTGGAAATAAGTACACGATATATATACAACTTCTACCCAACTAAATATGGAAACTACCTCCTTAAAATCAGCAACACTAAAACAGAATACAAACTAATTAGGAAATCCCGTTTCTATAGGTTTCCTGATTTCCTAATATTTACAAACGGAGGAAACTAACTCCTAACTAAATATTCGACAGAAGGGAAGGCTCTGGGATGGTTCCAGTGGCTGGACGCGCAGGAACCATTCGTCGGATGGGAAAATCTGCGAGAAGAGATCCTCCAGCGCTTTGGCCGTTGCCGGGAGGGAGATCCGACTGAGAGATTGATGGCGATTCGACAAACCGGCATGGTGGCAGGGTACAGGGAGGAATTCGAAGCTCTCGCGGCGTCTTTGAAGGGGATTCCAGAGGCGGTTTTCAGGGGAGCCTTCTTGAACGGATTGAGGGAAGACATAAGGGCTGAGGTTAAGATGCACAGGCCCATTAACTTGAGAGGGGCCATGGATCTGGCCCAACAAGCAGAAGAGAGGCTAGATGCAGTGGACCGGATCCGTAGGGGCCGAATGGGGCGGATTAACCGAGTGGAAACGGGCGCTCGAGTCGGTTTCAGTAACCCGACTATGAATACGACGACGTTCAGCCCAGGAGATAAGACCAAGAGCTCACTTCGATCCCAAAATTGGCGTGATCAAGGGCTCACACCTAGGGCTCGCAAGCCTCCACCGACCGCAAATTTCACGGCTAACGTTGGTACCAATTACCGACGTATGTCCTACGATAAGGTCCAATAACGGCGAGCTCGTGGGCTCTGTTTCAGATGTGACGAGAAATTCAGCCCTGGCCATAGGGTTAAGAACCGGCAGCTGCAAGTCCTCGTGCTCAGAGAAGACGAGGATAGTGGGGAAGAGTGCCAGGAGGGAGAGGAGGAGCCAACCAAGGTAACGGCGGGGGGTGAGCAAGAGGAAGCCCTAGGCTTGTCTTTCCATTCCTTGAAGGGAATGGCCACGACCAAGACCATGAAATTGAAGGGAACTTTGGGGAACAGGGAAGTCATTATTTTGGTTGATAGTGGGGCCTCCCATAGTTTTATTGCCATGGATTTGGTGCAGAAATTTGCCATCCCTACGCATTCCAGGGTTCACCACAGGATTGAGGTGGGCAATGGTATGAGTTTCAAGCAAAGTGGGGTGTGTCGGGGAGTTAAAATTCTGGTTCAGGGGTACTTGGTTGAGGAAGACCTTTTTCCATTTGACTTGGGCAGCGCGGACGTCGTACTGGGCATATCATGGCTTAGAACCTTGGGAGAGGTAAGGGCGGATTGGGCTAAGTTCACCATGCGGTTCCAAATGGGAACCAATTGGATTTGTTGGACGGGGGACCCTTCCTTAAGTTACTCGCCGGTCAGTTTACGTTCCCTGCCTCGCATCTGGAACACTACGGGGGTGGGAGTACTGTTGGAGATCCGCAAGGTGGCGGACGGGGAGCTGGCAGGGGGTACTCTCCCAATTCCGGCACAATGTGAGAAACTGATAGGGTACTTCCACACTGTTTTCAGCACTCCCGAAGGGTTGCCACTAGAAAGGGGAAGGGCGCATTGCATAGTTCTTCGGGAAGGAGCATCCCCTGCGAACATAAGGCCCTATAGGTACCCCCAAGTTCAGAAAGCAAAAATTGAGAAGTTGGTATCTGATATGATGGCGTCAGGCATAATACGGCCTAGCAATAGCCCTTACGCCAGCCCTGTATTATTGGTCCGGAAGAAGGACGGCAGTTGGCGTTTCTGCGTCGACTACCGCGCATTGAACCAACTAATAATTCCGGATAAGTTCCCAATTCCGATCATCGACGAGCTGCTGGACGAGTTACACGGGGCGCGGGTGTTCACAAAACTGGACCTGAAGGCCGGATATCACCAGATTCGAGTCCGCAAGAGCGACGTCGAAAAGACAGCTTTCCGCACCCACGAAAGACATTACGAGTTCCTCGTTATGCCCTTCGACCTCACCAATGCACCGGCCACATTTCAGGCCTTGATGAATACAATATTTCGTCCGTTCTTACGAAAATTTGTTTTGGTTTTTTTTTTGACGACATCCTGATTTACAGCAGGTCGTGGGCTGAGCATTTGGTCCACCTACGGACGGTTTTGGAGGTGTTACAAAGGAGTCTCTGTTCGCCAACTTCAGCAAGTGTGTTTTCGGTCAGGGGGAGATCCAGTATTTGGGCCATGTCCTCACCGCCGACGGAGTGGCAGCCGATTCTTCCAAGGTCAGCGCCATGCTGTTTTGGCCGATCCCGCGGAATGTGAGAGAGCTCCGGGGATTCCTTGGCCTTACGGGATATTATAGGAGGTTTGTGCAAGACTATGGCACCCTTGCACGTCCCCTTACTGATTTGCTTAAGAAAGGTGCGTTCAATTGGACGTCCACTGAGGACGGTGTTTTTCTACAACTGAAGAGGGCAATGACCGAGCTACCGGTGTTGGCAATGCCGGATTTCACCAGGGATTTCATCTTGGAAACGGATGCTTCGGGCCGTGGGGTTGGGGCGGTTTTGATGCAGGACGGGCGGCCAATCGCTTATTTCAGCAAGACACTCTCCCTTTCGTTCCGACTGAAATCCGTTTATGAGCGCGAACTACTCGCCATAGTTCTTGCCGTCTAGAAATGGCGGCACTATCTCTTGGGGCGGCACTTCATTATTTGGGCGGACCAGCAAAGTTTAAGATTCCTCTTGGACCAATGCGTCCTTCCTCCGGAACAGCTACGATTGATCACCAAACTTTTCGACTACGATTTTGAGGTCCAATATAAGCCGGGCGCAGCTAACCGGGTGGCAGATGCGCTCTCGCATCGTGGTGACGAGACTCCTGCCCAGCTGGCGGCCATATCCGTTTCTCACCCGGTCAACACGGACGCCCTCAAGAGGGACCAGCAGGCGGACGTGGCCTGCCGTGCAATTATCCAGGGCATCCGCGATGGACGACCAGCAGGGGAAGGGTATGTGCTTCGCAACGAGCTGCTTTGGTTCCGGGATAGGTTAGTGCTACCAGCCTCTTGGGTTCCGAAAATTCTCCATAGCTCGGTCGTCGGAGGCCATTCTGGGTTTTTGCGAACTTACAAACAAGTGTCGGCAAACTTCTATTGGAGGGGAATGAAACAGGCGGTCAAGGACCTGGTGATGAGTTGTGAAAAATGCCAGCAAGCCAAATCGGAAGCTCTCTCTCCAGCAGGCCTATTGTAGCCGTTATCCATACCCCAGCAGATTTGGGAGGACATCGTCATGGACTTTATCGGGGGGCTGCCGAAGTCACAGGGTGTGGACACTGTTTTGGTGGTGGTGGACAGATTGTCCAAATACGCACATTTCTGCTCCTTAGCTCATCCTTATCCTGCGAAGCAGGTGGCGTCACTATTCGTGCGAGAGATAGTCCGTCTACACGGATTTCCTAGGTCAATCGTGAGTGACCGTGATTCTATTTTTAAGAGCTTATTTTGGCGAGAATTGTTCAAATTACAGGGTACTAAGCTCCAGCCCAGCACCGCATACCATCCCCAAACGGACGGCCAATCGGAGGTCACTAACCGCTGTCTTGAGACATACCTCCGCTGTTTTGCCTTAGACAAACCTCGATCATGGTCGTCCTTTTTGCCTTGGGCTGAGTACTGGTTCAATACTTCGTATCACTCGTCTATAAAATGCTCCCCGTTCCAAGTAGTTTATGGCAGGGCACCCCCAACCCTTTACCGTTTCTAGGACAATTCCACCGCTGTCCAGGAGGTCGCAGTAAAGCTAGAAGAACGCAACCAGGTCTTGGATGCACTCAAGGAGCACCTTCGGCGGGCACAGCAGCATATGAAGACTTTCGTGGACAGGCATCGTCGCAAAATAGAATTTTCGGCTGGAGACCTGGTCTTGTTGCGACTACGCCCATATTTCATGAAATCTCTGGCCCGGAAAGTTAATGAAAAGCTGAGCCCGCGTTTTTACGGGCCTTTTGCCATATTGGAGAGTATTGGGGAGGTTGCTTATCGCCTGGATTTGCCCCCTGCAGCCAAAATACATCCTGTCTTCCATGTGTCCCAGCTTAAACCTTTCCGGGGTCAGCACTACAAGGGCCAACCCCTGTCGGCACAGTTGACCAGTGACCTGGAGTTCCTTGTTCAGCCAGCAACCGTTTTGGACTCCCGGGTCATCATGGTGGGTGGTCGTCGGGTAGCTGAGGTCTTGGTGCAGTGGGAGGGGCTGGTTGGTAATTTGGGATAGCACTGAGCATCGAGATCAGGAATTCTGTTATGAGGAGTGGGGAGTTAGTTATTGAGAGGGAAATAAATAGCCTAGGAGGGGAAGGAAGGAGCATCGTGAATTTAGTGAGGAATAGATTCTGTGGAGGCTAGGAGGAGTCCTCGAACTCTCCTCCATGCCCATTAGAGTTGTAATCCTTCTTGTAATCGTTTTCCTGAATTAATTCAATAAAAGGAGCCAGGGCATTTTCCTGGTTATTGCTTCTGTTGTTGCCTTATTCTACCTACTCAGCCTTAGGGTCCTAACATGAACCCACGTCATTCATTTTGTTTATTTTACATTCATGGTCACGACTGAATGGCAAGGCAAGCATAAAACAACATATGGAAGTATAAATCACCACTAATTCCCCATTACACTTAGAAATAATAAATGGAAATGGAAAACCCTTGAACGCTTAATTTGTAGATGTGCATAACGAAGCAGAAACTTTGGCTTCCCAAAAAGATCAGTTGAAATCCATCTTCTTTTCCTCAAACATCCAGGAATTTCTTTCCAACCAAATCGTCCAAAAATCTATTCTCTTCTATGGGGTATTCTCTTCTGTCAATTGTTCTCTTTGTTTGAATAGAATTCATTGTTGAATAAAATATCTACTGATGAACTTGCTCATGTTATTTTGATATCCATATTTTTATTGGTCCGTCTAGTTGTCTGATTAGAAGAGCAGAAGTCTGTTCTATTAGTTATTACATATATTGATCAACTCCATATCCTTGGTGTGCATGTAATTCAGTTTCTTAATTGGTTAATTGATCAACAATTGTTCATACTGCAGTATGTTACTCGCTACTCAAGGAAATCCTTAAGGATCCTAGGAAGCGTTGGTGAGCCTATCAATCCAAGTGCCTGGAGGTAGCCAGATTCAATAAGGAAAAGTATATATATATATATATATATATATGTGTGTGTGTGTGTGTATACACATATGATGTATATCAAGTAGCTTCTTTAATTAAAGCCTATTTGGTATTGGCGCAGGTGGTTCTATAATGTAGTTGGAGATTCGAGGTGTCCTATTTCTGACACTTGGTGGCAAACTGAAACCGGTGGCTTCATGGTAATTTTTGCTCTGTTATATTCTGATGGAGCTCATATAGAAGCATTAGGAATGGGATTTCTTGGATATTTTTTCAATTGATTGAATACATGCACGTAAGTGCATATAGTTCCTTCTCGGCTTCTCTCTGTCACTTAATATGTACATAATTCTTCATTTGTTCATATGGCAGATAACTCCTTTACCAGGTGCCTGGCCTCAAAAGCCTGGTTCTGCCACTTTTCCTTTTTTTGGAGTTCAGGTAATTTTTGCTTGTTTTATTGTTTAGAGCACTATTTATTTATTTTTTCCTTGCAAATTTAGAGTTCAGAGCTTTGTTGTCTTCTCCTTGCATGAATGCAGCCTGTTATAGTAGATGAAAAAGGTGTCGAGATTGAAGGGGAGTGCAGCGGATATCTTTGTGTGAAAAGCTCTTGGCCTGGAGCATTCCGTACGCTCTATGGTGACCATGAAAGATATGAAACCACCTACTTTAAGCCATTCCCTGGTTATTATTTCACCGGAGATGGCTGCAGAAGGTAAGTGACAGTACCAAACTGTCACTTTAACTCGTTTAATCTCCCAATGCGCGTTTATAGGACAATAACTTCCCTTTCCTTTTCATTTTTTTAATCTTCCATATTGGATGCCAGGCTTGCTAAGGTTCAAAAATTAATGTTTCAGGGACAAGGATGGGTATTACTGGCTTACGGGAAGAGTTGACGATGTTATCAATGTCAGGTATTTGATGTTTAATAAGTTTCTATCCTTATGGAGAAAATTGTATTTGAGTTTCAAAGATTCATGTATTCTAGAAAAACCACGTCATTATCCTCCCTTACGTTTGTCTATCACCTGTGTGCCGTTTATTGTTAATGGTAATAACAAAAAAAATGTACGCTTTTATAGTGTGTTGGTGGTGGTTAATGCTGTTCATAATTCATGCAGTGGACACCGTATTGGTACAGCTGAAGTAGAATCTGCTCTGGTTTCACATCCCCAGTGTGCGGAAGCTGCTGTCGTTGGTGTTGAGCATGAGGTATGTCTACTTTCAGGTGTGTGTTCACATGTTTATGAGAGAGAGAGAGAGAGAGAGAGAGAGAGGGTATCAAAGGTACTTGTTGTAGGAATGCCTTAGCCGATGATAATTTGCCGCTCTAAGTGCACAAAGAGGGTATCTAAACATTATTGCTCATGGAAAAGGGATGAGAGGATGAGACCATGATACTTTTGCAGCTCTAGGTGAAGGGCAGAGTACAAATTTATGCATCATAAATCGTGAGAAAAATATGAAAAGAGATAGAGAGAAAATGCTTGCCGCCAGTTTCTCAGCAAAAGCATTTTCACTGTGTAGGTTAAAGGGCAGGCTATATACGCATTTGTTACTCTTGTAGAAGGTGTTCCTTACACTGAAGACCTACGGAAGAGCCTCATACTCACTGTTAGAAAGCAGGTACGCCTCCTACCTAATGACTTGACGACCGAACAATTCAAAAATATATTGTCGCAATCACTCTTCTTGATTCTCTAGAGGGTTCATATGCCAGGTTTATAGCTAACCGTGTTCCCCCTTTATCTCTCTTCATTAAATTTGATGAAGAGATATTTTTATGCTCTTACTCTGTAATGCCTAATCCCAAATAATTTATGGGTCTCGTTAAAGTGCCCTGGTGAACTCTTGAACCACTACCTTGTTTGAATGAAATCCAATGCAGTTAAACTAGAAGATGACAAGTTTTTTGGTGGAAAGCTGTTCATTTTTTTTTTTTCAGATTTAGTTCTCTAAAAATCTAGCCTGGTCGGTGTACCCTCATTTGCCTTTCTTCTAACTTCTAAGGCTTCATAATTTGTGCATCCTTAAGGGATTGGTTATCTAATTGAGTATGAGCATTTTGTCTCCAATGACGTCTAGATGAGCTTGAACAATAAGAAATAAACTTAGCATATATCTCGTAGTATCTTTGGATTTTCACAAGCGGATGTAGAAATTTATAAGCTGTGGTCTGACACTTGAAAAATGTTTCACATTTCAGATAGGAGCATTTGCTGCACCCGACAAAATCCACTGGGCGCCTGGCCTTCCGAAGACTAGGAGTGGAAAGATAATGAGGAGGATTTTGAGAAAAATTGCTTCCAGACAGTTGAATGAGCTCGGAGACACTAGCACACTTGCGGAGCCAAATATAGTAGATCAGCTTATTGCACTCGCTGATTGCTGAAGGCATTTGTGCATGGAAGGTAAACTATCTGAACTTCTCCAGTTGTTATGCGGTGATCAATCTGTGTAGTTAAATAAGGAAACACTTGGGTAGTTCATGAACATATCCATTTTGCTTTTGTTCCGGAAATCCTTCATGCCGTGATTTCAAGTATGCCACCTATGATTTCAAGTCGGATGTGTCTACCAAGCATAGCGTCTCTACTGGTTTTCTGGCCAAATGCCTAAACCAACCGAGACTACTAGAGGTCCAGAATGGCCTTTTATATTCTTCAGATAACCAATGTGCAAGAGACTTGATTGAAAAAGCTTCAATATCATCTCTCCATTCTTTTTTTTCCCCCTTTATTTAGAAAGATCACCTCTCCAAAACTTTAACCGATATGCGAGACAAATAAGCGAGCATTATTAACCTAATTCGAGATTCTAAATTCCGTGCAGGATCAGCTGTAAGGTAGACGGCAAAGTTACGAGGGGAAAGGAGTGCATTCACATATACTCCTTTTGTAAGATCAATTTTACATGTCTCTCTCTAGCAAGAGAAAAAAAAAAACAAAAAAACAAAAAAACAAAAACAGATCATATTTATTTCCATACATGTAAGGATTGGGCATTGTTCATGCTGTGAAGAATAAATATCAATTTTTTGAATAAAGTGATTAAAGCGAAGTAGTATTGCTTGTAGAAGACTGTTTGAAATATCAATTTGATTTTTATTCCAAATGTCCAATTGAGCGTTTGTTCCTGCATAGCTGTCAACTATTGGATTCAATTATTGGAACCCAAGATCCCAAGACGTGAACTTTGCGTAAAAGGCTTTTTGATTTCGGGGTGATTTAGAGGAATACCAATTCTAGTGAACTGGAATTTAAATACACTTCTTTTGAATAACTTGCGCCGTAATTTGACATCAAAGTGATACAGATAAACAATCAAACTTAAATAAGTAGTATACAACTTTATTTACACGAGATTTACATCGGTTAAGTATGTGTTAACTGAAAAAGTTTACCCCTCTTCTCTCCTCGTTTTCTCTATCTATCTCTGCTCTCACTCGCCGGCGGCACCGGCAGTGTGGCTGAGATGGTGACCTCGCATTGGCAATCTCAAGTCTTTAAGTGCTGAAGAGCTTCCAAAGCCAATCATCGGAAATCATTCATCGCATTGGCAATCATGTTGGCGAGGTGATTGAGGAAGTGACTGGAATCAATCAATGAGGAAGCAAACAAATCCGGTCACCATGGATGTGAGGTCGAGGCAATTGTGACGTTGGCTCGTTGGTCGTTGCACTGGCCTTGCCCACATGATGCTAGATATTCTGATGTGCGTTACCTTATAGTATCGCACCAGTCAGGCACGGCCCTTTTTTTTTTTTTTTAAGCGTATTTTGTTTCAACTTTGAAATGTCATAAAGAACATAGGGACTTTGACACCTTTAGGAACAGAATCAACAGAAACTAAAATCAAACAATAATTGAAAAGCATAGTTAATATCAGCATAATTAATTGAAATCTGGTGCAATGTAATACACATATTGCACCAATCATCATAATTAGTCCTTGTTCAATCAAATCATTGCACTATAGGAGCAATCTTTTACAGCTCTAGAGCATTTAGTTCAAATTCCATTTGAGTTTTTCATTCTGTTTTATCAGTTTATCGTAAGAGAAATTCGCGGATGGTATATATCTTCGTCTCGTTCAGGTATTGCATTCAGGCTTCCACTAGATATCTAGCTCTAAATTGCTCCCGAGATTATAGTCATGACTTTTGCTTTTGAACCAGAAATGATTCATAAGGAATACAAAACAAAAGAAAACAAGAAATAGCCCAATGTACATAAAAAACCGACATCAGATTAAGGTTTAAAAAGCACGTGAATGGTACTTTCAACTTCCAAAACAAACCTCCCTCCGTGTTCTGTATGAAAAATCTTCAAGATATCACCATACTCTTTCATTCATTACAAAGCAAAAAGGTCCAAACAGCTTTGAAGAGGGCAAAGGTAGCAAAGAAAACGACACTTGCAAAAAACGAATGCATATGCGGCCAATAAGCACCGAACTTTGAAGATTGGGGAGCACAGAGATGCTAGATTACCAAGCAGAAGCAACCTGCTACAGAAACTCACTTCGCCAAGCAACAATTCATTGGCTCTTAATCGGAATCCTCGTTTGCTTCCCCATCATCCGATACCTCATCAAATGATCTGATGTCAAGCTGGTAACGAAGGATACCTCCAATCCCACCGAATCCTCTGCAAAATTGTGACCCCTCCTGGGATTTGTTCGTGACAAATTCAAGCGTACAACCAAACCGCTTGTACTCGTTGGCAAACCACTCAAGTAATGGCATCTTCTCCTGAACTTCGAGCTCCGAAGAAGTAGATGCATCACGGAAATTGCTCTGGTCAGCTTCTTGGTCCTTGTTCAGATGCTTTATGATAATCTCGCCAGTAGCACTGTTTTTCAGCACATACCTATTGATATCCAGATTTTCCCACACAATTAGGATTTCTACAGCGCCCATTTCCAGAGCCTTGAGTGTGTCATCCACACCAAAGACATATTTACCGGTGTCCTGACTGATCTCCTCAAAGTACTTTCCAATCAAGCGTTTCTCTTGTATGAACTTCACATTAGAAAGAATTTCTGCAGATAGCTCGATAGCTTGATTGAAACCATTTTCTCCCCCATAAGAAACGTCGACCACGTTTAATATCTTTGCCTGCAAACGAGGATCAAACATATCTGACTGGCTTAGTTCAGTCTTGAAATCTGCTGAACCAGCAAGTATTAGACCAGCAACATTTGGCTGACTGGTGGCAGGATTGATGAAGAATTGCGTGGCAAGCTCAGCAGTCTTTCTGACGTAGTTATGCCGCTTTTCCATCCGAAGACGGGCAAACCGCAGTGCTGACTGACCTCCTCTTCCATGCTTCTTAGGTAGATCAACTGTGAATTTATGTAGCACCTCTCTTGTGTTTCCACTTAATGTCCCAAATAGCGTACCATTTCCATCCATTACAATAAAGCCAAACTTATCATCAGATTCCAAAAGTTCATTCAAAGCTTCAGTGTGAAACTTGTTGTCACAGAGATACAATGAGGCATTTATCGGCTTGAAAGGTTCAAAGTCAATGGTAACCTTCTTTTCCTTGCCGTCTTCAGTAACAATCGTCCCGGTGTAAAGCACCAGCCCATTAGGAGGAACTTTGTTATAAAGCTTCAGTCTTTGTTGTGCAGAAGTAATGGCACCCAGCACTGACTGGCGGTTAACCCTGCTTTTGATGTTGGAAGCAGTTCCGAATTCATCACCCAACATCTTAGTAACCCGAGAAATTTGATCTCGTGGAGGCATTATAAGTGATATCATGCTGGTACCGTTGCCTCTCGCAGATTCCAACGCCTTGATCAATTTCTTGATCTTCCATATCTCGATGTTCTTGTCAGATTCATGACCATCAGCCATCGCCGCTTAAATAGACTGAAAACAGGAATATATTAGCCCGCCCATGTCAATACGTTTCACGGTTAACAGAGACGACAAACTCCAAAGAGACAAACCAGGAAAGCATCAAACTTTAGTATATCAACTCTGATGGCTGACAATCTAAAGTTCGCAATAATGAATAGCACATACTAAACATTCTCTTGCAAGAAATTAGGATCTTGCGCGGTTTGGAGGACAACCGACAGACAAACTAATCCAGCAAAACAAAACACACACCGACAAAGAGCTGGAAACAGAGAAGAGGAACATGGACAATTCCGAAAATGAATGAAACTTCAAATAACCATTAACCACGGTAGGAAAATTGCTTTTTTCTTTTTTTCTTTTGTGCTCGGTAGCTGCAGTACACAACTGATTTCAAATAGTCACTTTAAGGTGTTGACTTGGGAGTTGTTATTTGGTCAACAATCAGCAAATCTCAAAAATACAGAGTCCCTGAGATTAGTATTATAATCTGGGTGGTTACAAGTTACAAGTCAAATTTCTGTTCGGTATTTAGACAAGCAATTCAACTAGATGAAAAAAAAAAAAAAAAGGAAATCAAGATCAAGCTAATGAGTTGAATTGAGTAATGAAATGCGAGTTTGTTTTTGGGAATTATATTGTATTACAGGTCAAAAGGAGCAAACCCTAGAGCTAAAGCTTAAAACAAAACCAAAAGCAAAAGAAGATGATAAGATCCCCGCTTAATCATAATCATTTATAAACAGAATAATCCCATTGCATAATCGATGAATACTAATATTATTATAATTATTATAGATCAGAAGAAGAAATACAGAGAAAAATTTCAGCAGAAAACTAATCAAAATTCAAACCTCAAAATCTGAGAAGACGGACAGAGGGCCGGCCGGGCGCAGGAATTTCACTCTACTCCTTATTGCCTTTCCTTTCTTAGGGCTAGGGTTTCTTTCTTTCAACTTCTCTCGTCTGGATTCGACCAATTGTATTCACATGGGACCCACATTTCCATTTTCCTCCTCATTTATTTATTTTATTTATTTTTACTTTTCATCCGTTCATATAATATTCTCTGTTTTGGTTTCGTTTAATCGGCGGAGTAATTGGGTCTACAAAAGTTTCTTTTTCTCGTCTTTTTTTTTTTTTTTTTTTTTTTTTTTTTTTGTCGTTGAAATTACAAAACGATTATGCATTTTTTTTTTTTTTTTGAGAATAGATGTGCACATGTTTTGAGCACATAGAGTGATGCATTATAAATTTTGGGCACGAACACGTTTTCTACTAGAAAGAATGTGTAATAAAAACTCGTTTAATTTACTAATTTAAATTTTTAATTTAAATTGAGATGTAATCTTATATGAAAATTTTTTACTGTAATAAAAAAAATTAAATATGATTATTTTTTTAAATTTTTTATTATAATAAAACTCAAATTTTAAACTCAAATTAATAAAATGAACGAAACCTAAGTGTACATTTTTGAGGGGGAAAAAACTAGAGAGCAAGTAGGCTTCTCTTTGACTGCTTACTATGGGTCTGTTGGTACCTAGATTTACTATCTAATTCGAATCATGATTCATAATTCGTTACAGTATTTTTTCTCACAAAAAATACACGTAAATCAAAAATAATTTTAATCACATAATTTAAATCTATGAATCAAACGGATCCTACACTACTGGATGAGAAGTCTCGTTTAGCAGCCCCCGAATTTATTTATTTATTATTATTATTATTTTTCCTTTTCCCCTTGAAAGAAAGCTATTAATTATTAAATAAACGATATTGTCAAAGGTGTGGAACCAAAATATATAACCCAGTGAAGCACAAACTTATACCACGTTTGTGAAAACTTTACAGGTTAGTAAAGTAAACACAACAATAATATGTTGACCCCCCGTAAAAAAGGAAAAGGAAATAATATGATGCGACTTATGAGCCAATAAATATAAATGAAAACAAAAATATTTCATTCGCTGGGCTTCCTTTCGCTGCCTTTTGTTATTCTCTAGCCGCTCCTGCACAAAAAACAAACCTGAGCTTTGTGATGTGAACCAATTACAATCCAACATCATAAGAAAGCACTAAATAATCTTACTCACTGTACAGGACTTCTGGCGCGGATGAACAAGTATCAATCAGTATGGTTGTGTATTGGAAAAGTGCTCATATCATCTGTCATGTAAGGTTTGCACGAGCCCCAAAAGCGAGCCGTCTCCTTGTATCGTTATCTTGATGCTGCAAAACAAACCCTCTAGCCCTTCATACTTGCGCATCCAATTCCACTATCTATGCTTACTCGAATTGTATTTGTTGGCCTGCTGCAATCAAGTCAGATTCGGAACGTTGCGGTGATTATCGGCAAATTCACGAATGACTCTTTTCAGAATTCTTCCCCCTTTGCCTTGCATATGACCATAATCAGTCTGCACCCCATCACAGCTCTTGCTCTCCAGGTAATCTGAGGCCGCACAAGCAAGGGCCTTGGACCAAACTGGCACTAAGGTTTCAGCTTCCCCTTGCTTTAAGTATTCAACAGGAAGAGCTTGTACCTGCTCTAACGCTAAACTAGTTACATAACCATGGACGACACAATATAACCACTAAATAAATTATTTAAAAAAAAAAAAAGGGGTAAGAAAATGATACAAATGTGTGCGTGAATGACTAAAAGAGAGAGAGAGAGAGATAGAGAGATGGAGACAGACCGCCAAGTGTAGCCATCCATGCAATGATTCCCAACAAAGAACAAGCTTCCACGATGTTCTCTCACTTAAACTGCATAGTGCTGCCAATTGTTGCAAGATTGTTGCACATTTGTGAACCTATTAAGAGGAAGCCACAATTACTTTCCTTGGCAGCAACACTACTCCAATATGGATGTAAAAGCAAGGATAGAATATGGGTTCGAAACAATTTAACAGCATAGCCCTTGGCTGCATTTCCCATTCTAGTTTGTGCATTTATAGTCTCTTGACACATGATAATCTCTTTTATAATGTGAAGAATAATGTAAAGGATCCCAACTCTTGTACCAACATTTTTACAACTTCCGATAAAAATGCCTCAACCACATTAACCAATTAAAATTTGACGGCTCACATACTATATCAGCTAAAATTAAGAGTCTTTCCTCTTCTTTTTTTTTTTTTTTTTTTTTTTCTTCTTTTTCCCAAATGAAAGTTCCTGCTAAAAAGTTGAGACAAGTTATAGGATCCAAAGCATTATTCATAGCATTAGTGAAGCAATTCCCTAGTGACTAATGAAATACAGAATCTGGGATCTGCATTTGCCACTATTGATTCATTGAAAGTCACTTGTGATTTATTTTTTCTTTGAAAAGAATAGTAAAGTTGTACACATTGATAGATAAGGATACAATGTATTTACCCGTGACATTGCTGATACACCGAGTAAAGCGTACACCACATTAGATACAAGTCCCTCACCACAATGGGAGATAACCTGAACGACCGTGGCACTAAACGATCCTTCAGACATACATGTCAAAGAATCTAGCAGAGAGCTCAGACCCACCTCCAAAAAACCTAGATAGCACAAGAACCGTAAATAAGTTCATCAACAGACACAGACACATGAGTGTTTTGGCAGAAAAAGACAAACAGAAGAATGCACCAGACTTACAAGACAAGTATGACATTGCTGCTAGTGCCGCTCCGCGATGCATAGCCGTGCAGCATATAGCTGCTTTTTGGAAGGAAATTTCAAGAAGAGAACCAGATGCAGCCAATACTTCCTGAGATATTTATAGCTCGAATAGTCATTGAAACTTGAAAAAAAAAATTCCCTTAAATATACAGAGAAATCTAATGGAAATCCTCCTAAACTTCATATATGCCTAGGGGGGAAAATTGAAAAACCTTATGAGAGCCGTGTATAATTGTGGATGCGAAATTTGTGTATGCCTCCACTAGATCAGGCTCCTGATCGCATATATATGAAGAATTGAGAGCCACTACTGATGGTGCATGCGTAAATCTTTCAAATGTAGTCACAAACAAAGGTCCATACTCCTTTTGGTAACCAAATTCCTCAACAACAACAGAAGCTGAAAGGATATGGACGCGTTCCCATTTCCCAAACAAGCAGCATGCATAAGAACCCAAACAGAAAAGGCAAGAAACATATAACCACGTACCAGTAAAACAAAATTTAACAAAACTTTTTGTTAGGAAGAAACCCAAGAAAGTAAGAAGACAATGGACCAATACTAGATCCCACCACTTGCTTTTTGTTACATATCAACAGCTTACCTGTTCTGATAAAGCATTCATGACTTTGGAATGACATGTAGTTTGTCGATAGGTAATCTAGTACTTTGGGAAGTACAGTTACGAAGTGCTGGCCTGCGCATCAATCAAATACGATTATTTTATGATTGTACAATAACACAAATCATATATAGGACATAGTATAGAGACAAGCATATACAAATAATACAATGGTGAATCAAAAAGTCTACGCATTTAGTCTTAAATCAATAAACCAATAAAGACCCTCTATACCTGAGGATTGAATTGCTTGTGAAAGAGCACGGCAAGCTGCTACAGATAAGTTACCATTCTCCATGTGTTCAGACCTGAAGAGCTTCTCCAACATAGGCCAAAAAACTCTCAGTAGGGAAATTATAGGATCATCTGAAGTCGGCCCACCAGGCAGGCTCGTAGCTAGATGGCTGAACACAGTTCCCATTCTGTACGAATTAAACAACCAGAATTCAAGCTGTATGAGAAACCATTAAAACACATAGTTCTAGCAAAGAGAGATAAGTATTCAAACGGAGAGTTTGAATTGGAAACAGCAAATGAGTTTCGCATGAAAGTTCCCTCGTAACTCTTTCATATGCAGGTTCAACATCTACTTATTATAAAGATAGCAGTCCAAGGAACAAATTGATAGAGCTTAAATTTCAGTAACTAATAAGTAATAAGGCCCAAAATCTCATGCTTTATAAATAGGAACAAAGTTCCTTAAAGATTACAAGCTACACATATAAGCAAAACTATTCTCCCTAAGTCTTTAATAGCATACCTGTGCAACCCTCTGGCAGCGGAGTTTAAAATAGGTGTATAAATTGCCGGATTCTGTTTCAAACAGTGGTAATCTTCATCAACCTGAAACAGCACTAAGCTTTTAATTGAATTTCAGTGTGGTTGGCGTCTTTTGGACCATCAGAAGGAACTTATTTAATTGAATTTTTTTTTTTTTTTTTTTTTCTGTTTCAAAAGAACTTATTGAGCATTCCAAATTAATTGAAACTGACAAAAACATCAGATAAGATTGAGCAAGGAAGATCAATAAGGTTGGAACTTGGTATCTGTTTTTGAAAAGTGCTGAGTCCATTCTGTATGCAGACCATAGACTCCATATTTGTTAAACAAGGAATTGGATTCGTTTATTCTATGCAGGTTCAGCAATCTTATATGACGACTGGATAGCATTCTAGTTATCCAGCTGAAAAATGAGAAAATCGAGCATTTCTTGAGTTCTTTCTTCCGCACAGATTAACGATTTCATAAATAATTTAATTCATAATGCTAATGAACAGAAACTGAAATAGGACCTAAACGAAAGAGGATGACAAAAGCTACTGTGCAGAACAGAGGAAAGAAACCTTACAAGTTTTGCAATAGATTTAAAGCTAGAAGATAGCAACTGTGCCAACATGTTGCTCTTTAGATCTTTATTAGCAATAGAACCAAGGATCAGACTAATGGCACCGACAATTTCCTCCTCATCATCCATAGGTAAATGCCTCTTTTCCAAACCCTGAAAAGCAGACCACGCATAGTTAAAAGAAACAAGACAAACATGTTACATGATACGGGCCGGTTTCCTTTTGAAGGAGGTTCATGCATTTCAAAATATGCATGTTAAAACCATTCATAGAACCTTGCAATATGGGAATAAACAATTAATTAAATGTCCGTCATAAGAACAAACATGATTTACCTCTCCTATCCACATCAAGATCTCCAAATTAGAAGGTTCATAAATCACCGCTGAAGCATCTTCACATACTTTGCGCAGGGCACAAGCACATGCGCTCCAGGACAGAGGTTCTGATAACCCTGTAGCAAGAAATAATCTGAAAGTAGCAAATCAGTACAAAAGGGAATAGTTAATCCACAAAAAATCAACCCAGCAACAACAAAAATAATAAAGCTCAATACACCACAAGAACACAAGTTCCCTCACCAATTAAGAAGTATAAAAAGAGACTACTCACAGTAAGGGCCTGGTGCTTGCTTGAAAAGCAGATATATATTTCGAATAGGAACCGACAACGTCTGCAAGAGATCTACAAACCTAGAGAGAAAATCAACATGTCAGATATGTTGAAAATGTCACTGAAAATGGATTTTCCATAAAGAAACATATGAGATGTTTGATAAAAGTACGATTGAGTCAAACAATGATTGAGAAACTGATATCCACTGTAAATGATAAGAAAGGGATGAATGTTTAACGTACAATGCACAAAAAGCCCTTAAGCTCATTAGAGGGCCTGGTGGCCAACAGATTCACCAATTCCATTACAACAGAGAAATCAAAACTTTGTCCTTCCTGCAAGACAACCTCAGCAACCTGGAATAGGAGCCTTGTATATCAAAGATATAGAACATCAATACAAATAAGCTCCAATCTAAGTCAATCAATTGCTGCCAAAAGTCTTAATGGAAATTGCAAGAGTACAAGGCCAAGTGACCCAAGTAGCTTTTACCAAAGTGCACAAAGATAGGGCTTCTTCAATAACTTTAAAAAAAAATAATCATAATCATAATAATAAAAATAATAATAATAAACCCTTATGATCCAAATTCCAAAGATACAAATTTCAATTGACAAATAATAATTAGAATAACAACATAATAAAATAACAATAAGACAAGAAGCTTGCTTACTTCTTTTACTATATATTAATATAATAATGATGATGATGATGATGATGATAGTAAAAGAGGCAATTGATCATGTAAAAATCAAGCATCAGCAATTCAATTATTCCTACTATAATGAAATCCTAGTATAGGCAAAAATATAACAGTAATCAAATAGCAAGTTGTTCTCACCACATTGAGAGCAAACAATTTGGCTTCAACTTCCTTCCAGGGAATTGGTGCATTCACGGAGACCCAACCACCAAATAAAAGCTACAATAGAATTTCACAACATTTTGTAAAAAACATCTGGAATTTACCAGAAAGACTATAACTAAATAATACACACAGAAGACTAATAAAATGAATATGTGCAATCGATGATAAGAAAATTTGTTCAAATCAAAAGTATCACCACCAAACTCACAAAAGATGTCTACTCTGATAGAATTACAATATAGTTATACTTCCATACACACACTCAAAACGCAATTACAGAGTCAACCATCTAATAATGGATTGCTTGCAATAGGAAATTTGAATAAAAACATGAAATAAAATAAAATATGAGCACGCCCCACAAGGAATGCAGCACATATAGGCACAGCAAACCATTTGACTAATAAAGACGTGTAAATAAATATAGCAATAGATATTCAAAAGTAGTATAAGAACCTTCTGCGTGAATATAGAAGATCCTAACAGCTGACAAATATCCACCAATAATTCAACAAGATTCAATCTAAATTGGACAAGACTATCAGGCAGTTCTGCCACTCCTCTCTCATCATCAAAAGTAGCTTCGTCCACCTGCCAAACACGACTTCATTTGTTAATGTCATTTTTCTCATGAAAATAAGCATATGACTTCAAAAGACACAAAAGTGAAATCTATACCAGACATACCATAATAAAACTAGTAGATTCACTCTTTGACAAAATGTTTTATGCTAGACAGGTGTTATTCTCTTCAATTTATTGTTGTTTCACGTGTCTAACGTTTTATTTTGGGATAATGTGACCAGTTATGAACTTACAAAGACATGACTTGTGGCTTTTGATTGCAAAATTCAACGTTTTATGTTTTTCTATTTTAAATTGAGGCTTAGGCCTTGCCTCACTAAGGCAAAATGCCTCGGCACCTAAACTAGCCTTTTGCAAATGTCGATTTATATTCAGACATAACACAATCACTAAGCCACTTCATTATATAAAGAGCAAGTCCAGCGGGGGAAGAACCTGAGCACGCAATAAGAGTGCATCTAGTAATGTTGAATACACTGGGAAAAACACTCCTTCAGCATGTTTCCTTTTCTCTCCAGTGTCATCATCAATGCCAAGAATATAGCTAGCAAGACTAGACCTGGAAATGCAAATTACGAGGGGTTATCATAATTTTAAGTGAAGCAAACAGCACAGAACTTTCAAATAATAGTTTAATTTAATAATTGCTCAAAAACAAGAAAAGAAAAACTGCCATGAGTCTCTTGAAATTACAATAAAGTATTCATAAAGAACTAAACTAACCCAAAAAAAAAAAACCTTAACTAAATTTGAAATAATTTGAAGTTATAACATAAGTTAAATTCAAAAATGAATACAAAAGATTAAAAATATCCTGATACATAACTATACAATTCAAATTTGTGATATCCTAATCTAGTTCTTCATCAGTTTGTATACACTTTTATCTAAATGTGGTGATGGCATAATCCTGAAACCATCACATACATAGTAAACGCAGAATAAACTAGCTACATTGCAAACATTAAAATATGAGAAAATTTAAGGGGTTGTTCTTTTTTTTAACAAAATTCAGAAAAAATTTGAACTCGAGTTACAATTTTATTTAAGTTTATGTTCTTTTATAAAATTTGAGTTTAAACTCGAGTTTAAACTCGAATTTGAACTCGAGTTTGGGGCTAAAATCAAGTTCAAGTTTCTCTTTTAACTCGAGTTCATAAACTCGAACTCAAGTTAATAAATAATATTTTTTCTATTCTTAAAAATGTCATAACTTTTTCGTTTTAATTCGGATTGAAAAGATTTTTTTTCTATGCATTTACAATGAAAAGACGAATAAAACCCCACCCATATACCTTATTAAAATTTTTTATCACCATTGAGTTTTTATTAAAATACTATTTAAATGCAAATTTAAATTTTGACCCGCCCAAACACAAACTCAAAAAGATTCTCAATTCAAATCATAACTCAAACTCAACTCAAAATCAACACTCAAGTCACCCTAACTCAAAAATGTAAAAGAACAACCCCTAAGTATCTTGAATGCATAACATTCATCGACAACATGTGAACCCTAGCATCAAATACATCAAATTACAGACAAATTTTATGTACCAGAATTGCAGAGTTGAATCCGCTATCTCCCAGTCTTCACTTGGAAATGCAACACAACTGCCAACATTATAAACAAGTTAGACATGGGCATGTAAAATGCAAGAAAATGAAATTGGGAAATAATCACCACCCAAAAACAAAAAAACAAAAAAACAAAAAAAAAACAAAAAACAAAAAACAAAAACAAAAACAAAAAAGAAAAAACCCAACAAGACACCAGGTTGTAAGGGAATTTCCCAACTACCCACATGCACATACTCAGATCACAAAGGCCTGGTATTTACTTCCTTCCATTTGAAGGTTCCTTTTTTTGTTTGGAAATTGTCACCTTAGATAATTGATTGTTCTTATTTTTCACAAATTACCATATTAATCACAAATCAGTACGCGGCACAAAGAGAAGTATGAACACCACATTGCTCAAAATCATGTTACATGACATCTTCTAAGATGCCTTTGTTTATAAATCGGCTGCCTACGGCAACATGATGCAAAAGATCCTTAAAACTAAATATTTCTAAGGATAAGATTCTAACCTCAAAAGTGCATCTGCCAACGCAAGTGCTTCAGCACTTGCTTCTACAATTAAAGATGGTGCCTGATGTAAATGAATTGAGCAAAATAAATAGCCAAATAAAGAGAAATATAGTTATAAATAAATGAACAAGCATCAAATATAATCAAACTTCGAACTTAGTAAAAAAAAAACAGAATATAATTGATATTGGACACCTACAGCTTGCCCAATCTCAGACAATAAGCATGCAAGACCACCAATAACTTTCTCATCCCCGTTATTCAGAGCAGGGAGAAGAAGTCCTTCCTTAAGAAAATGAATCCTACATAACAAAACCTGGGGTAACCCCTGTGAAAGACACAGAAAAGAAACTCAATGTAGATCAAATCGCCAACTTTATGCATAAGAAGAGAAAGGTGAATATATGAGTAATTCACGATAAATATTTAAAAAAGAAATGTAAGAGCAAAGATAATTTCTTTATAGGAGACAGAAGATCAGAGGTCCTCCCAAGATAAAACAAGAACTAACAAATCCTCACAAGCACGAACATACCTCATATCGACTCACAAGCTCAACAAGAACCTCAACGGCCAAATCGAAAGAAGAAGTCACCTATAACCAATTAACACACGAGTGATGTGGCCATCAAAATCTACATCAAATGAATTAATGAGTCTTAAAAAGTCTACCTGCAAAGAATTGAATACAAAATTAAGAATCGGATGCGCTGGCAACGAGCCATTAGGAATCTCTGAGAAGCAGCCAGCTCGAACCTAAATGCAAGAATGCAACTATAATAAGAAATACCGGAGACTCAAACAAAACATATAGTAGTAGGTAATATGACAAATTAGATGAGGAAATAGATGAAATCATTGTAAGTGAAAGTAGTGAGTGATTTAACAATAATGCAATAGTGAATTACAGTAGCGATCATTTAGAAATGTAAGAAAACGAGTATTTGGCAGAATTCAACATTCGAACGTACCCAACTGAGTAAGCAACGTAGAATTTTCCGACCGTCAAAACCTTTCTCGGATTGCTGTAGTAAGAACTCAAGAACCGTAGGAGTATGCATGAGAAGCTGAAGAACAGAGAAAAGGAAGAGTTGAGAGAGAGAGAGAGCAGGGAAGAAGGAAAAGGATAAGGAATAAAATATAGTGTTTTTAAAAATTAAAAAAAAAAAAAAAAAAAGAAAAGAAAAGAATAACCTCTTGAGCATAGTGAGTCTTGTTTGGAGAGTCAAATTTGGAATCAAAGTCAGGGCGTTGATTGTCAACGACTTCTTCAGGGAGAACAGTAAGCATCTCCAGAACAGCAATGTTGCCATTGACATCCTCCTGGCTCTGCAGATTCTGGAGACTGTAAAACAGTTGCTCAATTGGGGGTTTTCCATGCTCGACGGCGCGAAGCACAAGCGCCGAGAGTGCCAGACAGATTTGTGTTAAAAGCTGTCGAAAAGAATAATAACTTAATTTAATTTATAACTCAGAAATGAATTGAATTGAATTGAATTGAATAGATTGATGGTATCATATTAATGATTGACAACATTTTTTTTTTTTTTTTATATAGTAATAGCAGTTAGAATAGCAGACAGATTACCTGAGGAGGGCCAGAAGTGAAACGTTTGGCAGCGAGAAGAAGAGCATTAAGAAGAGCATCTTTAGCTCCCAACTGCAGATAATAGCTCTCGTTTTGGATCTGCCGTATTATTACATATGAAGAATACAATTTAATTGATGATGATGATGATGATAATGTGGTTGAATGAGAAGAAACAGAAACAGAAAGAGAGAGTGAAAGAGAATCTCGGGTTACTTTGCGCTTGAGAATCTGAGCAGCGAAGAAGTGAAGGTCGAAATGGAGATGGTCGGAGGTGAGAATGGAGGTGGCGACTTCCCAAGCGGCGTGAGTTTGCTGAAACTGAACCAGCCACTGATTCGCCGCCACTCTGTTGCACGACTCTCTGTCGTGATTCAGCACTGCCACTGCCTCTGCCACCTTCATTTTCAATTCCTCCATGTCTTACTTTCCTATAATATTTTTCTATTTTCTTTTTCCTTTTTCCTGAGAAACAAACACGACGATACGATGATCTCTCTCTCTCGATCAATCAGTAATCAGCGGACAACACGACGACGACGCCTGTTGCTCTTTCCGTTCCCCCCATTCTCATCAGACGGCTCTTAGGGCTTCCCACATCCACTCCACTCTTTTCCCTTTTTTTTTTTTTTTCTTCTTTTTTTTCTTGTTCAGATATATACCAACGCACACTTTTGACTTGGGAGTTAAAAATAATAATAATAAAAAAGTATTTATCTTCGTTAATTACTAATTAGTAATATACAATATATATTAGAAAAATCTATCCTTTCAAAATATATATATATTAGAAAAATCTATAGTTGAATAGAAATTGCTGCTACAAGATTTCAGACCAATATGATCAACCAACCTCCCATTACGAACAAATACCCTCACTAATTAAAAAAGTAGAAAATATTGTATTGCCCAATATTGTCCAAATTTCCTGAACATATGGAAATTGCTTAATGTCTATTATGACTGGCATCGAATCATGAGTTTTTTATTTATTAATGAGATGTTTGTTTTAAGAGTTTGTTCTTAATTTTAAATTATGATTTTTAATTTTTTACTGTATTTTTTTCTCATAAATAATTTAAATTTTAAAAATTAGAATTATGAATCATAGTTCTGAATTTATAAACTAAACATCTCATTAAATATTATTATCACAGGTGCTCCTTAAATTTTAGAATCATTCTTAATTTACTCTCTAAATTTTAAAAACTCCTACTCTACCTTCTAAATTTTGAATTGTTTCCACTTAAACCTTTTTATTGTAATTTATGTTAAAGACAGATAAAACAAAAATGGTAATGCACTCATCTAACCTTTCTGTTAGAAAAAAATGTTAAAAATCAACAAATAAAATTTACATGACCATACTTAAACTTCTATTTTTTTTTATCTAATTTTAATAAAAAATATAATAGAAGAGATTAAATAAAAATAATTTACAATTTAATAAGTAAATTGAGAATGTAACTAAAATTTAAAGGCACCAGTAATAATAATCCTTAATTTAAAAAGCCGTCCACAAAATATTTGAAGATAACTCTGTAATTCATCTTCACTGATGATAGCAACTAAAAGGAAACAAAATTAAATAAAAGAAAAAAAGAAAATTCTACAAGTTTGGGATGGCAAAAAGTAAAAGAAGTGGAGTTGAACGCAACTATGTTACAGGTTCAAAGAGACGCGAAGCATTATCAAATTGTGCTTTTTCGTTTTAAGACAAATTTTCTAAATTTTAATAATAATAATAATAATAATAATAATAATAATGTAGCAAAAGAATATACAAGAATTGTGTAATATATATGACACTTGGTTCAGAATACAAAGGATAATCCTCAAATTAACAAGTAAAAGTAAAATAAATGGGAACCAATTAAATACAAAGCAAGGAAAAAAAAAAAAAAAAGGTCTCGTGTTTGTGGTGTTTCTGTTTCTAGACAAAATGAATATATATAGTATTAGTACTCCACGACGTCAGTGTTGTTTGATAATCAAATTCAAGGGCTCTGAGGGGTTTGGTCTAGCATCTCCACGGCAGCATCTTGATCCATAGCAGTAGTAGTAGTAGGGATTTTAGTCCAACCACCCAAATTTCTCATGTTGAAAAGCTTGGCCCTTTCAAACCCACTTCCTCCTCTAAACCCCGTTATCTTTGAGGACACCATTGGCATCACCAATACTGCTGATGCATTAATCGAATCTTCTCCAAAACCTAATGATAATGCACAAGCGTTCTGCCATTTTCAAATCAATACAATGTTGAACCCAAGTTAGTTCACTTACTGCCATTTCTCTTCTCTTGCCTAACAGTTAATAAAGTTTATAAATCGACCCGTCAATAATTCACGATACCTTTGCCTTTACAACAATATCCGACATCTTCATCACCAACCCTTGCATGACTGATCCACTATCCCTACTTATTGTTGCATCTTCAGATCCCACAACCAACCTACATATGTGACCAAAAATCAGTCAAAATCACGTATCATCAATACCTGTGTTTGACATAAGCACATGCCTATTCATGAGATATTATTGTATTGCACTTAACCTGTCCACTTCTTTTGGAATGCTCGAAGACATCACAGAGACTAAAGACGTACTGTCTTTAACTTCAGATCCTGAAAAATACTTACATAGTAAGTTGCTATTTCTATCCTCTCTGTAACACCAATTAGTAATATCTCCGCCAACATACCTTTCGATTCATCAGGTGCCAGCAGAGAGATTCCTATGAACACGGACATCATGCCTAGTATGAACATTGTCGTCCTTAGTGCATCAAAAACCTGTTTCCAGAACAACAAATTAGCTTGATCCGCAATAATACACGGACATCATATCCATAAGCGGTTACCCCAAGTTTTTTTTTTTTTTTTTTTTTTTTTTTTTCCTTTTATCTGTTGATATTGAAATTACTATCTCTCCAAGTGTTGCAGTTGCAGCATCGGTAACTACACTCAAACAGAGGCCCTGAGTTGCCTCAATTTCTCAGCCCATAGTATGAGTTGTCTATTTTGCAATCCAAACTGTAAGGGAGGGAGGGAAGATAGACCTGGTATTCTTGAAAATATATAAATCCTGTACAAATGGAGAAAAATGTCCAAGCAATCTGAAACATAGGCACAATAAGAATCGCATCGAACAAGGACAATCCTTCATTCAACCTAGTCATCTGCAAAAATAGGCGAAGTGGAAAGAGAACCCAATAAGAAAAGTGCAACAACCAAAACTTTGTGCGACAAAATAATCCATAAGACCATGGAAAACGAAAATAGTAGCTCTCCCATAAGCATTACCCAGAATCCAGCTGTACTAAGAAACAAAAGGAGCATTGAATACGTGAACCAGCTATGCAACTGATAACTACTAGACATGGCCAACCTTAGCAGATTAGAGCTGCAAAACATGAACTCGAGTCAGGAACAAAATGTAACGGAACTATTTACAAGTGCATCTCTCATAGGGGAAGTAAATTCAGGTGGAAAACTTACAGAGACTTTGCAAACAACACCGAGCATGATCCTACAGCACCTGAAACTATGGCATAGGAGAAAGGAAGCAGCATATGCCAGTAGGGTCTAAGGTCATGTCCCGAAACAGCAAGCAAAAGTTCTCCTCTCCTGCATACTCCGCAATTTTGTTTGCAAACCTTGTGACGGAGGCTTTTATAATTTACAAAACATATTCACAAAAGATGGCACACAACAAGAACGAACCATTGGGCTCTCAGATCTCACCTGTAAATGGAGTGATGTACGGCAACTACTAAGATCAAAATCACACAATAGAAAAGGAACGTAACGTTGCTGTATTTCTCAGCCAATTGCTCTGGAGTATATACTGAAATGGAGAAACATAACATAATGAGTTCCCCGCATGAGTTCCTCATAATGGGTGCATCTTTCTTTATCAGGAAATGGAGACCCTATGACTGGTAAGAGAGGCAATTCATGCAACCCATCCAAAAAATGGGGGATTTGTCTCTTTTAATCGTTTCTTTTTAACAAGAGGCTTTGTCACATGATATGGAGATAGATATGTACTTGTTTCTATTAATGGGTTATAATACCCAGTTTTGCTGCCATAACACGTTCTAGAGACAGTGATGGTTCGGAAAGTTTTCATCAAAAAATGGGCAAAAAAAAAAAAAATGACAAAGAATGATTAGATTAACCGACTTAGAAGTTGAGAGTAAAGTGAGGTACCAGGTGACTGATGGTTTCCAAAAGCGACGAGAAAAACATTTCCAAGAACAATAAAAGCAGTGGCGACCATGACGCTGTGTGAGGAAGTAAATCATTAGTCACTATTGGGGATGCTTTTGAGCAATAGCAAAGTAGATTAAAAAAAAAAAAAAAAAAAAATGTATCTGGGGTTGAGATATTTTGTTTTGGTAAACATACTTAACAGTGACCCTTTTGTTCAAGACAAAGTAAGCAAATGCCATGTTGGACACAAATTGAATAGATCCCAAGGCCGCAAGAAGTGACTGCAAAAGAAAGAGAGAATGGAATTAGAAAAGGATTGAGAAGAGAGAGTGAAAATGCAAAAGCAAAAGAGCATAACAATGAATTTGAAAAGAAAGAGAGGGTACCTGAGCAGCATATCCAAAGGAAATGAAATTAAGGCAATTGCCGAGAATGAAAAAAACGATGCCTGCATTTATTATATTATATTATTAAAAAGAAAAGAAAAGAAAAGAGATACTTAAATAATAGACTATAATAGTGAGAAATGTCTGGCACACATCATGTCATGTGATAAGAGAAGAGAAGCGAAGAGAAGTGATGAAAGGAAATAGAAAGTACCAACTCTCCAAGTCTGGAAGTATATGATGGGCTTAAGAGTGTGTTTTCCATTACTAGTGCCATCACTTTCTAATAAGGCGTGCCTCTCTCTCTGCAAAGTAAGAGTAATTAATTATCAAAAGTAGAAGAAGAAGAAGAATGAAGAATGAAGAAGAAGCCAAAATGAGAAGAGGAGAGAATGCAGCAGCAGCAGCAGCAAGGAAAGAACCTCATTGTGACCTAATTTGAGAAGGTTAGTGCCGAAGTTGATGGCAATGCTTCCGAACAGGTTTATGAATGCTCCCACCACCCACTCTCCCATCATCATCACCACCTCCTCACCACCAGCATTTAACTTCTTTAATTTTTTCTTTACAGAATGAGATGCCCTTTGGTTGGAAAGTAATTTTAACTCTTCATCCTCATATCATCCTAAACCTGCCCAGCGCCCAGTAACTCATTCCATCATTCAATTCCAATTCCAATTCCAATTCAATTCAATTCAATTCACAAACAACAGCATTTTTTTATTTGATTTGATTGGATGCATAAAGATCATCTAATAATGCAAATTAATCGGGAAAGTAATTTAGAGATTCAATGCAAACCTCTTAAAACAATTGCAATCCTCTTAAAATTCATAATTTAATGTACTATATAATATATATCATCAAACTGAAAGTCCCTAAGCCTGGAAAATCTCCGCTCTTTAATTCTTTATTTTATTAAAAGAGAAACAAGATGAAACCGGAGGAATTGATGATTGATGATTGAAGCAACAAAAACACGAAGCAGAAGAAGAAATACAAAGCATCTGACTGAATGCACAGAAATTGGATCTTCTATCAAAAGGAGCTCTGGAACGAAAGTTGATCTAAATCACCAAATTAATATTATATCTATCAACCCAATGCACTATGCAGCTTTCCTTGAAATTCATAAACCAAAAATAAAATTAAATTAAAAAAAAAAAAACATAGAAATAAAAAAAAAAAGAAAAAGAAAGAAAGACCTGGCCTGCTTCTCTCGTTTGTTCAATCGGAACGGAGCTCTCTCTGAATTCTAATTTTTGACAAGAGGAGAGGAATCAAATCAATTTCTCTTTTTGGTCGCTGCGGATCCAAGTACCAAACGACCCAACTCCAAAGTCCAACCAAGCTATGATTTTTTTTTTATTTTTAAATATATATATATATATAATTACTACTGTTTCCTTTGGTTTTTCGTTGGAAAATGAAAATTTTCTTTCTTCGGCTTCAAAAAAAAAAAAAAAACAAATCCAATCCAATTCAATATGAATTATGAAGCGTTTCTCTTTTTCTTCTTCTTTATTTTATTTTTAAGGAAATTAAAATTAAATAGGAAGAAGTCTCGGTCGGGTAACCCTGCTGCTGAGACGTGAGAATGAAAGAAAGAAAGAAAGAAAGGTCTCAATTTTTTATTTTTATTTTTAATTTAATTTTGGAAGTGAAAAAGGAAAAGAGGGAGAAGTTGTTGCGCTTGTGGTCGTGATTGCGGGGGCTAACGAGACTGAAGACTAAAGTTGATTTGATTGGTCGCCGTAGAATTTTATTCGTAGCCCCCGGGCCGCCACCCCAATTGTGTCGGCTCACGACTAAAGTTGATATAAATGTTTAAAATAAATAATTATTTATCACGTAAATATTTTATTTACGATTAATAAAAAAAAATAAGTAAATTTTTTTATAACTAATAAAAAGATTTTTGCTATATAAATAAAAATATTTTATCATATAAATTATTTTTATCAGTTACAAATAAAACATTTAAACGATAAATTATTTTTTTATTTCAAACAATTTTAAAATATATTATTAATTTAATTTAATTTTAAAAATATATTATTTACTATAATTTTTAGTAGATCTTTAATCCTCTATTTAGCCATTTAATGTGATAAATTGCAATAAATAATGTACTTAGAAATTATCTTGTTTTCCTTTCAAAATTCCTTCTGACCCCAACACTCATGTGGACCCTTGTAGTTAGTTAGCTCAAACTCCAAGACAATGGGGAGCTTCCTGATTTAAAATCCCCAAAAATTAGAAATCATATCTATCTATTTAGACCAACTCCTTTGGTGTGGTCAGTGGTCCTAATCGAAATCTCTGAACACACTCTAGTTGAATTAAATTTGTGATTTTCTATTTTCAGAAAAAAAAAAAATAAATAAAATGTAGTGAAATAAGTTTGATCCCTCCCTCCCCTCAAAAATAAGTGATATATATTTTTTTAAGAGAAAAAAAAAAGTTTATTGGTAATTGATATGTCTCCAAAAGAAGTGGAAAGAGTACAAACGTGATTACGAGACCCTATTAACTCCCCCGCACGAACGAACAGCGAACAGCGAACTTGTTTATAATTATATTATAGATTGAGAGCCAAGGTCCCCAAAAATCAATACCAACCAACATTACCAATTCATTGCTTTATATTTTGCTCTACTAGCTAGTTGATCGGTCATTATTCAACACCCATTGGTAATGACGAGCCAACCGTTTATTTGCTTTCTTTACTTTACAAAGCTAAAAACTTTGCCCCTCATTCATTTGCATTTGACGAGTCTTCCACCAACCTTAACATAAAACCATATGCAACAACAACAACTAAAGGAATGATATAAGTATCATCAACAAATTGTCACCTTCCGGCTTCTAGTTTTCACGTCTCTACTCCAGTTATGTCCTGAAAAAATGGGGTATCTACTTAAAAACAAATATTATCATCAACAACAACAACAACTAAAAGAAATATTATCATCAAACTTACAAAATTTTAACTGTTGACTTAAACACCAACTACTCACCTCGGATTAATTTGCATCTACGTCTGGTACTTTGGTGGTCAAATCCCAACAGGACATCTACTGCTTGCGAGGCCTCTCAATATGTTTCGATTTCAAACTGTTTTCACACCTGACCAAATCTTTGTTTCGTACAGATCATACGGATGGATATAACTCCCGCAACCGAAACATACACTCAGGCTTCTATTTCACCGTGAGCCACGTATCATATTGAAGAACAGAAAGAGGATTATTAGAACTAGTACTTTATAAGAGCTGGTAAGGAAGCATGCAGTTCGGACAAGCATTGGAAGATCCAATTCAAGAGTTGTTCTCTAGGAAGCTCTAAGAGAAGTTCTGCCTGCAAGAAGGAAAATATAATATATATATATATATATATATATATATATATATAAAGGAAAATGAAACCAGATCCTAGGGCATCTTCGTTCCAAAGGAAGAATAAAAGTTTACCTTAATTTCATTTCCCTCGAAAACCAAAGAGTTTCGACGCACATCAGAAACCATCGAGTCTGTGATCAGCTTGAAAACCTTCCTGCTCATGTTTGTTTCCATAACAACCATTTTTCCCATAGCATATATTTTGCTTATTCCAAGGTCCCCTGCCATTCTCCTTACATAGAGTTTCTTCAGTATGATCTCCATCGAGTATGGCTCTTTTCCGTATTGGCGGCGCAGATTTTCTGTAAATTGCATCAAACTCCAGATGTCTTTCTCAGCGGCTTTTTCTGCTTCCTTAATAATTTTCAGTGGATTCTCCAGATAGTTTATGTAATCCGAGGGGAGATGAGGATTTATGTTTATGTCAACCTGTTCAATATTATAACACCCCCATCAACTCAGTTGACTAGAGTTTGTACTCGCTCGTACAAGTGCATGTTTAACTGGTGAACATAAAAAACTCTTTTTCAAGGATATACATACCTGTACTGACCGATATGGAACAGAAATTACACGGTGTTCATCAACCTGGTAATCGAGAAAAGAAAGAATATGACTCATCAGTTGAAACCAATGGTGTAGACAACCCTAATTAACAAACAAATATTACAAGTGACTGATTGCGGGTGTGTTTATGGTTATGCAGTTAGGCACGTATTAATATGGGACACACACGAAAAAAAACTAATTAATTTATAATTAATTTATCAAGCACTCTGGGTGGCAAGAATTGGTATCAAAGCACACCTTAGACAAGCTCTCAAAGAGCATCTCGAAAAAGAGATCAATACCAACATTTCCGACATCTCCTGTTTGTTGCTCACCGAAAATGGTACCAAAGCCTCTTATGCCCATATCTCTCTCTGCAAGTTGAAAACCTTGCCCAAGTTCGCGGCATTCCTCAAGAGCTGCAAGTCTCTCCTAAACACAGCCTCAACAAATAATCTTTCTTTAACGAAATAGTCAAAAGTGAAAGCAAAAGGATATCTACAACACATAATATGCTCATGAAGAGAACTGGAAACTAACTTATATCTGCAAAACAAGGATAAATATCATCCAGTGCACCAGAGGATTTACCAGGTCATGAATGAAAGTCAGAGCTTGAAAATAAAATATAAAAAATAATAATAAAAGAAAAAGAGAGTACCAGTGCTTGATCAGATAGCAGTGACTTGTCTGGATAAAATAAGTGTGCATGAGCTTCCTTATCTGCTCTCCCCACCCTTCCACGCAACTATAAACATTTGAAAAGGGGAAAATCGTATAAATAATCTCCAATTTGATATTAATGTTACGACTTATGACTCAAATAGAGGAAGACCTGATACAATTGTGCTAGGCCGAACTGTTGAACATCCTGAATTATAATGGTGTTTGCATTTTGAATGTCGAGACCACTTTCCACTATATTAGTGCAAATGAGAATTTTGATATCCCCTTGGGCGAATTTCTCCATCGTTTCCTCCAGCTGCTTTGAATATTGCTGCAAGAACAATGAACAGATCGAATATGCAATGTCATTAATAATAATATTCATGTCATTAACATGTCCTCCTAATGTTGAAATCTCATTAATGGCATTAAAATCTTCATCGTTGGGGCCTAATTTAGTTTTTATTCCAGCACCCTTTGTTAGATAGAAAATGATAGGCGAAGGAGACAGCACCTTTCCATGTGCAACAGCTATTTCAACATTTGGAAACGACTGTTCAAGAAACTCCATGACTTCTTCAAGTCCTGAACAAAAAGACTGTTTTATCTAGCATTTATTTGTCCGCAATAAAGTCCGCAAAAGTACAGATTACCAACAGAGTTTTGAGTTTAACATGAGTAACCAAAGAATTGTAGATAGAATTATTAACAAAAGGGTGTTACCTTTAATGCGAGGCAGAACATAAAACACTTGACCACCTCGATCCAGCTCATACTTAATTGCTGATACTACCTTTTCTTTACTGTATGCTGAAAGATGGGTCTTTATAGGAACTCTTTCTGGAGGTGGAGTTGAAATCAAACTGGAAAAGAGAATAAGGATACAGAACTACAACAGCATCAAATTACAGGACCAGCAAGAGCAATTTACAAATATAAGTCTGCTGTATAACAGAATTTAGGCACGTTGGAATGGCTGACCAACTAGGTTGTGCCCCTTGTGAGATGTGCTTTTTGACACCTTAGCTATTCATTCTGCTAAGAAAGGCTAATTTTTGAGACTATTTATCTTCAATTAATGTTCACAAGCTTCTTCATAATCCTTGCACGTTTGAGGTTCCAAATTTAACTCTGCTTTAACCGCAAATTATTGCTCATGAAAATCATTATTTTCTAAATAATAATAATAACAACCAACTTGATGTTGTGAATCACCATGAGAAGTTAATTACCTAGCATCACGGAACCCAGTCAAGGCTAAATAAAGGGTTCTTGGTATAGGTGTTGCAGATAAAGTGAGAACATCAATTGAAGTCTTGAACGAAGCGATTTTCTCCTTCTGTTTGACGCCAAACCTCTACAAAAAATATGGAAAGAAGAGCAAGGAAGAAAATTCCGTAAGTCAAGAACCAAGAGAGGAGAGGATTCATTGGAGATAGTGAAAAATAGATTAAGAACACAAACCTGTTCTTCGTCAACCACAAGAAGGCCTAAATTGTTATACACAACTCGACTTCCAAGAAGCGAGTGAGTCCCAACAATAATGTCAAGGTGACCGTTTTTTATCATGTCCAGATGTTCCTCTTTCTCAGCTCTTGTCTGCATGTTGTAACAGTAATCATCGGTCTATTCAAAGCAATATATGAAACTCTAAATACAATAGCATGATCTTGGACTCTCGTGTCTATAGAAACCATACATCCAAATGAGAAGTGGAAAATTACGGGTATTCATTAATTTTCAAGGGCGTAGAACTGAGCAAATCAAAGTACCCGTTTTAGCCATGTTTGCACAACTTGAAAAGCCATCTTCCTAGAAAGCAAAAATGGGATTAAACAGAAGGGACACATTCATATGAAGGCTTGTCGTACCTGAAACCTGGTAAGAAGTCCAACCTCCATATTTGGGTACATAGAAAATCTCTGAGAAATGACATCAAAGTGTTGTTTGGCCAAAACAATTGTGGGTGCCAAAACCATCGCTTGCTTCGCTGCAGAGACCACGCAAAAGATGGCACGTAAAGCAACTTCAGTTTTACCGAAGCCAACATCCCCACAAATCAGGCGGTCCATAGGGGTGTATCTCTCAGTCAAATCCTTCTCAACATCTATAAAAGCCTGTATGTGCAATGCAACAATAAGGACAAGAAGGATTTCTATATAAACAACCGGCCTAACTTCAGCCAAACTTCAACCAAACAGCACAACACACATCCATCATCATCATCATCATCATCATCGTCAGTAGAACTGTAGAAGAAAGTACAAGGAAGGAAGATAGATACTGGGATACCTGCTTCTGATCGGGGGTGGGCTCGTAAGGAAATTGAGCAGCAAACTCAGCCATGTCAGGAGTTTTGGGGTAGGGAGGGCGTGTTTGCTTGAGACGATGCAAATAAAGCTCCATCAAATCCACCACCATTTTCTGGATTGCGAGCTTTCCTTTAGTCTTTCGTTTCTCCCAGACACTGGTGTCGCTCAGTTTGCTTAAGGTTCGAGGCTTTTTGGATTCATTGGGGCTGAAACGAACGAATACAGGTCATGAAACCTCCATGACCAGAAAAACTCAAGAGAGAGAGAGAGAGAGAGATGTTGGACTTATATTTACATTGACATGTTCATATTTGAAGGGAAACAAAACCTGAAATGCAGAACGAAACCTCCTACTCCTAATATTACCAACATCTAATATATATATATATATATGTGTGTGTGTGTGTGTGTGTATATATATATATATATATATATATATATATATATATATATATATATTATGTATAATAGCATTGGAATGTAGTAGAGAGACTAGTTTCATTCATTATTTTGTTTGTTACACCTACACCTGAGAGACATCCACAATACTAGACTAGAGTAGAGCAGGTAATGGTAGAATCCTGAAAACATCACAAATGAAAAAAAAATTAATTAACAAAAGAAAAATGGAGAAGTCAGAGGAGGGAGCGTACAGATTATAGCGATAAAGAAGACGAGAGGCCTGGGAAAGAGGAAGCTTGGCCATGCCATCGGAGTATTCGATGAAGACGTACTCAACAGGCTCAGAGCCGCCGCCTATGCCTTTGCCTTTGCCTTTGGGAATGTCGAACTTGATGCCGACGAATCTGCCGACGCCGACCTTCCTGTGGACGACGTAGTCGCCGGAGCGGAGAGAGTAAGGGTCGACCTTGTAAGAGAAAGACTTTTCCTTTTCGTTTTGGTCGGGTTTCTCCGCTCCGGCGCGGCGCTTGAGGATCTGGAGGCCACGCTGCTGCTGCTGCTTGACCATGCGGATGTACTTGTCGGCCTCTTGGGCGTCCACGCTTCGGCTTCTGGAAGAATCGTCTCTCTGGGAATGGTCCCTTCGAATGCGCTCGTTCAACGCAGAGATGTCGTCTTCGTCGGAATGGAAGGATTTGGAGACGGAAACTCCTCCTTGTCGTTGAGTTTGGGTTTGGGTTTGGGTTGAGACGGCTTTCGCTAACACTATCCTTCCTCCTCCTCCTCTTCTTCTTCTTCTTCTTCTTCTTGTTGTGCAGAAGAAGAGGCCATTGGCGGCTGTGATGGCGGTGGTCGTCGGAGAAGAGAAGAGGTTCCTCCAAAATGGACATTGTCTTGAAGAGATGTCTTGAATTGGGAGGATAAATAACGCCATTTGATTGTTGTGATAATTGATTCCTCAAGAAATGATTTTTATATATTTATATTTGGAGGAGGTTCTCATGGTGTATGTATGGTATTATAGAATAGCATCACTATTATTACCACTAATCCTATAAATAGTATAGTCATACAGCAATGGAGGTTTTGCAGGGGGTTTAGCTTTAGCTTTATTTATTTATTTATTTATTTTGAAAATATCTTCTGTAATTGGACAGAGAGACGGAGAAATAGGCTCCGCCCGTTTTTCTTCTCTAAATCTAATCTATTTTCCTATTTCCATATTTATTTCCTATTTCCATTCGTAGAACATTCTACAATTTCGTTCATTTCACTTATTTGAATTTAGAATTTAAATTTTATTATAGTAAAAAATTCTCACAAACAATCATATTTAACTTTTTTATTACAATAAAAAACTCACATAAAATCAAATTTTACTACTATATCATGTGTTTTTCTTTATTTTTATTATTGAAATAATAATAATATTTTAAAAAGAAAAAGAAAAAAACTAAAGATATTTTTCGTTGGACTTTTCCATATCATGGCCCTCTATGCTTTGTCGTCCGGACCGGAAGTAAGAAGAATGGACGGCCACCTTTAAACAGTTGAAAAAAAAAAAAAAAAAAAAAAAAAAAAAAAAAAAAACCCAACTAAAAACATATGCTTGTTCAGAATCACTTTCTCTAAAGCATTTGTTAACCTTTTTATGTATCAACTCACTTACCACCACTTATTCAAGAATGGACATTGGACTCTCCCCCTCTTTATTCATCATCATATTATAACAGAAAAAGTCTTTTAGAGGGGAAAAAAAAAAAAAAAGAAGAGATAAGAAAAGTTTATACATTGGAGCCATCTGGTGAATTCCTGAAAGGTGGAATGGAATACATATGAATGCCATCTGATGGATTCTATATACACATTAGCCAAACCGGAGGACCACCAGAAGCAAAGAAAAAAGAGTGCTTTATATCCTACTAATCATCCCTTCATCCTTGAACTACTTCTAGTTCTTCTATTCCTTTCTTCATATACCTGGCAGGCTCATATATATATATATATATATATATATATATATATATATGTAACCCTGTCAAGTCAAACCTTTCAACATTTAAAAAATTCCCTCAAAAACGGGGACTAGACATAGTATATCATCCCAACTTCAATCAGACTGATATGCGGAATATTAAGCGCCACGGCTGGGCCCCGGCAGTTCTTCCGCAGAAAAGAATATCCAATGTCGATCACAAGCTTCTTCAGAAATGATGATGAGCGCCTTGCCTTCACATACGAATGCCCCATTATATACGCGACGCCCGCTTCTTTGGCCTGGACCAAATCCATCAGCTCCTCCCTAACTGCGGGATCCATTCCGGGGTCTGAGGGCAACTGAAACCTTACTTGGCGTCTCCTCGTCTGTGGGTTCTCGTCGTCATAGACCGAGCGTAAACTCTGAAGGGTCGGAGACTTGCTGCTCTGAATAATGGAACTACTCACGCCAGGATCCTCTTGCTCGGACACCGCCATGCTCAAGCTCGACTGCAAACATCTGGTGCTTATGACGGCCATTCTCCCGTCCAACGACGAGCTCTCGGAGCCCGAAAACTGTGGTTCTACTGCTTCCATCTGGATGAACTCCGCTATGCTCTGTATTAGCTGGTTCTCAAAGTCCCCATCGTCTCGTTGAATGTCCTTGTACCCGTACCTGACAATGCATCTGTACATACGATAGGGTCTTGGACAAATCCGACCGATGAGGAATCTTTCCTCGGGCGAAACATAAGGAACCGGGACTGATTTGACACAAATGAAAACCAACACTTTGTGGAATGCCGGGAGGTTTGTTACAAAGTGAGAGAATATTGCCGGAACTCCAGTTGCCAATTCCGAGTATATGAGGCCTATTCCGGGAACACGGACAATACCAAGGCTGGGGCCCAGGCCAAGTAACCACTTCAGCGACACTTTGTTGTGCAGATCAAAGTTATACTTCCTCCGCGTCCCGTAATGCCAGACATACATGACGACCATAAATATGGACGATAGCACAAGGGGGACCCACCCTCCCTGAGGCACTTTTATGAATGCTGCAGATAAATAAACGCCCTCGACTAACCAAAAGAACGCAAGGAAAACTGCAGCTAGCACTATGCTTTTCTGCCAAACGAAGATGATCACAAGCGCCATAAGGAATGTCGTGACGAACATAACCGTCATGCAAGCAAGTCCTACAAATCAAAGTGAAAATAACAATTTAGATAGAGTGGATTAATGCTAGTGTAAAATCTACTTGTGATCGATGCTGTCATTTTCACCTTTCGTTTTTCCTTTTTAATTATTTTCTTCTACAAATGACTTAGCATGATATTGGTTAAGGCCCATTCATGTTGAGTTGGAAAAGTTTAAGAATTTAAGGTAATTGCAACTGAAATAGAATGTCTTGAAATCATACATTGCACAGGTGCACGCATACAATCAAGGAAAATCTTTAATCTTACCATAAGCATTCCCAATTAAAGTTGTATCTTGAAATCCAATGGTTATGGAAAGAGTAAGGATCATCAGTATCCAGTTGATCTCTGGGATGTAGATCTGGCCATATATGTGTTTCGAGGTGTGGACAACTTTGACCCGAGGGAAGCAACCAAGGGCATGGCATTGCTTGATAATGGAGAAAGTAGCGGTTATGACAGCCTGACTGCCAACAATAGCTGCAAGTGTAGCGACAACAAAGACCGGCCAAAATACAGGTTCTGCGGGTTAAGAGACGACAGAAAACAACATTAGGCCAACTCAAATATGCATAAAGTAATTCTGTAAGCAATATAAGTTAATGCCAGAAGTACAAACCAGGTATCGAATTATAGAAACTGTAATTAATCATCCCGGGGTTTTTGGACAAGAACGCAGCCTGGCCCATGTATTGTATTACCAAACAGGGGTAAACAACAAATGCAAATGCAAGCTGCAAATACAAGCAAAGTCAATAAAATTTCATCTGTAGAAAGCCAAAGAGCATTTAATGCGTCATGGCGAACAGGGGCGTGCAACGTTGCAGTGGTTTGGGCTTTGGGTGTAAATAAACTTGATTTATGAAGAAACATTTCTAGATTATGACTCTCCAAGTCAAGTTTTTCTCTTTTCCTTCTTTCTTTCCCTTTTTTTTTTCTTTTTTTTTTTTCCTGACAAGTCTAATTCATTTGGATCTCGGACTAAGATCTACCATGCAACAATCATCCATGCATCTGCAGGCAATAGTAAGTTACTAACGTTTTGAAGCTTTCAAATCAGGATTGACACCTGTATGTTTCTAATTCTATTAGGCATAAAAAACAAGTTTTACCAAAAACTCACCCTAATAGACAAGGCAGTGAAATGACCAAGGTCCGCAAACATAGCTTCAGTGCCTGGTAAGAAGCAGAATGTCTATTGTTAGTATAAACAAAATAACAGTTAACTCAACCAGATGACTAGAGGCAGTCCAAACACAGGCCAATACAAATGATACTTATTTAAGGAAAATTCAATCAGATTCATATCCAATAACCAACATACCAGTTATAGAGAGAAGAACCCCGCCGAGAGAAATCCAACCTTCTTTACCAGTCTCCCTAAAGAACTTGATGATATAATGGGGCGAAAATCCATAAACAACTTTTGGGTTCCAGCGTATTGTGTTGTAGAGCCCAATGGAAAAGATTGATACCAACCAGATTAATACGACAGGTGCAAACAAAAATGCTACTCTGTGCGTACCACAATGCTGCAGGGCAAACAAGCCCACCAATATAACGCAAGCGAGCAAGACAAGTTCACCTACGAACAAAGCATAAATATATAACGTGTTATGTTAGTCATGTATATGATGCCAAGTGATTATCCCAAAGAATCAAGTTAGTAACGGTCCACATATGATGTTTATGATGCCCCCAGAAATTATGAGTAACTATATGACTAAAGAATCGAGTATGAAAAGATGACGAAAAAGGAGTTACTGTTTGTCAATTTCTTTTCTGTAACTTCAAGGCCCGAAACTGATGAAAGAACTGCAAGTGAGAAGAGACAGAAGCCAACATAAGTTAGCTCTACAATCTGTTTGGGTTTAAGGGGGGAAAGAAAAAGTGAGAGAATTACGATTATAGTTTTATTTGGTAAAAAGTAAAGGATTGAAGTGCTAAAATAAGGTAGTAACAACAACTCAAAGAATGCTACTTGCAGATTATGGCAAGCAAAAAAAACTGTGGCCATAGAACCTGAGATTGCAGGAGTGAGGACACCATCTCCTATGACCATGCAAGCACCAAACAACACCACAACCAATAGGGCCGTCCTCAGGAGTTTATGCTTCTCCAAAAACCTCTTTAAGGGAGAGGAGGCGACGGCCTGCGATGAGGAGGGGCCGTACTTGTATGCGGAGAGCTCTTCATCAGCGGCTTGCTGGTTTGGAAGGAGACTGAACTTGGCGTGCCGGCAGAGCAGCGAGTAAAGAGCAAAAGTGCCACCTGAAAGAGAATCGAACATTAAGATTGATGAGGGTTGAATTTGAAAATGGGAAATAGCAAGTGTGAGAGGGCGGCACACCTTCACCATTGTCATCGGCACTCAAGAGGACAAAGACATACTTAAGTAAGGGTATGAGAGTGAGAGTCCAGAAGATCAAGGAAAAAGCACCAAAGACGGCATCCTCGCTCATGTGCTTGTCCAATTTGCCAGTAAAAGTGCTCGAGTAAACGTAGAGAGGAGAAGTACTCAAGTCTCCGTATACCACGCCGAAGCTCTGATACGCTAATATCAGATTCCTCGAAAGACTTGTCCATGAAACCTGCAACCAACCAAGCAACCAACCAAAAATCAGCAAAAACCAACAACGAAACAGATTATATTATTATGCTATGGAGTGAGCCAATTGATGATCCAGATTAGAGATATATGTAATCAATATGATACGCTTGTTATTATTATTAGATTAGATTAGATTAGAATAGATAGTTTTAACAGTGAGAAGCACTCTTTTTTTACATTACTGATTATGCATTCTGATTTGTTATGATACGTACATACATATATACATACATATATATATATATATATATATATATATAAGAAGAAGAAGAAAGAAAGAAAGAAAGAAAGAAAGAAAGGGGCTATAGAAAAACACAGTGCAGAAATACATTAAATAAAATATTAGTAACAGTAATCAAGGACAAGAATAAAAGGGTAACGACTAGGTCTAAGAAAAATCAGGAGCAGCAGAAATTTAAAGGGGGGTTTTTTTTTTTTCTACGAGTTTGATAAGTGAAAATGAATTGTGAAGAAATGGAAGAGAGTCATATAAATGTGAAATTAAGAGAAGAAGAAGGGTGGGGGGTGGGGAAGTGGGAAGGGAAGATCCGAACTATATTTGGTGAGGGAGAGAGAATCAGCCACGAATCCATGACCATCTAACATCTATCGGTTCGATTACTATTAGAGTTGGATTGAATAAAATGACATTCGAGTAATCTATGTATTCATAAATATTAATTTTGATTGATTGAAAAGGAAAAGGAAAAGGAAAAAAAAAAAAAAAAAAAAAAAGGAAAAAGAAAGAGAAAGAGAAAGCGGTTAAGCTGCCTGGACCCGAAGAGTAGTGGTGCGCGGCGGAGTGGAAATCCCACACTCCATCGCCATCTCTGCCTCCTGATGCTGCTGCTGCTGCTGCTGTTATTATTTATGTATAATTATTATGCGATCTCTCTTCTCTTCCCTTCTCTTCTCTTCTCTTCTGTGTAATAATATTGTAATATAATAATTGAATATCAATAAATAGTCTTTTTTTTTATTATTATTATCACTCAGTACGAACTACGACCCGCGCCGGACTGGAGGGGGAGGAGGAAGGAGAGTGACAAAACTATTATGCGATCTCATATCTTAAATCTCCACGCAAATTGAATCTCCGTCTCCTTTGCTCTTTCTTATGCACGCGCCTTCTTTCTTGATTCAATTGCTCTCTCTTCTCTTCTTTCTTTTATTATGTCTTATTTTTCTGACAGCAACAAATTTATTCATATGTGAAAAGAAAAATCATGCATAAGAAAGTCGAATATGAAATCCGAATCTTAATCCTTTTTTAGTATCGGTAATAAAGTTTCCAAATGTATAATCAATAGAGACGAGAGAGAGAGAGGACCTATTCCTATTCCTATTCCACGGTGCGTGCACCTGTTTCCAATCACCAAAAACAGTTTTTTTTGTCTTTCTTTACATGTAATGATCAAGCGTTGGAAAATAAATAAATAAATCAAAAATGTTTAACCAATCACCAATGACCAAGGTGGGCGTTACAATTCTATCAAAAAAAAAAAAAAAAAAAAAAATAGGTGGACGTTAGAAATTGGTTTCTGCCTGCAATCCACGTTATGCACACGGCTGCTTGCGCGTAGAATCCAAACCCACCAAAACGCGCGTCTTCAAAAGGAAATAGCATAAATTTTCTGTATATTTTGGACTTGAGAGACACATTGATCAAATCCAGTTAACCACTTCAAATTGACATTTCTTTTTTTCTTCTTTTTTTGGGGCTCAAGACGAAGGCCTAATGCAACAACATCATGATTCATGGCCAAGGCCTACTTTCTAGTACCATTTACCACCATTATCAGCTCCATTATCAGCTCTATGGTCCGTGGTTTATCTCAAATATATATCCTATTATTATATATTGAAGCATAAATAAAAGTAACAAATCTTATGACATTTTTTGGTGTCAATATAATATTTCTATTTGATAAATCCTTTTGAGTTGTGAATTTCGAATTCCCTTCCAATTTTTATATTCCGGACACCTTGTCTGCTTCCCCTCTCTATAATAAATTGAGAAAGTGTAGCTTCTTCGCAACTTCCTAAATCTTTTTTGTTTTTCCCTTTTCAAATGCAAAAAATCAATACTAACGACAACATATTATGTCATCTTGAAAATTACAGCTTCTTCCCCAATAATAATATAACAATTGTCTATTCTTATCCACTCTATAACTACAAAACAAAGCTAGTTTAAAGCAAAAAAAAAAAGAGTTCAAAAAAAGTTGAAACATAAGGCATAATTACATTGCATGCGCCCCTGCATCTAATTAATCAGACGAGTTGACTGTCCTTTTAATGAAATAACTAAACATATTTATTTAATTATCAAACAACTAAACATATTTATTTATTATAATCAAAGGGCTTCTTGTCTACATGACAAAATGGATGGATAAAGCGGTGATTGACTTATTTGTACTAATATGTGTACCTTATTAGACACATACACACACCAACCAACTGAAATCTAAACAGTAGATACTATTTACTTTCTCAATAATAAAAAAAGAAAAAACAGATATGCAATTCCACATGTTTATAAGCCTTATCATACGTACGCCTTTGGTTTGTGAAAATGATTTGATTCAATTAAATTACAAAATACCATAGTCTGTATATACAGGTGCACACACATAATACAAGTCTTAACATCTCTCCTATAATTGCAACAACTACTTATTAAATTAAAAGTATAAAAGGTACAATATTAAAGGTGACTTCCAAAACACCGAGTTTTCTGTGCCCCTTATTTGGGCTGGAGGAGTGGTTAGGCTTTGGGCCTAATCCCTTCACAACGAGCGCCCAAAGCAAGTCGGCGAAGCCCAAAGGTCAAAAGTGAGACGTGAAGATCATTATATAGAAGGAAATCAATAAATGAATATGACGGAAACATTGATATATAACAGCATAAGATAGGTACAAATAGTGAAATTAATTAGAAGCAAACCAAACAAATAAATTAAAGAGCAAAATAATTATGAAAGAGAGGATGCATATAGTACATCCATCTTGTATGCTCTCGCTCTCAGCTCGAAAAGAAATTAACACACACACGAAGTCATTAAAAAAGAAGACTAGTGGTAGACTAGTAGTTGAGAAAGTGATTAAGAAGATGGATTGGATCAGAAGAAAAAGGAAGAGGAAGTAGTAGTAGTAGAGCCCAAATCAAAGGGGTCGGGAAACGGAAACTGGGACGGGGAGTGATGATGATCAGAATTCGAAACAGAAGGCATTGTGCTAAACAAAGGGCTGTGCACATAGTTAGAGTTATAACTATAATTATAACCATACTGATCTTCGCAGCTGGAATCCTGCATCATCATGTTCATAGCCCCTTCTTCTGCTCCTGCACCTGCACCTGCACCTGCTCCTGCCTGCATAATATTGCTGCTGCTGCTGTTACTAGTACTAGTATTACAATTATAATTATAATGGTATTGATCATCCGAATTAAACTCCGAAGCAGGAAAAGGAGGAAGCTCGCTGCTGCTGCTGCTACTGTTGATTATTGCCATAGGATGATGATGATGATGATGATCTTCATCGTGATCATTGTTAATGTAGTTGTAGTTCTCATGGCCGACCTGCTGGTAATTATTGTTACTCATGATGACCTGCGCCTGCGCCTGCGCCCTGTGAATGCCATTGGCTTCGCCCAAACTCATCATCATCATCATCATTGCGTCATCCTGATGATTGTACAGTAGTTGTGGCTGAGGAGTGGGGTCCGGAGGCGGTGCTTGAGTGACGAGGCCGCCGAGCTGTTGGTGGCGGCGGCGGTCATCATGATCATGACCGGCAGCGGCTGCGGCAGCATTAATGAACAAGTGGCCGTTCTGATCATCGGGGGAAAGAATGGAGGTGACAGAGGAGCCAGGGGGCATGTCTGAGTAGACGAAATTGGTGCGGGCGCGGGAGCCTCTCATGGAGCGGGCGGCTCTGTCGTAGGCGAGGGCGGCTTCCTCCGCGGTGTCGAAGGTGCCCAGCCAATGCCTTTCTTTTGTGGAAGGGTCTCTTATCTCCGCAGCATATCTTCCCCACGGCCTTCTTCTCACTCCAAGAAACCGAGGACTAGTTTTATCATCACCGGCCTGCACCTGATCTTGCTTTTTCTTCATCTTATTATTACTATTGTTAATATTGCTGCTCATCTTGAATCATCCGCAAATATATGTATAGATATTCTTTTTTAAACTCACTTGCTCCTGTTGGTTTTGAGGTGTGAATATATGTTTGTGTGTGTGTATATATAAAATTTAAATATATATATAGCAGGCAGACGCTTATTTATAAGTACGATAGATAAGAGTTTTTGTTGAGGTGATGGTTCTGCGTCGGAATATATAATCCTTTAAATAAGAGGCCAACCTCCCCCATGCGAGCTACCTTACTCCACCCTTTTTCCTTCCTTTGATCTCTTTTCTTTATTTTTCAGTTATTTATTTTATTTATTTTTATGATGTTTATTATTAATCTTCAATCTCTCGTTGTTGATTAATTCCATTTCTTTGCGCTGCCCCTGCATTTTGACTAGCTAGGCGCGAACACATATGCTTATGTTGGCCGCTATAATGTCTATTCTCGAAAAAGAAGATAGCCAGTACTACTGCTGTAATTAATACAATATATTTATGCAATTCTAAACATTTGAGTAATCCATGATTAGAATCAGATGGGGGGTGTGCATATTATATAAATTATAATATACATAGCTCAAATTAAAAGGACCGGCCCATGAGTCATGAATAATTGAATGAATCTCTCTCAAAGTAATACTCTCCTAATTAATGCATATAAATATATAACCAATGATGGGGATTGAGGTAATTAGTGGACATGGGGGTTCTCACCATTAAATTAATAATCAATTAGAAAGGATGATATTTGCCATGATAAGTATGCATGTTCTCTTAGATACCAATTATATGATGTTACATGATTATTCCCCAATCAAAAACTTTTCGTCTACTCACCACCATATAAAATAACTAATAATTCCTCTAGATGTCCATATCTATATGTCACATGCACTCCAATTAAAAGCCCCTGCTTTCCCCAATCTAATCCTTCTTATGCTTTCTACACTACTGTTCGTCTGTTCCATTCCATGAACTAGGAACTAAAAATCATCTACACCTATAGCTACGCCAAATCTATGTTTATAATTTTATAATTTTTTTTTTGGTAATTAAATCTAAGTTTATAATTACTCCACTGGTCAAAGTCGCATCATGTACTAAACAAAACCCACAAAAATAAAAAATAAAAAACATTTTCCTTTTTTTTTTTTTTTCCCTTCCGCCTGATGACGCATCATCATTTGTGTCAATAAAAAAAATAAATAAATAAATAAAAGGTTCACTAAATAATGATCATTGCAGATGGCGGAGGAGCTGCATGCCCGCGGGGTTGTGAAATTAATCATGCAGTAGTTAATTTGAGGTTGCATGATAATATCGATATGATTACATCCAAGCCACATATACACTGGTGATCATTAGGACACTTTTGGGTACTTGGTTATTTTATATGGCATCTTTTTGGGATCAATATATTTGTCGTCATTACTTTTATGGGTTTTCAACTCGATTATCCCCTGGATTTGCTCTGTGATACACCTCGATCGCGCATGCATATATATATGCCTTCCCTTTCACATCCAAGTAGGCGAGTTTGAATTATATTGATTGATAATCGGTCACAATCTAAATATTTATTGGGTTTTTTTAGTTGGTAATTATTTATTGGCAGCGTTTAAATTTTTTTAAAAAAAAAAAACCACACGTTCAAGATTATGTAGAAAAGCCGATCGAGGTGAAGATTGACCATGTTGCAGCAGTTATGAAATTTGAATTAAAGATATATTTGAAAGTAGTGCTGTTGATTTTAAATGTGGGATTTCAAGATATAAATGCCGAGATAGATGATATGTTTTGGTTTGAAATTTAAAAAGTGTGCTACAGAGATCTATCATTTATTTATATAAATGATTTAAAGTTGCATGGCTTATCCGTACAGGAAGCCAACGTGAGGGATAATGTGAAGTTACAAGCGAAAGTGTGACGTGAAGAATTAATTAGATGGTTTATCTGAAGAAGCAAATTACCGTGGAGATAATGGCCGGTGCAGATAAAGTGGGAACATAATTAGCAGAATAATTTCAATCATCAATTATTATGTCATATATTATTTTTTATGTATACAGTAGTAAAGGCTCAAGGTTATATTAATAATTATCGAATAACGGATCCATTCATTTTAATCATCAATTATAAAATGTCATAAATTATTTTAATATAGATATAATAAATATTTGAATGAGATGTGTTATATATATGTATGTATGTATATTTTTGTTTTTCAATAAGGACGAGTAGAGTGGAAAGATTATATATTTTAATGGGGTTCATCCACTTATAAGATCACGTTAATTCTTTAGTGAGAGGTTTAAGGAGCATTATTGCTCATCCATGTGCATCCGATTTTTGAAGCATGCCATGCCATTTAAACCAATGATAAGTTCCACGGTCTCTTTTATATCCTTTCAAAACCACCCGAAGCTTCCCTCTCTATCTATCTCTTTTTTACTTTCTTTTTTGTTTTGTTATTATTCTCAATATTTTTAATTCTGTTATATATTTTAGATATACTTTTTGAGAGAGATTTCTTGTTATCATCATGTGATTAAAAATCCCCTTTTTCAACTACAATATTCTGATTTCTGAAACAGAAAGGGGACTAAAAACAAGTGATTGATCAGAGAAAACCTTTAATTTGTTGGGTTGCATGTGAGTGAAACATATTTTAGGTAGGTACCCGGCCTTTCTTGAAGAAAACAATACCAAACTTACTCCCCTTTTGACCAAATGTCTCGTGCTTACGTCCTCCATTTACTCCCAACGTTTATCGTTTAAATGTACTCAACATTAATACACACATAATGCAACCATCTCCGGTCCAAATTACATATTTAATATCTTATTTTATATTGTGTTTCAATATAAAATGCTATTTGAGATATTATTAAATGTCAAATTTTAGCATATGATATCAACTTTGACACAAAGATATAGCATATATATATATATAGGCCAAATTTAGCATTGGAAAATAATATTGTATAATCAGAGAGTGCTGTTTTTCCTGTTCAAATTATCACATTAATTAGACACTGTATTCGAGATGTTCTCATAACATATTGTAGTGGATTGATATCGTTCAAAACTTGTAACATACATGTATATATACATATATATATATATAACTACTACATATATATATATATGTTAACTTATGTTATGAAAACTAATGTTTTATTCATTTAAGTTGGCTGAAACTAGCTAGCACCGATCCTGACTCTTATGACATATCTATATGTCATATCGTTCTTATGACAGTCGTGACATTGTTGCATACAAGTATAGAAAACATGTATAAATATATGAAGTGATGAATACACACCATATATATATATATATGTATATATGTAGTAGTTATATTGATGAAGACGACGACATTAGGAATGTTTTCGTGTTTAAGTGCACATGCACACGTTGATAATAAGAATATTGTTATGTGCAGTAATATGATAGGCAGGGATTTTGATTCACCCAAGGACACTATTCATTAATTGTAGGGTCAAAAACCTACCTTGGAAGACTTTCAGACTTTTCACTTTTATGTGCAGCCAAGTTGATGAAATTGGATAATTAAGTAAAATTGGCATTGGGATTTGGAGTATTAATGACCTTTTCTAAATTGTAGGAATAAAATATTATTGTTTTTGTGGTAATGGGGACTTTTGTCTTCTTCGATGATTCTTCAATTTTTCGGTCGTCTAAATGCATTTTGGTCAATGATTCTCAATGGGATTATCATTCCGATCAAACCACGCTTACTTTTTGCGTGTGAGAGATAAACATTAATAATTGGTTTCAATTAATTAATTGCATTATGACGAGTCAATGGATAAGCAAAAGCATTACAAATTAATGCTAATATTAAGGATTTCTTGTCTTTTGATATTTGCAAAGAGTAAATCGCGTTGATTTATTGTGTTTCTTCAAAATATTCACCCCCTACGTATTTGCAAGGAATAATAATTAAAACGCGAACACAAAATGAAAAGGACAAATCTAGAATGCAAACTAAAAGAGTAACAAATAAAGTTAGCCTTCTTCTAAAACTGATGATCCAAAAAATCAACGTACGGGAATGGAGAATAAGAGAGTGTGTATATATATATATATACGCACATGATATTAACCAGATTCAACTCATAGCCTCAATCAAAACTAAATTAATCATATTCAACCCAAATATACAAAAATTTTGTTGTCCAATATTAAACTATTTATCTTATGCCGAATGCAACCATAAAATTATCTTCTCAGATTCTTCTTCGTGTGTAATGTCTTCACTACTGAATCCAACCCGCATCTAATAGGACCTCAAATTTCTTCGTTTACCCAGCCGCTGCCACCACTATTTCTACTAAATGAACTTACCATGGATGAACGAGGTAAGAAAAAAAAAGAAGAAGCAAAATGGAAACAAAGTTGGTGAATTTTTCAATAAAAATAGAGAATTATCTTATTCAGAGAGTATAAGCGTAATTGTGTTTTCAATTCTCACTAAATAAGTGATACATGACAATTATGTCACTCATTGTAACAAAATGATAAAATTTATTAACGGAACAAAATTTAAAAAGAACAAATCTCACTTTTTAAAATTCAAGAGGTAAAATATTACAACCATCATAATTCGGAGGAAATAATCCAATATATAATATAACTAAGAGTAAATACTGCAGGCTTTCAAAAATGGATGGATACGACGATTATCAAGTTTTAGACCAGTGGCTACGCAGAATTTGTCTTGATTGACAATTAGATTTGGAGAAGAAGCAGAAAGGTAAATTCATAAAAGGGGGATTGTATCTATGGGAGACACGAGAGACGAGAAGGAGACACCCAAAGGCCAAACGCAGAGAACATGATGCTTGTTGAATTGTTTTGTTTTTGTGGGATTTGCATAAAATTAATACGAAATTTCAATTCTGTTGGTAAATCTGAAGGTAAAATAAGAAACGAGTAAAAATAAAAATAATATGGACACAGAGTATTTTACGTGAAAAATGCTTAAAGAAAACATGATAAAAATCACAGGATAAATGTAAAATGATTTCACTATGAAAAATGAAGATTATAACATTCTCTCTAAATTATACGGAAAGAACAATAAGAACCACTCTCTCATGTAAATAAGAGAAACACCTCAGAAAAGAAGAAAAAGAAATTAAATTTCTTTCACACTATGAGAATTCTCTTTGAAGGTTGAGAATGAGATGTTTATATCATCCCTCTAAACTCCCTTATATAAGCTCTAAGAATGAACCGTAGTTACGAAAAATTTATGAATAAGAATTGATCAATTTATAGTTATTCACTTTACTTAACTATTATTTAGCCACTTTACGAAAAATTCCTCTGTGTATGACTGTCACACAACTTCGCATGGGCAACCCATTTGTCATAATTTATTTTATGTACTAATTAAGAATAAGAAATTTGTTGCAAGTGTGGTGATTATGTAATGTCTGATGTATGCGTGGAGGCACTTTTTTTTTTTTTTTTTTTTTTGCCTCTTCTCACATCTTAAACTCATAAATGAACTCTTTTTTGGGAGGCGCATCCAATTGTCGCTTAAAATTGTGTGTGTGTGTGTGTAAAGTGCAGAAGAAATAACGACTCGGACTGGGATTGAAAAAAGTTGATTGTTTTACGGTTGTCGGGATGAGAATTAAAGCAGCTGGTTTTAAAAAGGCAGAGACGTTAGTCTGACTATTACCTATCTACATAATCTGGTCTGAATTGCTTTATCCTTAAAACTGGTAAGCCTGTCTCTTTTCCTTTTTAATCCTTTTTGACCCCCACCGAGGGAATGTCAACATCAAGTGAACAATTTCTTAATCATAGATATATTGGAGCTAATGCTTTCCAGGTTCTCAAATTAAAGGAATTAATCCTCATCAAACTTGAAACTTACAGAGCACTATTGCTGCGATAAGTTATGAGCTTGTCATTCTCCATCAAAGACTAGCTTTAGCAGTTAGCACCAACTGACATATAATTAAAATGACGACATATATATATAAAGGCAACTTAAGCCAATAACAACTTTAAGTAAGAGCATGCAAATGGAATGCAATGCAATGCAAGTCCCCAACAGTCAAAAGTTCCAAAAGCTAAGAATATAACTAACTCAGATCAGCAGCCACCCTCTTGAGAGGCAATATATATATTACATTTACTATGCCAACTAGTGAATGAAGTAGTGATATGATTTACGACAGCCGGGTGGTGACTAGTACTAGTACAACTATTACTTGATATGTTTGAAGATGATATGTTAATTTCTTGACTTTCTTCCACAACCTCATCAGGCATGGGCATCCCTGCTATCTTCTTCTCATCTTCTGTCGTCAAATCGGGCTTTGTCATTTCATCTGTCTCCATAACTCTCAGAAACGCCTCTAGTGCCTCGCGCATCCATTCATACCGGCATAGTTCAAATGCCTCCTTTATGTTTAGCTGCAAATTACATATTAATTGAGCCCAGATTAACATCATATTATATATATTTGTGTGTGTGCTTAATTAATTAAGCAGGGAATGATTAAAGTCGCTAGCTAGTGTCTAATACATACATACATACATATATATATATATATATATGACAACAGTGTCAGTAACAAACCCATCTTCTATCGCGGTTTTGTTGCTCGGGCCAAGTGTCGAGCACCTCGGTTACCTCTAATGCAAACATATAGCCCTTGCAAACTCCTTCCTGAGCCTGAGGGCTGCAAACCATCTTCTGTTTGCTTTTGCTGCTGAACTCCCAATCTCCTAAAGGAGTTTCCTAATTATATTTAAATTTGATTACACAAAGTAGTTATATTTCGGTAATCTAATATCACACACACACACACACACACACAAACACACACACACACATATATATAGTGAACATTACATATATATATATATATATATATATATATATCGAATCTCAAACACCACAAAATTGAATGGAGAGATTCAAGTATGTATATATATATATATATATATATATATATATATGTACCACTTTGAGATCACTCTGCTTAATTAAGAATCTTATACATATTCAGTAGTATGCACGTACATTAATAATTCCTCTGACCCCCGCTTCCTCTAGAGCTTCACGGCAAGCAGCCTCTTCACGAGTCTCGTCGTCTTCCCATCCACCCTAACCAACACAAAAGCGCAATTGATTAAGCTCTAACTTTTGCTAATTAATTTCAAAATAAATTAACTATAAATTAATTAATAATTGATGTTACATATGTACTTTTGGAAAAACGAGATCGTCGCGGTTTGGAGAAGAAACCATAAGAACTTGTATCCTCCTCATGTTTTCCCGCACATTTCCGCAGCCGCAATCTTCCGCGTCCTTTGCATTTGTAAGCCGGTAAGGAATACATCTGCACTTTGTAAGCCAGTACCCAAAGTTGGCCTAAAATCTTAAATATTGTTTTACCGCTCTGCAACTTGCTATTTTGGATCATCAGTTCGTTAAGTGGATATTTAGTTAATTAGTTTTATGAGTTTGGATTAAATTCAACAATTCACTTTCATTTAGCCAATATTAATGGCGTGCGTGTCATCTTTGAATAAACTATTTTACAAAGAAAAATTGTATTTATCATTCTTGATCAGGCAAAAATTACATATATATATATATATATATATATACATTCGAAATGTGTGGTTGTACATTCATTAAAACTTTTAAATATATATATTTTTTATTTAATTACTTGAGTTTGCAAGCACTGCATATTGCAGAATTGACATAAACAATAATGATACTCGTCTTAAGCGTGCGGATAATATAAATCTAATATAAATAGAGGCCAAATCCCCAAAAAACCAAGCCCTGTCCTTTTTATCCTTATCAAAGAAGAGAAGATGCCCTTTATTAATTTCAAAGAAAAAGAAAAAAACGAACGATAGAGACAAACTTCAAAGTCAACGGTGTAAGTCGAGTTGAGATCAGGGGTTCATTACCTTGATGGAAATTATAAGATATATGTTGAGTGAAAAAATTAAAATGTATTGAAATATACTACTGCTAGTGGTTAATAAAATAAATAATTAATTAATTAATGGTTCGGAAGGAAATAGAAGTGGAAGGAAAATGCTTGGTTATACAAGTACTTGTCCGCTTTAAGAATATACACAATATGCAAATAGTAAATTACCAGAAGCATATTTAGCTAATTTGCTTATTAAGAGGAGGAGGCGAAGAGCGATATTAAATGAAGAAATTGGAGAAACTAATAAAATAATTAATGAAGAGAAGATAAGAGAAGATGAAGACGAACCCTGAAACAAGGCGGAGATTATTGTGATAGCGCTGCCTCTGCCGACCCTTGCGGGCTACCACGGAATCCGATGACATCATCTCTTCTTCTTAATTTCTTGTTGGTAGCTAGCTGCTGTACTGCTGATTTTCTACAACACTAATATGTATATATAACAACATTCCTGCCAAATCCCAAATTTATTCAGACTCTTAATTTCATGCACAATACTTAATTATGCTTAGGATATGACCAACAACCAACAACAAATTCAGAAAAATCCCATAATTAACCCTGACACTAAGAAGATTAATTATATGGTTATAGCAACAACAACAATAATAGTATGTTATGTATATATGTGAATTGTATACGCACCCATTATGATCAGGACAGGACACAGTAGTAGTCTTTCAAGTTTCAAATATATATGAAGACGCAGTGCAGTGCTGTGCTATGCTGGAAGAAGATGAATGGAAGAGAAGGAGGAAGGAAGGGACGGTCGTTAGTTTTCTGACGAATCGGATCAGAAATTAGCTCTCAGCAGTCTCACAACAAGTTAAAGCTATCATAAATGCGCCTGCAATTGCTAACTACTACTATATATATTTATATTTATTTCTAGTGTGGGGTTGATCTATATAAAAAAGACAAATCAAGACGATATTAACCACCCAAATATTTGGTTCCCTGGCTCTTTCAACTTCATACAAATTTTTAAATTTTTCCTTCAGAATTTCTGTTCAACCCTATTAAACAAGCAAATTACAAAAAGCTGGATATAATTAGCATATCTCTGCAGGGCCTACCATTATTGCCATACCCTATTTTATCAATAGGCCTATATTTTTGTATATATACCTAAATTATACCATTCTCTAGATAAAAACAATTTTTCTTTTTTTTTTTTTAAGAAAAATATCAATTCATGATAGTTATTTTAAATATAGGTTTTGTTGTGTGTCGTCATTTTAACCATACTTATCATTCCGGGTTAAGGACGTATGATGATGTCTTCCCCCTCCCACCTTTTTTTTTCCTAAAAAAGATTTTTGAAAAAAAAAAAAGACAAAGAAAAACTATGAGGCAGGCTTAATTCTTGGGGTGCAACTGCCATAAGTCAACTTACTATTCTATACTAGGCTTAAAAATATCTTACCGTTTAGGATGTAGTTTTTTTTTATTACTCTAAATCTCTTATTTATTTAATTTTTTTTCTTTCACTAGTGTATATAGATTCAAAAGGAGAAAAAAGTGTAAATTAGGTAAATGGCTATTTTTTAACTATCTTTTCTAATAAGTGGCCGCACTTTTTATTTTTTAGCAAAATGGTCTTTTTTCAATAGTCAATCAATGATTGATAAAAAGTCAAATCAATAATTGACCTATTTTTATTATAATTTATTAATAATTTATTATTAATAAACATATTATTTGTTAGTTAAAATTGATTAATTATTAATTAATTTCAACTAATTACTAACTAATATTAATTAATAATGAAAATTATTGAGTTAATCAGCGATAAACTTAAATTAATCAGTGATTGACGGCTAACCAATCAGTGATTGACCATTTCAACTATTTTTAAAAAAACCTTAAAAAAGGGTCATTTGCCTCTATATCCGAAAAAAAAAAAAAAAAAAAAAAGCTTTGTTATGTAGTAAAGATTTAACCATAAAGAATTAGAATGACAATAATTTGTATTTAAAAACTTTTTCAGTATATGCCATAGATTCTATCAAATATGATTTGACTAGAGTTTAGTGAATACATTTTTATTGAGTAGTGGCAATTCTAATTAGAATGAGAAATATTTTTTGATTTTGCATAGAAAGCGAAGCAGTACACATAAAAAAAAAAAAAAAAAAAAAAAAAAAAACTGAAAAAAAATCAGAGGAAACACAAAAATCAACTTCTTAATATATCTTTCTAGTAATTAAAAATGATCAAAGACCAGAGAAATTTTTCTAGTATGAATATTATGAAGATCGATTTTACAATTGAATAAGAAATCAATAATTGAATGAAAATATACTTTTGTACATTAAAAAAAAAATCAAAAATAAGTTAACATATGAAAATACATGACAGGGATAGTCATAATGTATTCAAGAATTATGTATTTATTTTTCTTGAATTTATGGTGCAGTTATTAGTCCTCCTAACGAAAAATATCCCGGCCTCATCACCGGAAAGTTCCTTTTCTTTTAATTATAAAAGCATTCATTTCAAGTTTATGCACATACATCATAATTAGTTGTTCTCGCCAAATCCCAGCTTTAATCAAGACAAATCGCCATCCATGAATACTTATTTATACATAATTGCTTTTACTTAACTTTTAGTGGGATGTATCTCTTATACCTAGCTGAATGGCTAGAGTTACATTAATATATCAATGCTAGTTAATTACAATTAGGACTTAGGAGCTGGAAATCCCGAAGGTTAAGGAATTAACTAATTTATTAGTAACTTTCAGTTTTTGTTTTGGTTGATCTTGATCCGACGCATGCAGTGGTTAGTGCAACTCAATCATCCAATATTATCCAAAATTTAAAATTAATTAAACTACCTAAAAAAATCCTCTCTCTCTCTCTCTCTCTCTCTCTCTCTCTCTCTCACACACACACACACACACACATGTATGCATGTGTAATTAATGCATGTAAATGAATATGTAAGACAAATATAACTCAATTATAAAGAATATTGAAAAATACGCACCTAGATTTCATCATATAATCAAGGCAGCTCCATGCTTAATGGCGGCACTAGCGAGCTAGGTAGCTAGGTGAAGGTCTCAAACTCGTGAAGATCAGAGAGCTATATATAGACATCAGCAAGAAATAGATGATGATATGATCAGTTACCGATTAATGTTATATGCATGGAAGTCATTGGCTGCGCTGGTTTTGGAGTACTACTCATAACACATGATCTGATGATCCATGTTCGTATATTAACAATTAAACATGATTAATGGATCAAAGAGCTAGCTAGACTTGGATTCTGGTTCTGGTAAATCATGTATTGAGCCATCCGGACATATAATACATATATTTATAGTTCCTCTCTCAAAGCGCCATGGAGTAACTCATCATGATCATTCTAATTAACACGTAAAATATATATATATATATATATATATATATATATGTTTTAATTGGATATATTAAAAGTAAGCTTTAAAATAGAAAGTAAAAGTTGTTGATAAGCGAAATATATATATATATATATATATAAGTATATTGATTGGATATATTAAAAGTAAGCTTTAAAATAGAAAGTAAAAGTTGTTGATGAGCGAAAGATATATATATATATATATATATATAATAATGACCATGATCATAATATATATATATATATATATATATATATATAAAGGTGATGACTAGGGGAGGGGAGAAACTGATATGAAGCTTCGTTCGCACCTCACATGCACTAGTGGAGCTTCTCTTTTGGACTAATTTTCTCGGCCTTCCAATTAAATAAACGGAATCTTTTTATAGTCCTCGAATAAGAATATTATTTGCCAAATTTTATTCTGTTTCTTATATCATGTATTCCAAAAGTGATCTGTGATTATGATCGATCAGCAAACACACACACGCACATATGTATATATATATATATATATATATATATATATGATATTTATCTACTTACCTTTTATGTGGAAAATTTTAGGAAAGAAGTTAGCTAGCTGCTTCCAAAAGCAATCTAGCTAAAAAGCTAGATTTGATCTTATCATATACAAAGACACAGATAATAATATGCCACGGAACAATATGATGAAAAGGAATATATAGTACTTGTCCGCTATCCCTCGAGAAAGCATATTTTTACTCGGTTTTGAACACCAACTAATTCCATATAAATATATATCACAAATAATAGCAATTTGTTGTTCGCTGCCATGCATGCGTTAATATTATCTCTCGATTTATAGGGAACCTAAAGTTAAGTACTGATCATATGTGCCCGCAAGTAAATTTGAGCCCCAAATTTAGTATAATGATTTGCATGATCAGCACCCTAAAAAGAAATTAAGAAGTAGTAGTAATCAAGAAAATGAGGAAATTGATTAACTCCTTTTTTGTTTTCTCTTTTCTCTGTTGCTGAAAGAAGGGCCTACACACATATATGTTTGCAGTAAAACCCCACTATAATTAATAAAAATTTTAAAATTTTTACCAAAGAGATACAATGACACTTGGAAAACCCCACATGAGATGTCCTTTTGTGCCGACACACACACACACACACACACACACATATATATATATATATATATATATATACACACAAACACACAAATATGTACATGTGTGTGTACATATATTAATATATAGTGTCATATACTATCATCCTCACATGCAACACATCTATGATCTATTCACCGTTCACACTCTTGATTGCGATCCTTAAATATATATATATATATATATATATTATATCAGTAATTATTCTTTACGTAGGTGATCTCCTGTCATTATATGTTATTTTTAGTATATATTTTGTATAAACTTATACATCTATAGATGTGTATGCGAGTATGTAGATTGAAAGCTTATGTATAAATGCGTGCACATTAGGTTCTAACCTTCTAGGAGTCGGATATATATCATGAACAACGATTTTCACACTTTTTTTAAGAAAAATATGAATAAGTAAACAAGAAAATGAAAAAAAAAATATATATATATATATATATATATATATATATATATATATATAGATATATATATGGTTGCTAGCATAGCATAACGGTAATTTTATACTTAACTCCATCAAGGTGAAGAGTTTAAATCCCCACCTCAAATTCAAAGAAAAAAAAAAAAGAAAGAAAATATAAATACGCCGGTGTACTTCATACTGCAGAAAGAGTTTGAAGACATAATAAATCAGGAAAATTGTTAAACTGATACTAGACTACTCAATTCAACTCGGGTTTATATCATGTCCTCTTAATTAATAAGAAGCCAAATTAACCGCTAATAAAGGAAAGGATATAGATAAGGAAATTTCTTTTTGTTTTGTTTTTGGTTTACCTAATATAATATCCTGTATGTAGAGTTGAGATGGTTGTTTAGTAGTCAGAAATCGCTTTCAGATTTCAAAGCACGTGAAGCCAGTATGGACCTTCTCTTCCACACTGGGACACCACACAAGTGGCTAGGGATACGATAAATAGATATGCACCCTTATACTCCTTCTTCTTATTCTTCTTCTTTTTGTACATGTTATATATGCTTATATTATATATACAGATAAATTCTTAAATCTCACAGCTATATATATAAACTTATATTTTATTAAATACATTAAAGCAAATTGAGTATTATACACAAAAACAAACGATGTTATAAAAGTATATAAAAAAAAAAAAAAAAAAGTTACATGTGTCTAACTAGTCCGGCTGCCGAACTTACGACAAATCTTATATATGTGTGTATATATGTATAATATTAATTTTTATTTTTAAAAGGAAAAGAGAAATAATCAAGTAAATTGCAGCCCTGGAATAATATTAAGGGATCAAATGAGGAATCATTAATTATAAGGTTTTTCAAGAGCAAAAGAGAACAAGGGAACTGTAATTTAAAGGCGTTCATGTAATTAAGGTTGAATTTGGATCATCTGTCAGCAAGTAGTTCATAATCGCCAAGATGTGATAGCCTCTTCTGTGTACTAACATTAAGACAAAGGGCGTTTACTTTGGGTCAACCTCATTTGGAGCTACTCTTTCGCATTTTGCTAAGAACAAACGAGTCAGCCGGCCATCCTAACTCACCATCTCCTACACACACCTTTTATTATTATTATTATTATTATTATTATTATTATTATTATTATTATTATTATTATTATTATTAGTATTGAATGAATAAGTTCACACACGCACGCATGCACGCACGCACGCACCCAACATCATTGACTCTAAACGACCCCTTTTTCTCACTTGTTACACATTCATCTATACCATGATCGTTGCATCAGTCCAAAGCATAAGACCTCATATAGGTGTTTTAAGATGCAACCAAAAAAAAAAAAAAAAAAAAAAAAAATCCACTGATGACCCTTGACATATATCTATTATTATAAAATTTTGTTCAAACCACTACGTAAAAAACAAGATGCAAAAAACAACAACAAACAAGATTTAATTTGGCCCATGTTTGACATGCGAACCACAACCGAGGATTGAGTAGTTCATTTAAACCAAACCCACTCCTTCCCCAATCCTCTTGATTTTCTTCGGCCAAGAATTATCAAATGGGCTGGGCCATCCATGGACGGCCCGGCCCAACCCATAACAGTGTCAGATTCGATGCGGCCTGGTTCGCTACTGTTACGGACCGTGCTAACCTGGCACGTGTAATGAGCTAGGACTGGGCCTTAGCTTCTCAACCCGCTGCCCAAGCCCATGGAGGCCCGTGGCACGGCCCGTGTTTGGCCGGGTGATTAACGCCCAAAAGTGATGTTCACAAGCGGTCAATTGTAGCACAGAAGGACGGTCGTATCCACAAAGAGATAACAAAATAACAAGAATAATTAACAGAACAAGAGCGTTAGAGAAATGTGAATCAAAGAAAAATGAGAGTTTTTGAGATTTTTGTTGCAAATAAAATAAAAAGGAGAAAATCTGTATGAAGAAAATGGTAAGGTGTCGAGAATCCCTAATGCTTCGTTCACCAATTCCAGTTTTGATTCACAAAATAAAAGAACTGAATAGATTAAGGCCCCGTTTAGTTCGTTGATTCGAGTTTTTAATTCGAGTTGAGATGTGATTTTATGTGAGAGCTTTTTACTGTAGCAAAAAAGTTAGATGTGATTGTTTGTGAGAGCTTTTTACTGTAGCAAAACTCGAATTCTAAACTCGAATCAGCGAAATGAACGGGGCCTAAATCTCTATGTTGACTCTGGAAATATTATTATTACAAGTTATCTCAAATCGACAATATATCAATCTGACAATATTACAGTAAAAGACAATTTGTAAAATAATTTGAATGACAAAACAATGCGTGACATAATTACATAAGAAAAGCGTGACTGAACTTATATAAAAATTGGCACACAATATTTTGAAAAGTAATAGAAAAATAGATGAGATTTAATTCATTCAGATGTTAAACTTTACAGCACAAGGAATCAAAACCCCGAATTGGGTCACTCAACAAAAGTTCATCTCTAACCTCACCAAGAAAACTCTAGCCTATCTTGCAAAACATTCTCACAAGTTCTAGAGAGAAAATATGAGACTGGCAGCAAGACGGCAGAAAACTGAATATTCAAAAGCTCCTAAAACCTTAGGCCAACCTCTCCATTTATAGTGTTCAGAGGTTACCTATCAAATAAGGAAATAAATTGTAAAACTAGAAAATTACAAAAGAAAAAGAAACAAAATAAAATTACATATAAATTAGGAGAAATCACATATTTAATTTGGGGAAGAAATCTGGCCAATTTGCTCTGATTTGGAAGGAGAAATTCGGATCATGCAACCTCTTGACAAGTGCCACAACGAGATTGGCGGAAATGGACGCACTTTCCACATGTCGCGCGCGGAGTGGGCAAAGTGTGTTGGCGCGGAGTCAGAGAAGGGGACAAGTTGACAGCTTGCGCGCATTGATTGGAAGAGGCAGTCTGGCGTCGCATGTATGGGACCCGCCTAAGCCAGCTGTCACGCACGGAAAGGAGGCCCGGTTGATGGCTGCAGACGCGGGACCCACGCCGAAGAGAAGTTGGACGCGCTAGAGATCTCGCGGAGGAAGAACGCGCACGCTGAGGGCTTCCCGTGCATGTGACGCGTGCTGAGCGCTGTGGGAGGGGACGCGCATGAGGAAGAACCGGGAAGCGAGATAGGCTGGGGCCCACGCGGATTGAGTTGGCTCGGCTGAGGCTTGGCTCTCTCTTTGATTGGCTTATGCGGCTCGGCTGAGGCTTGGCTCTGAGTAGTTAAAAACATGGCTTTCATGGCTTATTTTTGTGTAGCTTTTTACACTGCTTTCATCTGTAAATAATTAAACAAAACTAGACAAATTCCAATTAAAAATATTATGAATAAAAATAATGGAATTGTTTAATTAAAGCTTAAATATTTTAATATTATATAAATCAAAAGCAGTATTTAGGGTGCATTTTCATGCACTTATCACCGGGCCCAAGCCCGATTTGGCCCTTGTACGGCCTGGCTCAAGCCCGTGAAACAGCTCATTCTAAATGCTACCGTTGGGCCCTTCGCGGGCCCAACGGACGGCCCATCACGGGCCCCCCATTTGGCGCGTCACGAGCCTCCCATTTGGCACATGATGGGCCTCCCGTTAGATCCGTCACGGGCCGCCCATTGGGCCCGCAAAGGGCCCAACGGTAAGAATCTAAAAATGGCTTAAAAATCCTCTATAAATACCCTTTAATTTCACCTTAAATCTCACACAACAATCACTCTCAACTTCTCATCTCACTCTCATTCTATCTCTCAACTTATCTCTTTGATTTTGATTCTAAGCTTTTTTCTCGCGTCCACTCATTTTCTTACTCTTTCATTTACAAAGTTCAAGTTCAATCAATTTCCAGAAAATGGCCACACCAAGCTTGCATGATTTCACTGCTCTTCCTAAGCTCGATGATGAGGCATTTTTTGAGGATGAAATGATGCCTCCCAACCCCACCCCTATTGGACCAGAAAATACTCCAGTGGATAATGCTTCAGTGCACAATGAGGAAGCTGGAGAACGCAGCAGGGAAAAAGATCGCGAACTTCTCCGGCATGGCAACATTTCATCGAGGAGCTTCGACCAAATCCAAAAACAGGTGAAATGAAAATTCATGTGGTATGTAAATATTATAAAAAACGCTTTTCTAATAAAAATGGTGGGAGTACTGATTATCTGGATAGACATTGAAAAGTATGTCTACCGCTCCAAGGTGAGAGTCTGCACTCTCGCCAACAAACATTATCACTCACATCACTGGGGTTACAAAATTTTACATACGATGCACAACGTGCTCGTGAGGCACTAGCTAAATTTCTAACTAGTGCCGAATTACCTCTTTCTTTTGCAGATGATGTGTCATTCGAAGAATTCATCCAGACGGCCTTCTGTCCACAATTTAAATGAGTAAGTAGAAACACAACTCGTTCTGATTGCATGAAAGTATTTTATGCAATGAGACAATCTCTTGTTGATAATTTTAGGACTTTTAATGCTACTGTCTCTTGCACTTCTGATCTGTGGGACAGGTGCAATAAAACTAGATATTTATGTGTCACAGGGCACTACATTGATGATGATTGGGTTTTACAAAAAAGAATAATTGGTTTTCATTTATGTCCATATCCTCATAACGCATCATCTATTTTTGGTACAATAATGAAAATTTTTGGGTTTTATGGGATAGAATATAAAGTTTTAACTATTACTTTTGATAATACGTCAGCTAACACAACTGCAATTAACATGTTTAAATGTAGTTTGAAACCAGCATTTAGGGAGGAAATTTTTCATCAACGGTGTGCATGTCACATAATTAATTTAGTAGTTCAGGCAGGAATTGAACATATCTCATCTAATCTAACCAATATTAGAGAATCATTATCATTCATATCTAGTTCTCGAGCTCGGCTCCAAGAATTCAAACAATATTATAGGAACAGTCAGATGCGCCAAAGAAAGTTTTCAACTGACGTAAGACATAAGTAGAATTCGACATATTTAATGTTGAAGGCAGCACTCCCGTATTCGCAGCTTATCACGACATACGCATTCACTCATTTTCTTGCTATTTCATTTACAAAGTTCAAGTTCAATATATTTCTAGAAAATGGCCACACCAAACTTGATTAATTTCACTACTCTTCCTAAGCTCGGTGATGAGGCATTTTTTGAGGATGAAATGATGCCTCCCAACCCCACCCCCATTGAACCAGAAAATGCTCTAGTGGATAATGCTTCTGTGCACAACGAGAAAGCTGGAGAACGCAGTAGGGGAAAAAGACCGCGAACTTCTCTGACATGGCAACATTTCATCGAGGAGCGTTGACCAAATCCAACAACAGGTGAAATGAAAATTCATGTGGTATGTAAATATTGTAAAAAACATTTTTCTAATAAAAAAGGTGGGAGTACTGATTATCTGGATAGACATTGGAAAGTATGTCTACCGTTGAACCAATATGAGAGTCTGGACTCTCGCCAACAAACATTATCACTCACATCACTGGGGTTACAAAATTTTACATACGATACACAACGTACTCGTGAGGCACTAGCTAAATTTCTAACTAATGCCGAATTACCTCTTCTTTTGCAAATGATGTGTCATTTGAAGAATTCATCCAGACGGCCTTCTGCCCACAATTTAAACGAGTAAGTAGAAACACAACTTGTTCTAATTACATGAAAGTGTTTTATGCAATGAGACAATCTCTTGTTGATAATTTTAGGACTTCTAATGCTACTGTCTCTTGCACTTCTGATCTGTGGAAGAGGTGCAATAAAATTAGATATTTATGTGTCACATCGCACTACGTTGGTGACGATTGAGTTTTAAAAAAAAAAATAATTGGTTTTCATTTATGTCCATATCCTCATAACACATCATCTATTTTTGGTACAATAATAAAAATTTTTGGGTTTTATGGGATAGAATATAAAGTTTTAACTATTACTTTTGATAATACATCAGCTAACACAACTACAATTAACATGTTTAAACGTAGTTTGAAACCAGCGTTTAGGGAGGAAATTTTTCATCAACGGTGTGCATGTCACATAATTAATTTAGTAGTTCAGGCAGGAATTGAACATATCTCATCTAATCTAACCAATATAAGAGAATCATTATCATTCATATCTAGTTCTCGAGCTCAGCTCCAAGAATTCAAACAACATTGCAGGAACAGTCAGATACGCCCAAGAAAGTTTTCAACTGACATGAGACATAAGTAGAATTCCACATATTTAATGTTGAAGGTAGTACTCCCGTATTCGTAGCTTATCACGACATACGCATCCACTCATTTTCTTGCTATTTCATTTACAAAGTTCAAGTTCAATCAATTTTCAGAAAATGGCCACACCAAGCTTGCATGATTTCACTGCTCTTCCTAAGCTCGGTGATGAGGCATTTTTTGAGGATGAAATGATGCCTCCCAACCCCACCCCCATTGAACCAGAAAATTCTCTGGTGAATAATGCTTCAGTGCACAACGAGGAAGCTGGAGAACGCAGTAGGGGAAAAAGACCACGAACTTCTCCGGCATGGCAACATTTCATCGAGGAGCCTCGACTAAATCCAAAAACAGGTGAAATGAAAAATCATGTGGTATGTAAATATTGTAAAAAAATATTTTTCTAATAAAAATGGTGGGAGTACTGGTTATCTGGATAGACATTGGAAAGTATGTCTACCATTGAACCAAGGTGAGAGTGTGGACTCCCGCCAACAAACATTATCACTCACATCACACGGGTTACAAAATTTTACATACGATGCACAACGTGCTCGTGAGGCACTAGCTAAATTTCTAACTAGTGTCGAATTGCCTATTTCTTTTGCAGATGATGTGTCATTTGAAGAATTCATCCAAACGGCCTTCTGCCCACAATTTAAATGGGTACGTAGAAACACAACTCATTCTGATTGCATGAAAGTGTCTTATGCAATGAGACAATCTCTTATTGATAATTTTAGGACTTTTTATGCTATTGTCTCTTGCACTTCTGATCTGTGGGAGAGGTGTAATAAAACTAGATATTTATGTGTCACAGCGCACTACGTTGATGACGATTGGGTTTTACAAAAAAGAATAATTGGTTTTCATTTATGTCCATATCCTCATAACGTATCATTTATTTTTTGTACAATAATGAAAATTTTGGGGTTTTATGGGATAAAATATAAAGTTTTAACTATTACTTTTGATAATGCGTCAACTAACACAACTGCAATTAACATGTTTAAACGTAGTTTGAAACTAGCGTTTAGGGGGGAAATTTTTCATCAACGGTGTGCATTTCACATAATTAATTTAGTAGTTCAGGCAGGAATTGAACATATCTCATCTAATCTAACCAACATTAGAGAATCATTATCATTCATATCTAGTTCTCAAGCTCGGCTCCAAGAATTCAAATAATATTACAGGAATAGTCAGATGCGCCCAAGAAAGTTTCCAACTGACGTAAGACATAATTAGAATTCCACATATTTAATGTTGAAAACAACACTCCCATATTCGCAGCTTATCACGACATATGTAAACAGTAAAAACAATCAACTTTTAATTTTTGATACTTATTGGCAGATTGGTGAGTATTTTTTTTAAATTTCTAGAAGTTTTTTACAATGCTACTGAATTACTTTCTAGAGTTTATTATCCCATTGCACATTTAGCTTTACATCAACTATTTAATATTTAAGAAACATTTTCTTATTATAGGGATACATAACTTTTTAAAAATACAGTTAAGTTAATGAAAAATAAATTTAAAAGTTATTGATCAAGTTGTCCTATGTTATATGTATTGGCAACCATTTTAGATCCTAAGTGCGGAATAGATGAGACTGAATCATTAATGACTGCTACCGCAGAAAATTTAAAAATAAATATGCAACTAATTATTTCTGACGCTAAGAAAATGTTAGAAAAGGTTTTTAGTTTGTATGAAGTAAAAACAGGTAAAAAAAAACAAGGAACTTCATCGTCAACTAGCAGTTCGGGGTCTAAAGGATCGTCATGGAATTTCTTGAAGAAGAAAGAGAAAACGGCAAGATCGTCCTCAACACAAGCGTCTACCGAACTAGTAAAATATTTTGAAGCAAATTTTGTAATCGATGACGACAAACTAGACATCATATAGTGGTGGAAAAGCAAGACTGATCATTTTCTGACACTGTCTGTAATAGCTTGTGACATTCTGACAACTCCAGTGTCAACGGTGGCATCGGAGCAAGCTTTTAGCGCAAGCAACCGAATTCTTAACGATAAGAGAAGCAGAATGCATCCAGATAGCTTGGAGGGACTAATGTGCATTAAAGACTGGGAATATGTCAGAAGACGAAAGTAACAATACACAGATGATTCAATGCAAGAATATTTTTCTAACTTAGAAATAACATAATCTTCTTCTAGAAGCACTTAGGTTTGTAATTTACTATTCCTAACTACTGCACTCTTTTTTTCCTTCGCTAAGGTTTTGTAGTCATTTATGTGTACTTATTATTATTATGTCAATTCAATAAAATCACATCTTTTGAGGGCATATGATATATTTTTTAAATTAAATTTAAAAAAAAATACAAGAGCTGGGGCCGGCCCGTGAAGGGCTTAGGCCCAAGCCCGACCCTAGCCTTTGCCTTTATCGACTAAGGCTGTGAGCCTAGATCGAGCCTAAGTTTTTCTTCTCAGGCCCGGCCCAGGCCCGTAATAAGCCTGGTGTTGGACGTGCTGTGTCGGCCCGGCACGGCACGTTTGACACCACTACTTCGGCCCTCCTCTGAATTAATAAATCATTGCTAAAAACGAAACTTCTTGCCTAAAATGGACAAAAACGATGACACAACTGTTTACTTGTAAGTTCAAATCACAAAATTTTCAACATAAAATAAAATTTTTACAACAAATACATTTGAACTGTGGTTCAAAACTGTGAAACATTTATCACTTCAAATGCTTTATTCGCTGAATTCGTGCGCCTTTAACTTCTTATAGTATTCATTCATGCTAAAAGATCCATAATAATATATTGCAGTATGTATCAGCAGCCCAAAGAAAAGACACGAAGCAGACCCTTAGACTCACGATATCTCTGGAAGACATGAAAACCATTCAGATTAAATCGAGCCGCTTGCTAGCATAACAAATTCCCAAAAAAAAAAAAAAAAAAAATCTTATATTTCTGTGAGAATTCTTCCTTGGTTTTTTTGTATCAATATCATACAACAATCTGTGAGCTCGCACATAAAAGCAACATGGAAGTTTTGGGATTACTGCATTCATGGACAAACCAATTTTGTCCTTTGAAATATGTAGTGCGAGCAACATTTAATCATTACGTGACCAAAAACAATCATATGTTGATCAAATCATCTCTCTAAGAATGTTATTCTTACCATCAACTCCCTTTCCACTTCCACTTCCACTTTAGTTAACTCTACAGTCAGCTATGTCCAAATCACATAATAATTATTAAATGGAGGTCATGCTAAGATAGATTGATCCCTATTCCAGATCGAGACTCTTTTTCATGCTCTCATAAACCAGGTATGTGATACTTGCCGATGGAACTACTTTGAGCATATTAGGAAATATTCCTTTATAGAATCCCCTAAACCCTTCAAGTTGGAAGGTTCTCCTGAATACATCTCCCATTCCTTTATAAGCACTATTTGTGTTACAACGCTGAGCTTGCATTCTGTGTTACGATGCAACATAGTACTTAAATCATTAGTTTTTAGTCTAAGGAAGCTGAAATATGAGAGGAAAAGGAAACTCACAAAGTCACAAGATATTAGTACCTCATCCTGACAACCTGCAACAGGTAAACGCATGTTGCTCCAAGAGCTCCAGATATTGTTCCGCATCCCAATTACACAAGTGGACCGGCTTCTACGAAAAGTAAATCTTGACATTACAAACTTACAACATAAAACATATAGCAGAACTAGGCAATACATACATTAAAAACAGGAAGATAAGGTCATGGAAGGGGAAATAAAAGAGTTAACTCTTGGATAAAACCTCACCATCATCGAGAATATACTTCTTGGACAAATCTTTCAAGGTTTCATATGCAGCAAGGTCGATACCAGCATACGGGATAATCCCAAGAACAAAAGGAAAAAGACCTCGATAGAATGCCCAGGGTCCCTCCTGAACCCATATATCTCTTGATAGGGTTCCTAGATTGGGAACTCTTCCACCTTCACCAGAAAAAGTTTGTAACCGGCTTTTAACAAGATTCATGGGATATATCGCAGTCTGGGCCACAGCGCCTGCAAGACCACCAGCTAAGAGGCGGCCCAAAGTGCCAATATCAGCTTTGGCAATGAAGCCTTTGAACATCTCGTAAGTGTAGAACCAGATGGCACTTTCAGGGGCCACCTTCAAGACATTAAGACCATTCCCTTGAAAAAATCCTAATAGTCCACCTTCTTTCCATATATCTCTTACAGCAGGCATGATACGAGCCTGCCCCATTTGCACTTGCAAAACAACCTTCAATCGATCAAGAGGAACGGTGGCTGTGCGCGAGGTTGCGCCGGCAACTCCCCCAGCAATGAGATATCTGCTGGTGTGGACATGCTTACTAATTCCCTCTAGGATGACTGCCTGCTCTCCAATATCAACAAGGCATACTCTCTCCAAATAGTGGTAAATGTTCTCAATAGTAGCCTCGTGAGGTTAGAGCAGAAGGAAATCCCTCCACTCTTCAAAAGTGGTGACCCCATTGTTGTCTTTATCGACGCGCTCGACGAAAAGGACGAGCTCCTCGTCGTCTATTTCAATCCCTACAAAAGAGAGACTGGTGTGGCTTATATAGAATGGAAGAAAAGGGCTTTACCTTTAGTTATATGATTAATAATTGGAGAGAGTTATAAGAAGGAATGAAGAAGCAAATACGAATGGATGATGATGATGATGATATTAATAACGAAAGCAAAGGTGATCTTCTCTCCTTCTTTCTTTATTTCTTACCTGCTCCAAGGAGGGCATCGGAGAGCTCTTCGGGCAAAATCCAGCCATTGTGCTCAATATCAATGGCCTAAAAAATGCGGTAGAGCTCCAGCTCCTTGTCGTCCATGTAGCGCTTGAACTCCTGGTAATCAACTCGGCCGTCTTGATTGGCGTCGCAAATGTTGAGCAAATCCTTGGCATACTTATAATCCAACGGAATCTGGAGAGATTTGAGACCCTCCTCTATCGAACCATAATCCAAATAGCCAGCGTTTGAGGCGTCGAAGTAATTGAAAAGACTCCTTATTCTCATTTCCCTCTCTTCCTTGGTCTCTCTCAATGCCATTAGCACGTGATCCATCGATATTGATATTGTCCCTGCCTCTGCTTTCTTCGTCTTCACCGTCTCTTTCGATTCCTCCATTTTTCCCCCCTCTTTTTTGTTTACTTAATCGGTCAAGATTTCAACCAAGGAATATATATATATATATATGACCTTTTTCTTTTCTTTTCTTTTCCAAACTAAATTGAAGATTCAATTAACCGAAAATCATTTCAAAAATAACCCTGTATTCTAATAATATTGTAGGGTTGAAATTCTAGGTCAAAATAAATAAATAGGATAAGGAAAGAGACAGAGTTACTGCGGAGAAGACGGCGGAATTGGAATCACGGAGAGTGAGAATCAACCTGATCACGATGGGAATGGGGGAATGAAGATGGAGTTCAGTTGGCCGTTAGGGCAGGGGTTGGGGTTTGGGTTATTCCGAAAACTGCAAATGGGAATGGGAATGCTGGGAAAGGAAGAAAGGGGAATTGACTGCCATAGCTGAGCGTTGCCTACCTACAACCAATTGACAACCTTACCACCACCACCACCACTTTTTTCTTCTCTTTTCTTAAATGCAGATATTTCTCATTTTATAATTTAGATTACTTTTTTACCATGATCTTTAGAAAATTTACTTTTCTGTTTCTAATTTCTTTTAAAAAGGAAGTAAAAAATTAGTTGTCGTTTTCTTTTTTTTTTTTTACGAAAAATTCTGTCGTAGGGAACATTCATACATAGTTCCTAATCCTAACCAATAGAGAGAGACATTAAAAATCATCGACTTGGTCCTTGAATGTAGAATTAGAAAGAATGCAGGAAAGCTTTATAGAAAAACAGAATAGAATACTTCAAACTGACCAAAATGATATCAACAACAAACCTACAATGCGATGGACCATAATAATAGAAAATATAAAATAAATAAATTTTACATATTATGATAAAATGACGGATCATATTAATACAAAATATAAAGTAAATAAATTTTATATACATTTTATCGTAATCATGCTAAAAATTATTTAACAAAAGCACAAGATTTATCACCGTTTCAAATCTTTTCTTTTAATTATTTCTTTTTATTCTACTTTTGCAACAAAAACGAACAACTACAATAAATTTTATGGGGACACAAATCATACCAATTTAATAAAAATATTTTGAAATCATTTAAAAGACTAATTGTACCAGTTTTTATAGCAATGTTGCTCAAATAATATCTAAGTATTTTCCTAACAATTTATTATAATAATTACACATATAAAGATAAAACCTAGATGAAAATACCAATTAATCTACTATTAATATCCCAAACAATCCATATGTTTCAAGTATTGATCTAGATATTTTAGAGACAAAAACATCAAAGACAAGGTAATAAAAATAATCTGACATATCCTTCAAAAAAATCTATTCTACTACACTACATATTTAAAAATTTTAATCACCATTGTTACTTTTACATGCACAAATTTTTTCAGAGCTTTTTTCTTCCGTCGAAAAATTGAAGGAAAGAAACGGGTGTGACGATTTAGGCGGAGAGAGAAAGAGGGGAAACCGATGGATGAGATGACGGGAAGGTCGGTTATGGCGGCGATCGGAGGCAGCTCATTGGTGTCTTCTTCGATCTTCTCGAATTATCCTCTCCTCTGCGCTCCAATTGCTTTCGCAATTGCTCAATTCATCAAGTTCTTCACTGCCTTGTATTTCTATATTCGTTGTTTTATGTTCCTTTTTTGAATGAATCTTGATCAAGAATCTATGTTGATTGGAAATGAGAAAGAAATCGCCTTTGTAAAGAATATGTTGTGATCGACATTCAATGTTCTTTTCATTAATTAGGTTTTTCTTTGAATCTAATTTCTATGGAGGTTTTGGATCAATTCAGCCAGAACTTTTTTTTAAGTTCCAAGATTTTGAGCTCAGAATTTATTTTTTATTATTTAGTTTTATGGGTCAGAATTTAAGGTTGTGGTGCTTTAAGAGTCTTATGCTTTCTTAGATTTGTAGATATAAAAAAAGACGATGGGATCTCAAGCAACTTATTGGCTCTCATGGAAAAACAAGCCCCGACGAACTCCTGAAGTGGGCTTTGAGTGCAAGTGAGAGTTATGGCCTCTTTTTGCAATGGTTTCTTTACGTTTCAAATTGCTATTGGATCTGAGGTATAGTAAACTTTAAGGGTGTCTTTGATTGGCGGGAATGAAAAAGAATAGAAAGGTATCAAGGTTCATTCTCATGTTTGATTAGTCTTAAGAAAAAGGAATGGTCATTCAAAATGGAATGACTTTTCTATCAAATAGGTGAATCATCATTCATTCCTCATATAAGAGAAATGCTCATTCCAAGTTCTTTTAATTTTCTTTTAATTCTCTTGATAGGGTTCCTAGATTAAACTTGGTATTTTATAAATAATTAAATCTATTTACAGTTCCTCTATTTTCAATACAAAAGCTTTTTACTGTAACAAAAAAGTTAAATATAATTATTTTGAGAGATTTTTATAATAACAAAACTCAAATCAATAAAATAAACGGCACTTTAATATTTGTAAATCTTGCAATTTCGCATTGACAAACTCATGAGCCAATGCTCATGGTCTAAGTATTACAACCTTCAACTACAAAAACTCTTTACATCATTAACAAAGTTGATGATTTTAAAGAAGTCAAGAAATTAAAATAACAATAATTAAAAAAAATCGCTGCTTTAAATATTTAAAATCCAAATCTTCAACGAATTTAAAAAAAAAAATTACTTCCATTACTACTAATGCGAGAAAAAAAAAATTTCGCAACTACAAAATCCAAATACAAGAACAAAATAAGTGATATAACAATCATAATCATCATTATTCATTGTTGCATTCACGATCGTCTAAGTTAAAACGACGATTGCCTACGAGAACGTCAAAGTTAAATTTCGCAAGGCAGATCTGGGCGGTTGGGTTTCGTTTGTGGCAGCGTAAGGCAGATGTGGGTAGGAGAGAGAGAGAGAGGGGACCGGTTTGTATTTTCAACTGAGAATTTGTGTGGGTTTTGCTGGGCATTAGGAGTTGGGTGGGAAAGAAACCCACGACATATTTTACGAGAGGAAAAAGAAAGGACAGAAGAAGACGTAGAGGAGAGAGAGAGAGGTTTTAATATAATTTGTTTAATTATTATTCCACTATCTTAACCGGCAGTGCAAGTTGCCCATTTACAACTCACTGCACTCATCATCCATACAAAGAGGAAGATGAAGAGAGAGTGCTTTTGAAGAACTGATCGGGTTCGTTTGGTTTCTAAATTCGAATCCCAGATTCGAATCATGATTCACGATCGTTACAGTATTTTCTCTCACAAAAAATACACATAAATTAAAAATGGTTCAAATCACATGATTTGAATTTATGAACCAAACGGATCCGAAATTTGGAATACTGGGAAGGTCGACCTTTTCTTTTTGACCTTTTTCTTGATCAACCCATTTTTTTCTCTTTAATCTTTTTCTATTAAAGAATCTTATAAATTTTAGTCCTATCCACTTACGTTGTAATTTCATCAATATTATCTCTTCTTCTTCGACCTGCCAAACGAATTAAGTCAAAGCGAACGGGATATTTCAAAGACGCAAAGAATTGAATAATCATTTGATATCATATCAACAAACTGCAACATTTAACCAGAAACAAGAAAGTCGTTCCCATTGGCGCGATGAGATACCTCAGTTTAAAAATGGAGGAGAAGTCAATCAAAACGTATTGAAAAACACGTTTTTGATTAAAAAAAAAACACACACACACACACATATATATATATATATATATATATTGAATATTGATTGAAACATATATATACACACACACACTGTCATTGTATGCATTTGTAATATTAACGAGTGTATACGTGTGGACGGCTAGCATCTTTACAAGTAAGTTGGCAGCTGCAAAATCCAACTAAAATGGTAGGTAAAGAACTAATTTTTACTATATTATATTGTTAAGTCGTCTTTTTATCATACTACAATAAAATGATAGAAACGTGCCTGACTAGGTCAAGCCTTTCTACCAAAAAATTGGAACGACACGTTCTCCCTACTTATTAGAAACAAAAACATTTTTTTTTCTTGCTTTCACGAAAATTATATTAGTACGATTAACGATGCCTTGATACAATATATATTTATATATATTGTTTTTCTTCCTCGTGAAAATATATTATAAATGTGTATGCCAACGCAACCTACATTTATATACCTCTATAGACGGATGAGGACATTATTAATTTTTAATAAATATAAATCTCTCAATAATAAATACATTCATGTGTTTTAGTAGTACACATATATTTCTATACCATATATGAAAGAGGGGATGAAGTTCAACCTATTGTTAAATCAATCCAATGTTTTAAATTACTTCTTTTTTCAAATAGTTTAATATAATTAGTTAGATTAATCCATACATGACTCATATTATCTTGACACCTGATCATACCTTTATTCAACTTAATCACATATCCATTTTTCTCATCAAAGGGCACAACTACAATTACTTTTCTATGTTATCAATTTTTTTTTTTTTTTTTTTTTTTTTTTTTTGGCAGTCAAGCAACAATTTAGGCATAATTTTTTAAAGAGAAAATGTACAAAAAAAAAAAAAAAAAAAAAAATCTAAATCTTCTTGATCTTCATTCAAAATATTATTTGGAAAAAAAGTAATTAACCTTAGAGATTATAGAAATAACTAACCAAAATAAAAAATTTGTATACCTACCTAATTATGTTTACTATAATTAGTTTTTCTAATTGTAATTTTAATTTTTTCCATCTATATTTTCATTACAAAATATGCATGCTTGAAGACACTACAACAAAGAGGGTTATTAGCGATGACATTTATCGTTGCTAAAATTACAATATTAGTGACGACATGTCCTCGCCAAAAAGAGAACAAAATTTTTGAACGAATTGTCGTCGCATTCACTATTTACGATGACATGTCGTTGCACAAAATTTCACTATTTGTGATGACATATCGTCGCTAAAATTTGACAAATTATTCGCCATGACATTTCGTCGCTAATAGCCATTGGCGCCAAAACTAATCTGGCGCCAACAATTTTGGCATCAGTTTGTCCACTATTTGCGACGACATGTCATCGCAAATATTGATTGTTACAGCTGGCGGTGACGTGGCCAAAAAGGGGCAAAAAATTTGGCGATTTCCCGCAAATAGGTTCCAGATATTTCTTTATTTTTTGCGACGACATATTGAAAAGTCATCGCAAAAAATAGTTCTAAAAAATTCTTTTCAGACCGACTCTTTTTACGATGACATGTGTCATCACAAAAAAGAGTTCCAAAAAATTCTATCAAGGATGACTATTTTTTGCGACGACTTGTTTAATAATGTCGTCACAAATAACTGGAAATTTAAATTTCTCTAAAAAAAGGGTGGAAACTTTGGCGGTTTCCTTAAAATTATTTGCGACGACATTTTAACAAAGTCGTCACAAAAAATGAGCACGGGTATATTCCTCAAGAATATTCTTAGAAATATTAATGAGGTAAAGAAGAACGACGTCATTTTTATAATTTTTACAATGACTTTTTGTCGTCACTAATAGCCATGTTTCTTGTAGTGAAACTAAAGCTTATAACATATTTTTTATCGTAATATTGATTAAAAAAATGGTTCTTAATAAATTTTTGTGTATACATTTGTCACAATTTTTTTTTAAAAAAGAAAATGCAAGTCGAAAACACGTGTCCGTGCTAGTAAAACAATATAGAGAGATGATCACGTATGAATCATCATTATTTTTTATTACTTTACAATGATTTTAATATAAAATACATTATATTATTAACTCCCTAAGCCTTTCATTTGTGGAAAATTAGTTACTTATTGTGAATCTTATTTAGCTAAAGGCACATTAAAAAAATAAAGAAGAAAAAAACAGGTGCCCAGGAGGAATTAGATTACATTCTAAAACGGTAATTTTTTGAGTTGTTATAAACTGATCATAATTTAATAATTAGATAATTAATTAATTTTTTAATGAATACAAGGATTTTGCGTATTATAGGGATTTGTTTTTCCTAAAAACAATTGTTAGAATATATATATATATATATAATATACAATTTTGAGCTTTTTAAAATGATATCATTAAAATTTCTTTAAATTAATAATGCAATATATCAAAATATAGTAGTGTCTCATGTATTTAAATGTGATGATTATAAAGAAAAAAACGGGTTGGAGTAACAAACGATATTTATGTCATAAAATATATATAAAATATCAGGACTAACATATGACACAAACACATATATTTAGAGGCAACTGTAACCCATAATACTATGGACCCAACATGCTACCAACTAAGAAAAATAGCTATATTGGATCCGAGATAACAAGTTTTGGATGGGTTGCTTTCCTGGGAGTTCAGGGGCTTCGTATTTGTAAAAATGGAATCCAAGATAATAAGGATTCTTATTGCTTTTTATATTTTTTTTTCTTTTAGAGTATTCAAGTCATTTTTTATTTATTAAAATATATCATTGACTAATAGTCGTCTTTTTATTATTAACCTCTAAGAAACTGAGTATAATTTAGAGAAGATAAGTACAAATTATTTTTTTTATAATAGTCATCTTTCTATTATTAACCTCTTAATTACAACTACCCTTCTATTAGAATTGATCAACTAAAACAAATTAAAAACAAAAGGGACAATACTGAACACAGAAGGCAAATATTAGTTTCACCTAAATTTTAAAGGGTCCATTCTAAAAAAATTCTTAAATTTACTATGCATATTTGATAACTTTAACATGCATGTATAGAAATGGAAAAAAAAAAAAAAAAAAAAAGAAAGAAAAAAAAGTCAAACATTGTAATAAAAATTATGGAGAGATCTTTGATACTGTAGGAAGAAAAATAAATATTTTAAACCTTTGCATTTTCTTTAGAGCTTGATAATCTTTTGTTTCGAATACAACTACAAACGGTCAATATCGGCATGTATTTTTTTATTTGATTTCCTATCAGAAAAAAAAAAAAAAAAAAAAAAAAAAATTTATGAATACAACTAAGAATGGTCAACTGTATCGGCATCATTTATTTATTTATTTCTTGTAAGTTTCCCTATCACGAAAATAATTAAAAAACGTAACACTTGGGTTAGAAAAATATGAATGCTAATATAAAAATAAGGGTGCGGCCAGAAGTATGGACAGTTAAGCAGCCTAACCCCAAAATTAAGGCACGTGGGACTGCGCATCTAACCTACCCACTCTCTCTTCTCACATCACATATGTGCCCATGCATGGCGAGATTGGTGCCCACTGTCTGTATATATACCTGATCCGTGACTAGTGTTTTTTCCAATTCAGATTGCAAATTAATAGCTAAAGCACCAAGCTACCTATAGTAATTTGTCATAATCTCTAAATTAATTAGCTAGCAAAACCCTTATCCCAGCTAGCAAAGTCAACCGTCATTATATTTAATAATTAATATTAGCTAGCATGGCGACACCCTCCTCCGTCCAGGAAATCCGAAAGGCTCAACGGGCCGATGGACCGGCCGCCGTGCTGGCCATCGGCACCGCAAACCCGCCCAACTACTTCTTCCAGACGGATTATCCTGACTTCTACTTCCACATCACCAACAGCGACCACAAGACTGAACTCAAGGACAAGTTTACACGCATGTGTACGTACTACTTTCCATCTCCAAATTTTTATTCTTTTTCATACTATATTTTCATCCACTTACGTCTCTTTATAACAATTTCTGATCATGCTACTTCTGCAGGATGCATATTAATGTAGTCCATCTTTGTCGAGCATCGTAATACATATTCATATATATATATATATATAAATATATATATATATATATACACACACACACACACACATATATATATATATATAGTAACAATATTTAAAATGTGTATATATCATGTTGAGTACATGCAATATATATATGATCTAGTCATAGAGATGAAGGATTTTATCCATGTACATATAAATAGATCTAGATGAGCGCGCTTTCTTAATTAATTATATGGTATAATTAAATTCTCATTAATTAATCTTTGCATAATACTATATATTTTGTATTTTCATGTTTGTGACCAATAGAGCTAGGTGGAGTAATTGCAATATATACATGATCTAATATTCAAATTGATTTATTACAGGTGAGAAAGCAATGATAAGGAAACGTCACATGTACTTAACAGAAGAAATTCTTAAGGAAAACCCAAAGATGTGCGAGTTCATGGCGCCGTCACTGGACGCCCGGCAAGACATAGTGGTGGTTGAGATACCGAAGCTTGGCAAAGAGGCGGCTGTCAAAGCCTTAAAGGAGTGGGGCCAGCCAAAGTCAAAGATCACTCATCTCATCGTCTGCACAACCTCCGGCGTCGACATGCCCGGCGCTGACTACCAGATAACCAAGCTCCTCGGCCTCCGCCCCTCCGTCAAGCGCTTCATGTTGTACCAGCAGGGCTGCTTCGCCGGCGGCGCCGTCCTCCGCCTTGCCAAGGACTTGGCCGAGAACAACAAGGGTGCCCGCGTCCTCGTCGTCTGCTCCGAGATCACAGCCGTCACCTTCCGCGGGCCCTCCGAGCTCCACCTGGACTCTATGGTTGGCCAGGCCCTCTTCGGTGACGGTGCCGCCGCCGTCATTGTTGGAGCCGAACCGGACTTGTCGATCGAAAGGCCGATCTTTCAGCTAGTGTCGGCAGCGCAGACGATACTTCCGGACTCGGAGGGGGCAATTGACGGGCACTTGAGGGAAATAGGGCTTACGTTTCATCTGCTGAAGGACGTGCCTCTGTTGATATCAAAGAACATAGAGAAGAGTCTGGAGGAAGCATTCACTCCGATCGGGATCAGCGACTGGAACTCCATATTTTGGATAGCGCATCCGGGAGGTCCGGCGATTCTTGACCAGGTGGAAGCCAAGGTAGGGCTGCACAAGGAGAAGCTGAGGGCCACTCGCGAGATGTTGCGCGAGTACGGAAACATGTCCAGCGCCTCTGTACTCTTCATATTGGATGAGATGAGGAAGAAGTCAGCGGAGGAAGGGAAGTCAACCACCGGAGAAGGCCTCGATTGGGGAGTCCTCTTTGGCTTCGGCCCGGGCTTGACCGTAGAGACGGTCGTGCTCCACAGCCTTCCCATCAATAATTAATTAATCGATCCATGGTATAATTACATGATCTGTGACAGATCAGAAAGATAAAGAAAGCTACATTTTTTTTTTTTTTAATTTTCCTTTTTAATGTTATACGTGTTTCAAAAATAAGTACACCCCACGGCGCGAATGATAATAGATCCAAGACAGATCTACGTGCATTGTTAGAAGGTAATTAATAATATTTTGATGAAGGCGCTTGTAATAATTTAAGTTGTTATATTGGAATAATTTGCAATATTCAAAATATTCACATCATGAGATGGCGCTGGCGTTTCTTAAGTTACAACATATATCAATTAATCTCAACGTCACATATGTAGGATTATATGGTATATACGCAGGCAATGTTATTTTGTAACTCAGAAAGAGCAATTATTGTTGAACCTGAAAAAAAAAAAAAAAAAAAAAAAAAAAAAAAAAAAAAACAAACAATTTGACGGGTGGTTTTGACTTTTGTAAATAATCACCCTCACAGCCAAAAAGAAAAAGAAAAACTCAAGTCCCTTGTAAAAGTAGTCAGATCTAGGAATAGAGCAAAAAAAAAAAAAAAACACACAAAGTCTTCGTAGGAAAAAAAAAAAAAAAAAAAAAAAAAAAAAAAAAAACAAAGAGAGAAAGTAAAGAAAGTCAGACTTAGATACAGACAAATTAGAATATTTTATATTCTATGCTTGGTGATAAATATTGCCTTGATTGATCACTAAAATATTGCCTTGATTAATAAGCCATTGAGTCATTGACCGAAGAATATTGTATAAAAGATTTTCTCTCGATACGATGTATGAATTTGCAACTAGCACGCTAAGTATTTAATGCAAGTTGGCCCAAAGCGTAGAAAACACTCAAATTTGTATTATTTAAGAATAACACAATGTTTGTATGTATAGTTTAATACAATATTTAAATTTAATACAATACATAACATTAAGTATGATATTTAATACGGATAAAAATTTATGTATTAGATCATATTATACAATTTAACTTTATAAAACATAAATTTTTTTTTACAAATATCAAGAATCGAGATCAGATTTCAAGACTAACGCCAAAATTAAATTTCACGATCGAAGTGATGTTAAGTGTACATTTTTAAAAATTGTACTTTAACCCCCTCAATTTTTAAAAAATTATACTTTGACCCTTTAATCTTTTAAAAATTATAATTTTATCCCTCAATTTTAAAAAAAAAAATTTACAATTTGACCCCATTTTAATTTTTGTGTGTAAAAGCACCCTTATTGTACAACCGTACCTTCTTCCTTGTCCGCTCCCATTTGGATTGAGATTAGAGCCGAACTACGTTATGATTAGCCTTAAATTTTATCTAATCACAACTTAATACGTAAATACAATATAATGATAAACATATTATAATGTAATTTACTATAAACCAACTATCATATTGTATAAAAATTATATAATATAAAATTATATTATATTATACAATACAGTAGTGCCTAATTTGATTATTTTATCCTCGTCAATATATCATCCTTTATGCACAATTTTATGTGAGATCCACGAAGAACGTTCTTTTCAAGTAAAAGAAGATATTCCTGTCCGAGAAATACACATAATATGTATACGTGTGCTTTATACACGACCCTCTCTCCAAGAATACAATTCTTGTAAACAAGCATAACAAGCTGCTGCAACTTCTTAAATAGTGCTAATGATGATCCGTAAGTACATATTCACGATCCTAATAGTAATAGACTAAAAGTTGAGGAGAATCGAAAGAAAGAGCTCACGTTAAAATTGGATCGCGGATTTAATATGTGATTGTTTAAATTATAAAGTTTAAAAAATGTGGTTTGATCATATGGGTTCAAAATGAATGAATTCATGAAGAAATTAAGTTTTATTATTATTATTATTATTATTATTATTATTATTATTATTATTATTATTATTATTATTATTATTATTATTGACAGTGAAATTTCATCAACAGATTAATAATTGGGTTATGATGGTTTGTGTGCAAATCAAACGTAATTATAACAACGTGATTAAAAAAAATTAAGAGAATATCAATACAAGAATTTATAGTAGTTCACCCTTAGAATTCAAAGGCTACATCCACTGTCAGAGAGCTTCTCTAAGTTCTGAGGAAAATATTACAATCAAAGAGAAAGAGTCCAGAGAGCCTGTTCTTAGCAATTACCCATATTTATACATCATATTATCAAAATTGTCAAACTTCTAATCACATTCTGAGATTGCTTTACCAACTCTCAGAACAGTGACTTCTGATTGCCAATATTTTGGCTAGTTTGCCTGATTTTCCCAACCGACTTCACCACTAACTCTGCATGCATTAAATGCCTATCAAATCTCTGAGCAGCTGTCACATCTTGGCTGACGTGGATGGGATCAGCGCTTGGCTATCCTTTGAAGCGGTCTACGTGTTACGATCTGTGAGACTATTACTACTTAAATAAAGCTAGACCTTATAATTGGGCCTAGGTAGTATTCATATAGTTTATAGTTTTGTGTTTTGGTGATCTACTGGTTTACAAGGGTGATAGGCGATTGTCATAGCATGAGAAGTGGTAAGCACTTATAACCGTTTCTTGGGATCTGTGAGATCATGCAGAGAGGGAATGAGAGAGAGGTTTGGATATGGGATATATATATATATGTCCTAAGGCCTGATGTAAATTTTCACGTTTTTTATCATTCTTCAACACATAATTATATTTGTCCATTCTCTTGTTGTTCTCTGTTGTTTTTGCACCACTTCGCCAGGAACCATAGCTAGACGGGGACACGGGCGGGGCCGAGCAGCTGCAATTCTACCGGATCCTAACAGTCTGGTATCAGAGATGGTTCCGATGGTGGAGGAAAGGATTCAGCGCTTGGAACAGCAGTACGAGTCCCCGAGCTCTGGGTTGGAACAGGTGTTGAGGCAGATGACGAAGTTAACGCAATCGGTTCGGACTCGGGAGGAGTCCACCTTAGTGAATCAGGGCTAACCACGGAGGGAGGCTACTGGGGGAAATCAAGCTCGGGGAGAAGGGAACGGGGGATTCCAACCCCGGTCCACAAAGCTGGATTTTCTGAAGTATGATGGAGTGGACGATCCGACGGCATGGTTGTTACGAGAGGAGAAATACTTTGAATTCTATGGCATTCTGCCAATGAATTCTTACCGCTTTTCACTTGGAGAAGGAAGCCCAATTATGGTTTCGATGACTGAAGGATATGAGGTAGACCATTGCTTGGGAGGACTTCGGAGAAGAACTAGTGGATCGATTCAGTTCCACCCCGTTTGAGGATGCATTTGGAGAGCTATGCAAAATGCGACAAAAAGGAACGGTCTAAGAATACCGGGCGCAATTTGAGAAGCTATTAAGCAAAGCTGGTTCGCTCACGGAGAAGCAGGAGTGGACTACTTCATCAGTGGGCTCTGTGAACAGATTCGGGCAGATGTAAGGGCCAGGGGGCCGGTGACCCTTTCTGAGGCCATTAGACTGGCCCGCGTGTATGAGGATCGGGCCTAAGAGGAGAAAAAAGAATGGAAACCCAACCTATTTATTAAGAAGGGTATAGGGACATCTACACACACAGCCTCTCCTGGAACTCTCTCGAGCAACACGGAGAGTGTGACGGTTCGGCGTTTTTCGCCCGCGGAGCTGAAGCAAAGAAAAGAATAGGGCTTTTGTTTCCACTGCGATGACAAGTATACGCCCAACCATGAGTGCAAGAGGTTGTTCTTTATCGAGCTCCTCAAAGGGGAAGAAATAGACGAAGAGTCAGATGGGACCGAAGAGGAGTTTCCAATCACTTTACATGCTTTGGCCGATATAGCCACACCTCCAACAATGAAGGTCATAGGTAAGTTGGGAAGTAAACCTCTCTTTGCTTTGTTTGACTCGGGGTCAACCCACATTTTTTTACACGAGAGGTTTAGTAGGGATGCGGGGGTGCCCATTGAAAAGAAAAAGGGAAAGCAGATTGTTCTCGCTAATGAGCAATGTGGCCAGTTCGGGTTTTTGTAAGGGGTAAACATACAGTTGGGGAAGGAGGAGTTCACCATTGATTTTTATCTGCTAGAGATGGAAGGCATCGATGCCATTTTAGGGGTGGAATGTTCAAATCGCTGGGTAAGATCGAGTGGGATTTTGCCAGACAAATGATGGCGTTTCATGTTAGGGATAAACGAGTCTTGTTAATAGGTGGGCTTGGTTCAGAGGTGAGGGCAGTGAGAGGGAGCACCTTACTCAAGAGTGTTCAACAAGGAGGTAAGGAGAGTGTTCTTTTTTACTTGAAGATGAGTGACGAAAGGACATCGATGGAGGATAATAAGGTAGAATGAGAGGAATGGGAGAAACTCTTCCCGGCAGTCTTTGCAAACACAATGGGAGTACCTCCTGCGAGGTCACACGACCATAGAATTGTGTTGGAGGCCGGTAGCAAACCGGTGTAGATGCGACCTTACTAATATCCTTATTTCCAAAAACAGGAAATCGAGAGGATGGTTACCAACATGTTGGCTCAAGGACTAATCCAGCCAAGTCGTAACGCATATTCATCCCCGGTGTTGCTGGTAAGGAAGCATGATGGGACATGATGATTCTGCGTTGACTATAGGGGATTGAATAAGGTGACAGTGAAGGACAAATTTCCAATTCCTGTCATCGAGGAATTGTTGGACGAGCTACACGGGGTGAGGTTTTTCACAAAGCTAGACTTGTGATCCGGGTATCACCAAATTCGAATGCACAAGGATGACATTGAGAAAACGGCTTTCTGAACCCATCACGGACACTATGAGTTTGTGGTGATGCCATTTGGCCTCACTAATGCACCCTCGACATTTCAGAATTTGATGAACGACATCTTCAAGGATTAGCTGCGCGAGTCTGTTCTCGTATTCTTTGACAATATCCTAGTTTACAGCCCAACGTAGGAGGACCATCGGGAGCATGTCCGTCAGACACTGGGTATTTTGCAGCAACACTCCTTAGTTGTGAAGAAGGAAAAATGCAGTTTTGGGAGGCGGGAAGTGCGGTACTTGGGGCATGTAATCAATGAGAATGGGGTAGGGATGAATGAGGACAAGATCAAAGCTGTGGTGAATTGGCCTCTGCCAACGACACTGAAAGCCTTAAGGGGATTTATGGGGCTGTCGGGGTATTACAGAAGATTTGTCACCTATTATGGAGTCATTGCAAGACCATTAACAGATTTGTTAAAAAAAATAGCTTCAGTTGGACCATGGAGGCGTCTCAAGCATTTGAAAATCTCAAGGCGGCTCTAACTAAGGCTCCCCTACTAGCTTTGCCAGATTTCTCTCAATCTTTTATAGTCGAGTGTGATGCATCCAAATCAGGCGTAGGGGTTGTGCTAGTGCAAGTGAATCGGCCGATCGCATATTTCAGCTTAGCATCACTGGGAAAGCATGTTTTGATGTCTGCCTACGACCGCGAGCTATTTGCCTTAGTTTTTGCTGTCAAGCATTGGCGATCGTATTTCTAGGCAGAAAATTTATTGTCTGCACAGACCATCATAGCCTTAAATTTCTATGGGATCAACATATCACTATGGACACCCAACAAAGGTGGCTAATCAAACTCATGGGCTACAGTTTTGACATCGAATACGAGCCGAGGCGACACAACGCGGCCGCCGATGCACTCTCCCGTGTAGAAAAGGTGGGAGAACTGCATAACATCACACTACCAGACCCGGTGTGGTGGCAGACTCTATGGGATGAACATGAGGAATTGGAAGAATTACGTGAGCTGAAGAAAAAAATCAAGGCTGAAGAAGCGGTGGGACCATGGGAAATTAAACAAGGGGTTGTATGTTTCAAGGGGCGTGTGTATCTGCCACCTACTTCGACTCTCATTCCCACATTATTTCAAAAGTACCATGGCATGAGGCATGAGGGTTTCTTCAAGACTTGGCACCACTTAAAGGAGGTATTCTTTTGGAAAAACATGAAGGCTACAATTAAAGAGTGGATTAAACAGTGCGACGTGTGTCAAAGGAATAAATGTGACCAACAATCCCCGGCTGGACTGTTGAATCCCTTACCTATTCCAACCTAGGTGTGGTCTAAAATATCTATGGATTTTGTGGAGGGACTTCCCAAGTCTCGCAGTAAAACGGTTATTTTTGTAGTAGTGGATAGCTTTCCAAGGCCGCCCATTTCTTGCCATTATCCCATCCCTTTACAGCTTCAACGGTGGCTCAATTGTTTTTTGACTAAGTTTTTCGCCACCATGGAATGCTAATGTCGATCGTTTGTGACAGGGATGCGACTTTCACCAGTAAGTTTTGGCATGAGCTCTTTCGGTTTCAAGGGACTGACTTCAATTTTAATTCCTCCTACCACCCCTAAACGGACAGCCAAACCGAGGTGGTAAACCGAACTCTCGAAATGTATCTTCGTTGCTTCTGTTTCGCTCAGCCCCAAGACTAGATGAAGTGGCTTTCATGGGCTGAATGGTGTTACAACACCAGTGTGCATTCCGCCCCTAAACTCTCTCCTTTTGAAGTGGTGTATGGTCGACCTCCACCAACCTTGCTTTCTTATGTGCCGGGCACGGCTCGGATGTAGGCTATGGAAGATGAGTTGCGAAAGAGGGATGTGCTGTTGGTTAATCTCAAGCATCACCTCCGTGAAGCCTAGAATCGCATGAAACAGGTTTATGGTTGCCACCATAAGGACGTAGAGTTTGTCGTGGGGGATTGGGTGTATCTCCACCTACAGCCTTACCGCCAACACTTCGTACAGTGCCGGGCAACTCATAAGTTGTCTCCACGTTTCTTCGGACCATACGAGATTATGACTCGCATTAGGAAGGTGGCTTATCAACTGGACTTGCCGCCCTCTAGTCGAGTACACCCGGTCTTTCATGTCTCCATGCTTCGCAAAAAGCTTTGGCCAGTGTACACGGTTGGGGCTGACCTTCCAGCGTAGGAACCTTTACCTGCGGATATCCCTGATGCCGTCCTACAAACTCGAAAGGTTGGTGATACTCATGAGTTTTTGATTCAATGGCAAGGCAAACCACAAGAAGAAGCTACATGGTTAACGGCCTCAGAACTGCAAGCTAATTTTCCTACTTTTCAGCCTCCTTGAGGACAAGGATGTCGTGAGGGAGGGGGGGTACTATTACGGTCTGGTGAGACTATTACTACTTAAATAAAGCTGGACCTTATAATTGGGCCTAGGTAGTATTCATATAGTTTATATTTTTGTGTTTTGGTGATCTACTGGTTTACAAGGGTGATAGGCGATTGTGATAGCGTGAGAAGTGGTAAGCACTTATAACCGTTTCTTGGGATCTGTGAGATCATACAGAGTGAGAGTGAGGTTCGGATATGGGATATATATATATATGTCCTAAGGCCTAATGTATGTTTTCACGTTTTTTATCATTCTTGAATACATAATTCTATTTGTCCATTCCTTTGTTGTTCTCTGTTGTTTTTGTGCCACTTAACCAGGAACCATAGCTAGACGGGGACGCGGACGGGGCCGAGCAGCTACAATTCCACCGGATCCTAACACTACGTCTTCAAATGATGATGCGGTCGACTTCGTATTGCGATATACTCTTCAATACGGTCGTCCTTAGGGCTTTATTTCCAAATTATGATTATTGCCTACGATCGGTGTCTATTGAATAGTGGAATTCTTTGTTCACAGCTAGCGCGGTACTGTGTGGCGATCATCTATAATGGATCGTGGGATTTTTTCCTATAACAATTATTATTATTTCTTTTTTGGCTTGGCAACGTCACATGATAGTTCAAATTGGGATCAAAATTTCTATATCTAAAAAATGACTAGAATGGACTCACTGTTTAAATTATGTCAACTCGTGAGCCAAAACAATACTTATATATATTTGAAAATAACACCTATATGTTTTTTATAGTATTATAGTAATGATACTATTGTTTTGAAACTCCAAATTCGAATTTTTTAAACATAAAAAATTCTTTACACCCTTTTAATTTCCTTTTTCTAGTATGCTAATTCTGGTTTTTCTTTTTCAAGTTTTTGTTTTGACTACGTATTATGTATTTTTTTTTATCATCACAAAATACCGATCATAAATTTTAAAATTAACACTTTGGTTAAAAGGTGTGGATGGTATAACATCAAATAGACAAAGGCCGTGTGGCCATATCTACCACCGGTTGAACTGCCTAACCCTAAACACTAACGTGGCAAACTCAGTTGCCGTTTATCCAACCTAACCAGTACTAGACGTACCTCCCCCAAAAGCATTGATACAGTACCATCTGTGATTGTCTATATAACTATCTTCTGTTTCTTTCAATGCAAAGTGCACTTGTTATATCTAAGGCTCAAAGCTATATATATATACACATCTAAGTATCATTTTTATATATAATCCCTGAATTAAGCATCTAGCAAAGTCCAATTATAATAATTAATGAGCATGACGCCCTCCGTCCATGAAATCCGAAAGGCGCAGCGGTCTGAGGGTCCGGCCACCGTGCTCTCCATCGGCACCGCCACTCCGACCAACTTCGTCCCACAGGCGGATTATCCTGACTACTACTTCCGCATAACCAACAGCGATCACATGACTGACCTCAAGGACAAGTTCAAACGCATGTGTATGCACTTATTATTCATCTCATGATGCGCATTCATCTAATTCGTAGCATGTTGTTTATGCTAATTCAAGCTTTTTCGATCGTAATACACACACACACACACACACACACACACACATGTAGAGTAGCAATATCACTACCCAATCAATTTCCATATATATCATGTAGGTTTAAAAATAAATTAAGGGTACGAGGTACGTAGTGCACAATATCCATCAATATATGTATCCTCTCTCATCATGATCAATCATCAAGTAATTTCCATATCATGAAATGATCCATATATATGTGTTGGATAAATCATACCTATACACATAGCCATATATGCTAATTAAGATTATCAAGTAATTAATTATTTCGTTTTTTTTCTGGGAATTAATTTCGTATTTACATGTGTACTAATTTGTTTTAAGATGTTAATAGAGGTTTAGCATACATACATACATATATATATATATATATTTATATATACACACACATGTGAATTGAATTAATATTTTACAGGTGAGAAATCAATGATAACGAAGCGTCATATGTACTTGACGGAAGAAATCCTAAAGGAAAATCCAAAAATGTGCGAGTACATGGCTCCGTCGTTAGACGCACGTCAAGACATAGTGGTGGTGGAAGTTCCAAAGCTGGGGAAGGAGGCGGCGGCAAAAGCCATAAAGGAGTGGGGGCAGCCCAAGTCAAAGATCACCCACCTCATCTTCTGCACAACCTCCGGCGTCGACATGCCCGGCGCCGACTACCAGCTAACCAAGCTCCTCGGCCTCCGTCCCTCCGTCAAGCGCTTCATGATGTACCAGCAGGGCTGCTTCGCCGGCGGCACTGTCCTCCGCCTCGCCAAGGACCTGGCCGAGAACAACAAGGGCGCACGCGTTCTTGTCGTCTGCTCTGAGATCACCGCTGTCACATTCCGCGGGCCCTCCCACACCCACCTGGACTCCTTGGTAGGGCAGGCTCTCTTTGGTGACGGCGCTGCCGCAGTAATCCTGGGCGCTGACCCGGACACGTCGGTGGAAAGGCCGATCTTCGAGCTGGTGTCGGCGGCACAGACGATTCTTCCAGACTCGGAGGGCGCTATAGACGGGCATTTGAGGGAAGTGGGGCTGACGTTTCATCTCCTTAAAGACGTACCTGGGCTGATATCAAAGAACATAGAGAAGAGTCTGGTGGAGGCATTCACACCGATCGGCATCAGCGACTGGAATTCGATATTCTGGATAGCGCACCCGGGAGGGCCAGCGATTCTTGATCAGGTGGAGGCAAAGCTGGGGCTGAAGCAGGAGAAGCTGAGTGCGACACGCCATGTTCTGAGTGAGTACGGGAACATGTCCAGCGCCTGCGTCCTCTTCATATTAGATGAGGTGAGGAAGAAATCGGTGGAGGAAGGAAAGGCCACCACCGGCGAAGGCCTCGAGTGGGGCGTCCTTTTCGGCTTCGGTCCCGGCTTGACCGTCGAGACGATCGTGCTGCACAGCCTTCCAGCTGTCTAAATCAAAATTAATATATCACATTACATATTCGCATGTACTGGTACTATATATTTGAATACTTTCACTTGCAAATCATGATAGACGTACACACATATATATTTATATATATACATATATATATGTGTATGTATATGTATGTATGTGACATGAGATGTCGCGCGCTTTAATTAAGAGGATGTGAGATATCCGTTGCTGTCGTTTTTTCCCTTTTTTGTTTGTTTGTTTTTTCTTTTATTTGAACCATGGGCGCTGTCGTTTTCTGTCTCCCAAAGAATACGCCAAGAAATCTAGTATGTGATATCACCTCTCTCAGCTGTTTGTTTAAATGTGTGTAATTTTATTATGCTATGTATCATGCATTTGTCTTGATCGTGTTTGATTTTAAGTATATATAGTGCACATTTCACTGATTTAATTTCTCGATCGCCCGATCATGCCAAATCTAATTCACATGTGATGATCTGCATTCTGCTTCTCAAACTCAGTACATGCCATAAAGCAATATTAATGATACATCTTGTTGTGAACCGAAAGAGCAGTTACTTTACTGTTGATCCCGAAAGAAATTAAAAATGATCATGTGAGATAGGGGGAGTGGTTTCGTGATCAATAATGACCCACGCAACGAAAGTTACGAAAGGACGCAACGAATTCAATTGACACTTAATTCAAAATAAAGACTGTCAGTACTTGTCAAAGCGGTCACTGCTCTGCTAACAGGCGCGCTTCTGTATACGTACGTAGACAAATTCGGTCACTATTATTAATTAGGGACTAGGGAGGATTGGTAGACCAAAAGGGACGGAAGTGCACAAATATTATAATTACGTGAAGAAGAAGAAATTAGAAATATATATATATATATATATAGAGAGAGAGAGAGAGAGAGAGAGAGAGAGAGAGAGAGTTGTGTACTTGGAGATAAAAAAAAAAAAAAAAAAAAAAAAAAGTTGGGGGGGTATAGTTTTTATTTACTACAAGTAAAAGCTCTCAGAAAATGTTAGTTGGATCCTTTAGTTTTTCCACGGTTGTATACTTGAATTTGCAGTATACGCAGTTATATGTGTTGCAAGCAAGCTGTATGTTTTTAATGTCCCTTTAAAATTCAACGGTTAAATTAACCGTTCGTCCTATTAGTGGAGCAACATACTTTTCTACCGTAACAAATTCCCATTTAGTTTCTTATCTTGATTCATTTATTTATTTTCCTCTGCGTAAATACCTCTTTCAATTCATTATCCACTGGGGAAACTCTCTTGAGAAAGGCATTAAGTACAAAATCCAATAACACTACTTTGCGCGGGCTTTGTTTTAGGGAGAAAGAGAAAAATATGTCAAAATTTGAGATGAATTAAAACTAATAGGTTAATAGTTTACATAAGTTAATAAATAGGCGAAATTATTATTTTCATCCATAACTTGACAAGTTATTATTCATAATTATCCATAACTTGTATGGTTATGAACCATAACTTGATAAATTTATCCATAATTTATCTAGTTATGAATCATAACTTGACAAGTTATGACCTATTAATTTTTATAATTAAAAATTTACCTATATACTTTCTTAAATTTTTCATATTGACCTGTCTTTTATTATTTTCCTTTGTTTTTTATTCCCTTTATAGAGTCCTTTTTTGGTGGATCTAGTCGTGTGTAGATGATTGAGCCGTGTCTGGGCAGGCCCACTATGAAACCCCGGGTTGGGTTGATCGGACTTTGCCTTCTAAATTGGGCTTCAAGTTGTGCTCTATTATATCATAATTAACCTCTCAACATTGTTGGCATTTGACGTACAGCAGAAAGAAATTTAAGGGCAAAAAAAAAAAAAAATCTTTTGTTTTTTTGTTTTTTTCTTTAAAAAAAAAGGCAAATGAAAAAGAAAAAGGACACTTCATTCAAACTGCGACAAACTGCGGCAACTTCTTAAATCATGCTAATGATGATTGGTGATAATCATGATCCCAAGTATAATAGGCTAAAAGTTAAGGAGAATCCTAAGAATTCATGTGAAAATCGGAAGTGGGGAATTAAAAATGAAAAGAAGAAGAGAGAATGAGAAAGTAGCCGTTACATATGATATACTCCATGCTTTGGAGTATTAATTAAATTAAATTTATATGTATATGGCGTTTGATTGAGTTGTGGTCAATAGTTGTATAAATAGGACACCTTAACCGTTAAAAATTATTTATAAATAAATAAACTAACTAAGAAATGTATTTTTTTTTTTTAAAAAAAAAATGTAAATATATAGAGGCAGCCTGCCCAGATGAGTAGGAGGAATGTCAACATAGCTGGCTGGTGGGGGATGGCAACCCCACAAAAAGCCCACACCTTTCACCTTTGAATCTCTCTCTCTCTCTCTCTCTCTCTCTCTCTCTCTCTCTCTCATCTCATCTCATGCCTCCTCCCTCCTTTGTCCATTTCTAGTTTATTTTATTTTATAATTACTCTCTTCGTTCTTCATATGATTACCCACATTTTATGTTATATATTTTAGAGTGTAGTCTATAACATATATAATATATGTATGTATGTGTATATATATATATATATATATATATATATATATATATATAATAAGCGGCCAAGCTGGCTGTGTGCGGGTGTTGTTGGAGTTGGAGGTGGATTGGGACTGCTGCTCTCCGCACAACTGTGTGAATCTCTTACAGCGAAGATGCCCTGTACACCACACACACACACACACCCTCACCTAAATTATAATAATAATAATAAAAGTTTCTTTTTTGTTTTTCCTCTCTAATTCCCCCTCAACTAGCAGTACCAGACAACAATACTAATTCTAATTCTACTGCTTTACACCCCACGAAAAACAATACTACTGATTATTTTACTTGTTTTTATTAAATATATATTTAAATATCAAAATAACACTCACACTCTACGCTTTTTATTATCCCCTTCTTCAATTCTCTTCTGCTTCTCCCTCAATTCAACTTTTTTTTTTTTTTTTTTTTTCCTTTTATGGGTTTGCTTGTTTTTTTTATTATACATAACTAAATTTCCAAGCAAGCAAAAAGAGGGGAAAAAAAAAAGATAAAAGTTTGGGGCCCGTTCACTTCACTGATTCGAGTTTTTAATTCGAGTTGAGATTTGATTTTATGTGAGAGCTTTTTACTGTAGCAAAAAAGTTAGATGTGATTGTTTGTGAGAGCTTTTTACTGTAGCAAAACTCGAATTCTAAACTCGAATAAGCGAAGTGAACGAGGCCTTGATAAGTGTATTTATAGGGATGAATTTGAAAAGGAAGAATCAAATTGAAATTGAAATTCAATAGTAGATAGTTGTAATAAACCCCTGATTCTGAAGGAAGGCTGAAACAAAGTGTTTTGTCGGCGTAAGGTCACTTTTCTTGTCGGCATTCTCCTCACTCCTCTTTCTCTCTCTCTCTCTCTATTGCATTTGTATTTGTATTTGGATTTGTATATATCCACTTCTTCTTCTTCTTCTTCTTTCTTAGTTATTATCTATCAAATCAAACTATCAATCAACATTTTCAATCCTAATCCAATTCCCAAATATTGCTTCATTTCTCTTTACCCATTTTTTATTCTCTCTTCGGTAATTGCTTCAATGTGGGAATGCGGGTGACAACATTAAATATAGGTATAGAAAGTCGAATCTTTTGATCAAATTCTTGAGTGGCAAATGAAGCTTACTTTTCTAGTGATCTGGCTGCGTTTCTTCTCCGGTAATCCAGGTCTGCTTTCTATCTCTGTTTTTTTTCCCATTTATTTTCCTTTTCTATTTGATATTCCTAATGAGCTGTAAAGTTTCCTAATAAGGGAAGCTTTGAGTTTCAATCAAAAAATTTTTTTTTTTATTTATGTAAACTGATGATTCTAAAATTAGCCCAATTCAATCAGTTACTTGGAAGAAAAATTAACTTGCTCTGCCATTTATTCATAAACAAATGAAGATGTCACTTATTCCTCCCCGTCTTTTTTTTTTAATTTAATTTATTTTTTAATTTTTTTATTTATTTTTATTTTTTTTTTTTTTTTTTTGTATTGGCAATTTGGCAGGGTCAATGTATGGTAATTGGTGTTACAATAACAATAACAAAAACAGAAACAAAAAATAATAAGTGAAAGGCATCCCAATACCAAATGTCAGCGACTCTTGCAGCAATACTAGGAGGTGCTGCAGGAGCCGTGGTATTGGTGGCTATAATTGTTCTCCTCATATGGTTCTGCCTTTCTCGCCGTAGGAGTCTTTCTAGAACTTCCGAGACCGGTTCTTCTGATCCTTCCATGCAAGGTAATCGTTCGCTTTCCCTAAATGATTTTCGTCCTCATCATTAGCCATTAGCTCATGCAAGAGCATACTATATAAGTCTATTATGACTCTTCACGGTTGTTGTTACTCTGATCATAACTTGCAGTTGGAAGACATGTTGGGGTTGAGTTGATGATACGAGAAACAAGGCGTTTTCAGATGGAAGAACTGTCTCACGCTACGAAAAATTTCAGCGACAAGAATTTGATCGGCCAAGGAAAGTTTGGGGAGGTATACAAGGGTTTGCTTCATGATGGGATGCTAGTTGCCATCAAGAAGAGATCTGGAGCGCCTACTCAAGAATTCATCGACGAGGTAATCATCATGTCCAGTTCTTTTACGTGATTCTAAGTACACACACACGTGTGAAATTCGATTTCTTCATTGGCTTGCTGTATATTCCATGGAATAAATAGTTTAAGGACGTTTGGTTTATATATTCAGAATCATTCTCGTTGTATGTGTGTTTTTTGTGAGAAAAAAACACCGTAGAGAACCATGAATTATGATTTAGAATCGTTGACGAATATAGGAAACAAACGTCCCCGCACTTCCGGAGCATTTGTATATGTACCTTCTGATCATTACCAATCCTTGTGTTGTTTTGACATATTGAATAATCAGGTACACTATCTCTCACCTATACAGCATCGGAATCTTGTTACTCTTTTGGGATACTGCCAGGAAAATAACCTACAGTTTCTTGTATACGAATATGTTCCTAATGGAAGTGTTTCCAGTCACTTGTATGGTAACTCTCTACCCAGTCACCGGTTTCGCTTTGTCAGCTCATGAGCATACTAATATCTTGCTTAAAACTTTCCTACTTCTCTAGTTCTTAACTTGATTCATGCAATATCAAGCCAGCTTCTTTGTGCTGCTTCAATGTTCTTCTTATTTTACAATTTATTTAAAGCCCATCTACATAGTATCACTTCCAGCCCGTTTAAGATCCTCTAAATTTGTTTCCACAGGCGCAGGTCAACATTCACGCGAGAGGCTAGAATTCAAGCATAGACTTTCAATAGCTCTAGGGGCAGCTAAAGGTGATGCTCTGCAAAATCAGTGAGCATTTGTGGCTTTCCTGGTATCAGTTTTTCTTCTCTTTAGTTAAAAACACCCAAAATACCAGAATTGGTCCCACGAAATTCTTTTGTAAGCTTCCGCAAGAGTTTCAGTTGTTTTGTTTTGTAGACTTGTCTCCGTGTTATATGAAGGCTGCGCTCCTCATTTGTCTCAGATCATTCCTATTGTCGTCGCACAGGTTTGGCCTTTCTTCATTCTCAGAGTCCCCGCTTGCTACATAAGGATTTCAAAACAGCCAATGTTCTTGTAGACGAAAATTTCATCGCCAAGGTTGCAGATGCTGGACTCAGGAATTTCCTAGGAAGAGTCAGTATTGCTGGTCCTTCTTCTCAAGTGACTGCCGATGAAATCTTTCTTGCCCCAGAGTATTATTCTTTCTTATTGTAGTCTCTGTGTTTCCAATAACCATATGGTCTATTTACAGTTCTGAATTTCCCTCATGCAGGGTGAAAGAGTTCAGACGATTTTCCGAGAAAAGTGATGTCTATAGTTTTGGAGTATTCCTTCTTGAGCTAGTGAGCGGGCAAGAAGCAACAGAAGCTCCATCGTCCAATTCGAGTCAGAACCTGGTTGAGTGGGTATGTGATATGCACGGTATTAATAAATTTGACCCTGCAGGTGCAATATGCATCTGCATATCATTTTGAGCATTGCTATTTATCACCACTAGTAATGCGTCACCGAAGAGACTCACATAGAAAAAAGTAAAAAGAATTGAGTTCAACTTTGTCACGTGACAATCATATGTGGTGATTGCTTCACAAATATGTTTAGGCTAACATACGTTGATTGTTCAATGAAAACGTTTGTTGAAACTTGTTTTGAAAGGTGCAAAATGTGGAAGATAATAGCAACATGTCAAGCATAATAGATGAGAGAATGGGGAATAGCTTCACAGCAGAAGGGATGGAAGAGGTGATAGAGTTGATAATCCAATGCGTTCAACCTTCAAGCGAGAGGCGTCCAGTGATGACTTATGTGGTGATGCAAATTGACAAGATTCTTGAGAAAGAGATGAGCTTGACCACTGTCATGGGTGAAGCCACCCCAACTGTCATCCTTGGAAGTCAGTTATTTAGAGCCTCCAAATAAAATCTTTATATATATATATATATAAGAAATCATCATTGTTTGCGTTCCAAGAGTTAAATAAAACTGTGACGAGTGCCATATTTGTGAAATACTCGTGTTATTATTCTTTTTTTCCTAATTACCGTTTACACCAGATTTGAAGAGATCCAGCTGTAAGATAAGTGTATAAAGAACAGCTGCATTTTTTTTTTCTTTCTTTTTTTTTGTTTTTCCCCACAGTTTTGATAAATCTTATTGTAAAAATAAAACCATTATTTGTTAATATTAAAGTGGAAGCCGGGTGTGATTTTTGCCTATTATGGTCTGTTTCTCCTTTCAATGACCGTCTCTATGGGATATGCTTGAGGAACCCTTTTTTTTTTAAATTTTGTTTGGCTGAATATTTCTGCAAGAGGAACCATTTTATAGACTACCATTACCAAACAAATTAAATCAAGGCCCGTCTTTGTTCATGATAATAATCTAGGTGAGAAGAATAATGAAGGGAAAGAAGCTTTGCTTCGTGATGATTCCTATGAGAGAAAAAATAAATTAAGTAAATATCACTTTTCTTGTTTCGTATAGAGATGCAAGGAAAGAGAAAGGAATGATATTGATTTTATTTGAAGTTTGTACAGTTAGTTCGTTACTTTCCTTCAATATTAAGTGGATTACGAACTTTTTGTTTTGATTCTTGAGCCAATTAAGTGGAAGCTATCAATTGTTTATATATTTATGAAGAATTTCAGTCCCTCATTCAATCCACCGTCTTATCTGATGTGTAATATCCATCCATGGCAGTGCGGTTTTTTTTTTAAATTAAAAAAAAAAAAAAAAATCCTTGCTTTCACTTTTTATCTCCTACCAAACAAGGTCTAACAAAATGGTATCTCTCCTCTCTTTCTTTCGTGTGCACAACAACAATAAGTTTAAGAAAAGACTTGTCGCCCCAAAGCAAAGCTGAAATAAATGCGATTCTGGTGGTTGGTTCATCCATCCATCCAAAAGGCTTTTTTATTCTGAGAACTCTCGAGTCCTGAGGCTGAGCCGTGTTGATACCTCACGTTAGAATCCCCATCCCCTCAATCTGGTGGCACTTCACTTTTATACTTAACAAAAACAAAACTATGAACATCATCTCTTCGTACGTTATTAAAATCTACCCAAATTATAATAATAATAATATTGTTCTTTATACACTTGCCAAATAGTGAAACTATAACCAAAAGAAAAATTTACATTTCATTTCTTCTTTCGCTTAATAAGGAAACAAAAAACTTTTAAAGATAATTATGAAATTCACATATTGGTGTAAAACATCTAATCACAACGAGTGTTTCCTCCAAAAAGTGATGTTGTGAACCCTGTCGTCAGGACATCTCTTTATACTCCACAAGGTGAGCTCTAAATTCCTTTCCTCCCTGATCCATAATCATCCCAGAATCAATCACAGTTTTCCTACCTTCATTGAAACAACGAAACACATTCATTGGTCCAATTCAAAAACTTAAAAAAAAAAAAAAAAAAGAGAGAAAAAGAAGACAATGCCACAAATCAAAGCGACAGAAGAATGGTTTATTACTTAACACGACATGGTTATTAGGATGGCAACACAAATTTTTACCGTATGTGGTTACAAACTTCTCATGTTGACATAATTATCAACCTAGTTTAACGCCTTGTTTGGTAGGAGGGAAAAGTTAAGGGAGTGAGAGGGTGGGAGGATTAGTAAATGGATTGGAGAATGGAAACCATACTAAACACAAAATGAAAAAAGTCCTCACCTTTCTTTATATTTCTTCTAGGTTATTAGTTATATGCCTGATCTTCCTTCCTATTTTTTCCCTCTTACCAAACACTGCATCATGGACCATTCTAAGAAACTAAAATAATGGTACCACAAAGGAATGCAGTTTTGAACATTGTCGTGCAACTGGAAAATTGTTAGACTAAACCTTATGCAAATACTGCACCAAAAGAATTCAGGAAATCTACTTACACATACCATAACCTACAAGTCATCAATGCCTTCCCTTTATCTCTTGAAAATCTTTTGGAATCTGATGGATTGTGAGGACTTTTGTGTTGAAGAAAACATTTTCCCGTGGGTTAAAGCTTCATCCTGGACTGTTAATGAAATTTTGGTGAGAATCAGCAGCTATCTCATCTCTCTGCCTCTGTCTGTGGTCTACTGGCAATACTGCCAATAGAATAACGTAAGAAATATACACAAGGTTATTGACGGATCAATAAGCAGTAAAAGCGTCATTCCCATTATCTCAAGTAAATGTGAAATAAAAAATTGGAAGAAATTATCCACAAGCACCTCTATAAGCGCAGCAGAGAAGTTACCGTTTATAGTAAGACTAACTACTATCAAGTTAATGGGGAGCCATTCTGGTTAATTTGATGCGTCCAGGTTTTAGCCAAATTTTATGACTTGTACAAATTGAAATATCTAATAACAAAAAGTGATAATAATTAAAAGGATTGGCACGACAACTGGGGACGATGTTCCAAGAACAACAAAGGAATTTGGATAAATCGATTCCTCAAAAGTCAATAGTAACATTTTTTATGACATTCAGATATTTATGGGAAGTTGGTAATATTAACGTTTCTCTTCCTTGTGCTGAGAAAAGCACATGCCCACACGTTAAATCTCATCATAAGAAGAGAGGAAAAAAAGTTTTTTAAAAAACAATATATATATATATATATATATATATCACGCAATTTAATATGAACCAGTGAAACAAGTGGTGAAGAAATTACAAGTTTGACGGAGGAGCGTAGCTCTGGCCCTGTTGACAGTGTTAAAGCAAAGGCATATATATTCCTCAAGATCCTTGAGCTGATGGATAAAATTTTGATGGTTCTTGCGCAGCTGTTTGAGCACCTCCTGGATGTGGTGCCTATCTTTGCCGCTCTCCAAACCTAGGCGAACAAGAAGCTTGTCTCCGTCAACAGCTGTATGCAGGCGGGCCACGAGGCGTTCGATTGTGTGGAGGTCACTGTTGAGGACGTAGGTGCCCTTTGCAGCTGCATCCAGCTGCGCCATTTGGGCAACCTCTTTGTGAACCAACCTGGGAGGAGGAGGCGGCAATGCGGCGCAGGAGGGACCAGCAAGAAGAGCAGCTAGAGTACGGACAGAGACGGTAATCGCAGTTATGGCAATTGAACAAACATAAGAGCCTGCAGATAGTAGTGTTGGAAAAATCAATCAAACTGCAAAAACCGTACAAACTAAACCAATGGGCTTTTATTTTTAATTGGTTTGATATTCGAACCTGCAGAGGCACGGCAAAAGAGGCGGACTGCAGAGCGTGAATGGCGAAGGCGGTGATCGAGCTGTTGCTTGAGTTGAGAAAAGCATCCGTGTATGTGGTCGAAGTTTTGGGAGTCAGGGGAAGGGAAGGGGTTTTCAGCAGTGTCGAATTGGAGGAAGACGTTGAAGGCCCGATCACATTGGGATTGGCTGAGGCTGGGGGAATCGTCAGATGGTAGAACGTCGAGGAGGTCGTGCAGGGGGGCATAGAGGGCGCGGGCTTGGAAGAGGCAGCGGTGGAGGCGGAGGTAAAGATGGGTGGTGTTCTCACTGTGATCGAAGTAGGCGGAGACGAGGCGAGTGAGGGCGTTGGGCTTGGCGTGACGGAGGGCCGCTTCCACACATTCCCTGTTGGGTTGAAGCACCCGTTCCAACAGCAATACTTGACCCTCCTGCTGCTGCTGCTGGTGATGGTGGTGGTCATCAACGTGGTGCTCCCGAATGGTAGTCCAAATCTCATTGTATGAGTTTGATTGCAGAGCGAGGCTGTACTCTCGACGAGCGAGATTCACAGCCGGTGAGGAGTGTGCACTTGATGCGGGTGTGTTGTCGGTGGAATCACCTGATTCAAAGAACCAACTTAGTTTAGGCATTTTCGCAAACAGGTCGTGAGCATATCATATATAGAAGCTAGAAAGAATAATATTCAACACCAAGTTCGCCGAGGCATTTATTTTTCACAAGAGGTCGTGGGCATAGATAGAAGCAATAGCAATACTATAGGAAAAGAAGCATTGTTTGGAAAAAGAAAGAGAGAAAGAAAGAACGAAGGAAGAAAAGGAAGAAGAAGCGTACCTTGGGGATGGGGTTGGGAGGAGGGAAGAGAATAAGAACGGAAATCGGAAAGTGACGGAGAGGCGGCGGATGATGAGTTGAGGGTGAGACACTTGAGCATCTGATCTTGGATCTGGTGATCGTCAAATCAATCAATAATTAATAATTACTAAATAATTGTTTGATTGACCCCTCTCTTAGCCACTGCTCTGCACCCCACACCATGACCAAGCAACTCACCACTCAACAATTCAACTGTCAATCCGCCCAAATTATTCCCTCAAAAAAAAAAAAAAAAAAAAAAAAACCTTTTTTGGGTACGTCAACGTGATAGATTAAGTTTTTTATTTATTAAATTTATATAAAATTATGTCAAAATTAAAATATATGTAAATTTATTAATTAAAAAAATCTAACATAGGCGTATTAGAAAATTTCTCAAAAAAATATATATTCTTTTGATGTGGTATAAGCATAGACAAAAATTTCACCGAAATTTCTGAAATTTCGTTGGAAATTTCATATTTTTTGGGTCTTGAAATTTTTTTCTATTATAATATTGATATCGACAAAATATCAGTAAATATCAATCAAAATGTCAATATCAGTTTGCACGTAGAGTAATTAGAACAAAATATCGAGAAATTTAAGAAAATTTTAGTGATTTTAGAACAAAAATTTTAAAGGTTTTTTTTTAATTTGCTTTATAATATATGTTTTCTTGTATTATTTCTTTTGTTCTCTAATAAGGAGAGCGCAGAAAATATCAAGAATACAATCATCTAATGAAACCATTGATGAATTTGGGTTCTAATTACAGCTCTTCTAAAAGATTCTTAACATTAATTATCCATATAATCATAATTTTAGAAACTATGATAGATATGAAATTTTCAATTATTCTCATCCAAACATACCATCATCATCTCAAGTAAATGATTGGACAATTCACAGTATCTAATTCATAAAAATTCAATAGGAAGGGATCAACAAACCTTCATGTGGCACGTTCATAACTTTGTTCAATATTATTCAAATAACATGTCATAATACTAATATTATTTGAATTAAGATGGGATCCTAACCACATTAAGTCTCATAGAACTTCCTCTTGGTATTAAGAAATGTAATATGTATGTTTTTTTTTTTATGTAAAACATGTTTATTTATGTACCTTTTTAATGTTGATGCTATCAGAAAATATTAAAAATATGTTCTAATGTAAATTTTCATCATTTTCATAATTTTTTCTAATATTTCCACCGATATCGATATTTCCATAAAATTGGAGTACCGATATTTCTACTTATAGCTTTTCTTTCTTTCTTTTTTTTTTTAAAAAATGGGGTTGTCATTTGAGTAGCTAATAGAGAAATTAATGATTTTAATTTTACTTAGACCATCTCCAATATTAACATGTTGTGCACTAATATATGTATAATATCGTTTCAAATGTTAAATCTTATTTTTTATTATAATCATTAAATTTTAAAAGTTATAAAAATACATTTTTTATTTTAAAATAATTTGAAAATTAAAATGTTGCAATTATTAAAGAGAAATAACAAATAAACACGGTATCGTTTATTATGGTGGAGTGGCTGCTTTTTAATCAAACTAAATAAAACAACAATAAAACTAAACGAAATATTCGATACAATTACAAAAGCTCATTATTGATATGCTTTTACAGTCCATTGTTAAAATAATTTATTTGCAAGTAAGGGTGACAATTCACTAGGTTCAGATTTACAGTTTTCTCAATAGCACTTTCTGCAGTTTAGAATTTTTGTGTTTGAAAAATATTAATAGAAAATTATTTTTCTTCGATATTGAATTAGACATCAATAAGAATATCACCACTATAATCAGAAAATTTTATTATAAATTGAGAGCGTTTTAAGAGAGATTAAGAGAGATCAAAAGAGATTTAAACGAAATTAAGAAAAATTTAACAAAAAAAATTCGAGCAACGAGTTGGGCTCAAGTTACGTGAGAAAATTAAAAAAAAAAATTATGACGGACAGCGGTCACAACTTCTCCGCTAGAGACAGGCTGTCGAGGTTAGTTTTTTTTTAGGCTGTCTGAGCCTAAGCTCGACAAAAAATGACAGACGGACGGCGAATGGTGTCTATCAATTGAGCCTGAAAACTTTTGAACTTTGGGTAGACTCACTGCCTGAACTTACAGCACTAATCTAACGTTGGAATATAACATTGTTTTCCTCCTCACTTTTGGAATCTAACATTATTTAAGGGCAGTTTCCAAGTGAAGAAGCAAAGAAAAACAGAAAAAATTAAGACACCTGACAGACATTCAGCTCGATTCCTGGGTCATGGTTTCTCGTGTCCCTCAGGATGTGCTTACCATCACACGTGGACATGGCTTTTCGTATTACAATAACTATTATCATACATAATATTTCAAGCTCTACTCATGATTTTGGCTTCACCTGCATTGTGTACTGTGTAGTATTTAGGCGTTCAAGTTATAAGTTATAACCAAGGCAATAGCTTCTTCAAAAAAAAAAAAAAAAAAAGGTTAATTTTAAAAATTCTCTCTAATTATAATTTTTTTTTACCAATTCTGTCGCTTATTTGTCACTTATTATAATAGAAGAGAATAAAGTCACTTATTATAACAAAAGAAAAAAATTTATTAATAGAATAAAGTACGAAATGAATGAATTTCTGAACGAATATTACTTTTTAAAATTCAAGAGATAAAATGTTAAAAAAATTCATATTTCAACAGGAATTTTTAAAATTAATCTAAAAAAAATCAAGGGCAATAGCTCCTAAACATACCAATTGTTGTTAAGTCATACAATTTTATATTTGATATGTCAATTCATTTCACTAATTTGAGTATTCAATTCTAATTTAATTACAGTTAAAAACTCTCATAAATAATCATATTTATAAAAAAGATAATAAGAAAAAAAAAAAAGATTGGTTTGCAATTTGGTGTAAAGTGGATGGACTTTCTCTTTCAGTTGCAATGTTTGCTTTAACAATTTGAGGAAGAAAGAGGAGTAATTAAGGACGGCTTGTCTGATCTCTCTGTCGTTTTAAGATTAAGATGTGAATACATTATTATCAAAAGCGAGTGGATATTATGTGCACTGCATATGAAGCTTCCCACTGTTATTTATTTATTTATTTAACATTTACTTCATAAATTCATAATTATAATTTAAAATTATTCTTAATTTACATATATTTTTTAAAAAAAAAATATAATCTACTAATTAAACGCACAAGCTTCCCACTTTCCAGGGAAAAAACAAATCCCTACAAAAATGTATAAATTAAAATTTTTTTTTTTTTTTAAAAGCAAGATTCAGCAAGGTCTTCTGTGCCCACAAAAAGTCAGAAACGGAAACCAAATGCAAAAGTGATTGAGCATGGACATGATTAGTTGTAGGTGGCTGAGTTTACAATTAAAATGTTTTATTTAGGCTAAACCAATTACAGCAAACGACAATTAAACATATGATAATAATTATAGTACTACTACTACAGTAGTACTGCAATGCAAGATAGGAATAGGAACTTGCAAACTTTTAATCTGCTAATTAGCATTTAAACCTATTAGTCAGTGGTCACCCCTAAAAGGTTTAATTTAAGATAAGTTCTTCAACGTTACGCGTTAAAACAAATTAAACAAATCAAGAAAGAAAGATTCTTAAACAAACTTTGAGAAATAAAATAATAATAAATATTGAACTGAAGAGAAAGGGAAAAAGAAGAAGAAGAAGAAGAAGAAGAAGAAGAAGAAGAGGACATGCTGCATGTGACTAGTGTGTGAGGTGAGACAAAAAGAAAAGAAAAGAAAAACGGATGAAAATTAATAAAGGGAATAAAATAATGAAGTAATAGCGTTGCGTACGCCGGCTCTTTTTGTCTTTGCTGCCTTATAACCTTTTTCTACTTTGGAGTTTGGACTCCTGGAGCTTCACTTGCCATTTTGTGTTTGTTGTTGCACTTGCACACTTATTTCAGACTCTCTCTCTCTCTCTCTCTAGTCGTTTCTCTCTCATGGCTTCTCCAACATTTCAATTTTGAAATCAAAAACCTTTTCCTTTATTTTATTTCACCAAAGAAAGAAATATGGAGTACTGGCCGGTGCCATGGCTTTTGAGCATCATCATCATCCTCCCAATATTGATATCAGCTGTCTCTTCATCATCATCAGATGCAGCGTCTCTTCTGAGCTTCAAGAACTCCATCACAGCCGACCCTTCCGGTATCTTCTCCTCATGGAATAATACTTCTTCGTCCTCCGACACCGCTGACCACTTCTGCCACTGGCGAGGCGTCACCTGCCACCCACATTCTCGCCGAGTCGTCTCTCTCGACCTCTCCTCCGCCGCCCTCGCCGGCACCCTGTCTTTGTCTTGGCCTAATTCACTCGCCAACCTCACACACCTCCGCCTCCTCAATCTCTCCTCTAACCGCTTCTCAGGTCCCGTCCCCGACAACCTCATCGGCTTCGGAAAATTATCATCTCTCGACTTGTCCAACAACCAGTTCTCCGGAAGAATCCCAGTGGACTCCGATTCTCCCTGCGAGAACTTGAGGCATTTGAAGCTCTCCACTAACTACTTGACGCATGAAATCCCCGCCGCCATCGGAAAATGCAGGAAGCTGAGGACACTCTTACTCGACGCCAACATTTTAGAAGGCCAGATCCCGGCCCAACTTGGACTCTTGTCGGAGCTTCGTGTTCTAGACGTTTCTAGAAACAGCCTCACCGGTAGGATTCCTCAAGACTTAGCCAACTGTCGTCAATTACGTGCTCTGGTGCTCACCAATCTGGCTCAAGATTACTACTCCAATGGCTCCCTCGACACCGCTCGAGGAGAATTCAATGCGTTTGTGGGATCCATTCCTTCTGAGCTGCTGTCGCTTCCCAGCTTGCGGATTGTGTGGGCCCCCAGGGCCAATCTCGCCGGCAGACTCCCCACCAATTGGACCAATTCCTGCTCCCTCAGAGTTGTCAATCTGGGACAGAATTACATAACTGGATTTCTACCGGACAGCCTCAACATGTGTAGGAATCTCAGTTTCTTAGATCTGAGTTCCAACAACTTGCGGGCTTCTCTCCCACTGCAACTCCGAATCCCATGTATGCTCTACTTCAACATCAGCAGGAACCAGATGTCCGGTATTCTTCCGAAAGACTGTCAGCGCGGTTGCGATGCCAATTCGGGATTGGATTTGGAGTCAGAAGACTTTCTGAATGCCTACTCCAGCTTAACACTCATTTGGGGTTCTCAAACAGATTCCCAACTCGGATTTGACAATGCTACTGTAGTGCATGATTTTAGTTGGAACAGATTCGTGGGTCCATTACCTTTGTTCTCAGTATCCGCGACAAAGATTAATGGCGGCTTGTCATACAGATTGTTGCTGAACAGTAACAAGTTCAGTGGGTCAGTACCTGCCGGGATGGTTCCGCAGTGTAACGATTTCAAGAGCTTATCAATAAACCTGACTTCCAACGAATTATCAGGTGAGATTTATCACTCCTCGCTGGTTAACTGTGTTAAGCTAACAGCTTTAGAAGCAGCTCACAATCAGATTAGCGGCTCACTCGGTCCTTCCATTGCTAACTTGATGATGCTTCAACGTATTGACTTGAGAGGGAACAGGTTATCTGACTCTCTGCCTGATGAGTTTGGCAGCTTGAAAAGCCTTAAGTGGATGCTTTTAGGAGGAAACAATCTCACGGGAAGAATTCCTTCTACACTTGGTCACTTGAGTTCTCTTTTGGTTTTGGATCTATCCCACAATGTTTTAACTGGATCTATACCTGCAGCCTTGGCTGAATCCTCCGCAGTCGAAACGGTTTTGCTTGATCACAACCGCCTATATGGAGAGCTACCATCTTCTTTCTCAAATCTCTCCAAGCTTACTAAACTCGATGTTTCCTTTAACAACCTTTCTGGTTTTGTCCCCCATCTTCAACACATTACTGATTGTGATTCCTTCAAGGGAAATAGGTATCTGAACTATTGCTCCAAGTATCCATACTCCTCTCCACCTAGGAAACTCCCTGTTCCACTAGAAATTCACAAACGGCGTAAAACGCGCAACAAGGCTTTGATAATTGCTGCAGTAACTTGCTCCTCAGTCATTGTGTTTGCGCTTGCGGTGCTGGTTTTGTCCCTAGTTTTTGGAACAAGAAAGCTTGTGGCACTCAATAGCATCAGCATGAGAAGGAAAGTAGTAGTGACCTTTGCCAATTATCCAAGCGACTTGACTTATGACAATGTGGTTAGAGCAACTGGGAGTTTCAGCATTCAGAATCTAATTGGCACTGGTGGCTTCGGATCGACTTACAAGGCTGAGTTGGCCCCAGGCTTCCTAGTCGCCGTGAAGAGGCTTTCGATAGGGAGGTTCCAAGGCGTCCAACAATTTGACGCGGAGATAAGAACATTAGGTAGGATTCGCCACAAGAATCTTGTGACCCTCATTGGATATTATGTTGGAGAGAGTGAGATGTTGTTGATATACAATTATCTATCTGGTGGGAATCTTGACACCTTCATACATGACATTGGCAATAGGTCAGGCAAAAGGGTAACCTGGCGGGTGATCCACAAAATAGCTATGGACGTTGCGCAGGCTATCGCCTACCTTCACTACTCTTGTGTCCCATGGATTGTGCATCGTGATATTAAGCCTAGCAACATCTTACTGGATGAGCAGCTCAATGCCTACCTCTCCGACTTCGGCTTAGCCAGGCTTCTTGAGGTTTCAGAAACGCACGCGACCACTGATGTGGCCGGAACGTTTGGATATGTGGCGCCAGAGTATGCCACAACTTGCAGGGTGTCGGACAAGGCAGATGTTTATAGTTTTGGAGTTGTGCTGTTGGAGCTGATGTCAGGGAAAAAGTCACTTGATCCGTCGTTTTCGGAGTATGGAAATGGATTCAACATAGTTGCTTGGGCCAAGTTGCTAATAAAGGAAGGGCGTTGCTCTGAGGTATTTTGTCTGGAGTTGCGGGAAGCCGAAGAAGAGGAGAAGGAGAAGTTGTTGGAGCTACTGCGGCTTGCGTCGACCTGCACGGTGGAGTCGCCGCTTTCTGTTAGGCCATCGATGAAGCAGGTCCTTGACAAGTTGAAACAGTTGAAAACTTGAGAGAAGGAGAAAAGCCATCGACTCCCAATTGAATGATTGGAGTGGAAGGGTGAAGCTGCTCACTTCTACATGGTTCTGAGGTGTGAATGCCATTCTATTTCTATCACTTATGTTTAAGGTTTCTACATTCTGTTTGCTTACTTGATATGCAAGAATAAAAGAAAATCTGACGACACGAGTATTAAGTCTGTAACTTTTCTTCTTCATTTTCAGGTGAAATTTCCAGTGGTGAGTTTGCATCCTGGTTTGCCCTTCTCCGTTCTCGCAACTAAAGGTTTGCTTATATTTTCCTTCTCAAATCACGCAAATGCAAACTCAATGCAAATCTTGCTAACAAAAGTTCACATCTTTAATTTGCTTTCAGGTTGTTGCAGACCAAACTAATAGTTAACTACATGGGATCAATGGAAACAAATGAAGCAGAATGTGGTACTGGCTCTTTCTTTCTGGTGCTTTTTGAGCACTCACATCTTTATAACTGACGACCTACAAAAATCATTCTATGCAGCAATGTTCATCTGAAAATCTGCTATTGTATGTACGGACCTTATATATCCTATGCTAAATTTCTTCTTTATTGCTAACATCATTGAACAAGTTTGATCGTTGCAGTTCCATGATTTTTTTCCTGATTATGTCGATATAGTCCTGTGCTGATTCCTCTTCTTCTTCTAAACTCTGACCCCTTAAGATTTCAAAGCATTTGAAATAGTGAGATCTTAGATTCCAAGTGGGCATGGTAGAGGCTGATATTAAGCTGAACCTTATTTACAAAATTTTGACCAAAAAAAAAAAACTAAATTTACACACTCAGTTGGGGGACAAGGCAAATTTTCTGCGAATCTCGCTCCTTCTGTGGCATTGAGGACAACCTCCTCCGTGGTAACACCAATTATCTCGTTCGCTTTCTTCAAATCAACGCATGAATACCTTCCAGTACTATCCTGAGAGTGAGAAGTACCTTGCAATTGCATTAATATCCTCTCTTGGAAAGAAAGAGGGAAATTCCAATTCATAACAGAGAGCGTGAAAATGAAGAAACGGAAAAAAATGGAGGTAAATCTCACCCGAGAAACGATTCCCAACTTCTCCAACTTTTGAACTGCATCATCGACATCAAAATTACAGCACTCGCCAAATTCTTCTTTGATAAGTTTCTCGCACCGCGTATCAAGATCCTATTCCACAGCATCACAAAGTTATGAAACAAACAATTTCCCTAAAAGGGACTCACGATGAATACCTGTCTGGCAGATCTTCCGTGCTTCCTTAGTATGAAGAATGAGATGATAACCTCTTTTACCTGAAAATTCACACAGTTACCTACTTTTAGCAAATAATCAGGCATGCAACGATATTACATCAAGTTTGAGAACTTAACAATGAATCTAGAGGCCTAATGATCTCTAATTACACTTGAAAAAAAAAAAAAAAAAACCCTGAAATTGAATAAAAAGTGTAGTAAAAGCAAACTAATTAACTTCTGGGGGTGATAGTGGTACTTACTTCCTGTTGAATGACTTCATCACACAGGTGAAGAAGAGTGCCCCTTCCACTATCCAACTGTTTGTCGTAGACGGACTGCATGATTAAGCTCTGATATGCAACCAAGTTCTTCTGAAACCTATGGACTTGAAGATTAAACATTAGTCTTACGTAAATAACATTTTAATTGTATCATTTAGACCAGGATCCCCAGTCTTTGAGATAATTATGATCTATTTCTCTTGTAAGGACATTAAGAAAAGCCCTTGTTCTTTTTTGTCATAAATTAGCATGCAGCCTGTGGTAATACACAAACACAAACGCGAAAGAAGAGGAAGGAGAATGCTTGCAAGCTTAGCCTAACAGTAAATCCTTACACATCTTAATATATTGAGGTCCAGTGTTCAAACCTCCCCACCTCCAAGTTCAAGAAAATAAATAAATAAATAAGAAGGAGAAGACATTACGAGAAATATGTCTTGATGCAGTAACCAAACACAGCTGAGAGGACAGCAAAGATAACCCGGATATCGGCTTTAGGAATGCTAACTGAACTAATAACGGTCGCCTGAACAGAGAAAAAAAAAAAAAAGAAAAAAAAAAATTGACTCGGAAATGATTAATCACGTCAAAAAAAAAAGGACTATGTTTAATACATTGATTTCCAGCCCATAGAAAAACTAACCAGCCCTACAGCAGCAGAAACAAGAAATTTGACCCAGTCCATTGGAGTTAAACTAGGATTTTTCTTTTCTGGCTGTCAAAAAGGGAAAAAAGAAATATTGCATTACCAGTCAATAGTCGGATTTGAGCTCTGATAAGCAGTTGCATAGTAATTTAAATATCCTTAAGGCATTGACACAGGCATTTAGAGTAATTACAAACTCACAAGTACTATCTCCAAATCAGCCATTGGAATGTTCTTGAAATGCTTCAGGTATATGCCCCTTTCATTTTCCTTTTTGGTTTTTGCACGCCTGCATAATTGGCTTTCTTGTTAGAAATCAACATTTATTATCACATTGATCACAAACAATAACTTGTGACAGTTTATAAAGAATATGCCCATGTAGTCCTTAGATTAGCACCTATGCTATTGTAAAAACTCCCTTTTAGAAGTACCCTTGTGTAATTAGTAATGTCAATTGTCAGTGCTGTTTCACATCCACCCTTTTGTGGTCAACCATGTAAGAACAAAAGTCAACTAGGTTCTTAGACGTATAAGATATATTTTTCCTGTGCAAACACCAAAAACGTTACTTAAAAAGAAAAGGGAAGAAAAGAGGAGAAAGGCTACCTGTACACAACAATTATTCTATCAAATGTAGGTTCTTGGATGGTGATTCTCCTCAACAGCTTAGTTATACTGGATGATAATTAAGAGCAAGAATGCATGAAAAACAGGTCATTAGAGAACTGAATTTTTGAAAACCATGAACATGATCAATCAAAAAGTTTCCACTTAAAACCTCATGAGTTTCATTTTCTCTATACGAATCCTTTCCACATATAAGCCCTCTCGCTCATCTTCAATGCTAATCTCTATGGTTTTTGACACATCCTTTGTAGAGTTCTTGCCACCTGACTTTCCAAAGAAAAGTCTTTTTAGCCTGCAAGTTGGACAGGAAGATATATAGGAAGAATTCATTGCTTTACTGTAGCACAAAGATCAAAAGCTGATATATATATATATATATAGTTTCCTACGGTTAACTTATAGAAATATCGAGTTTCAGAACATGAATGAACTGGTGCACTTACCCTGTCACCGTGAGAAAAAATCTCCATATTCGCAGAATGATTGTATTCACTTTGGCTTGAAAAAAGAAAGCGGTCGTGTGGTCAATCCCAATGCCTCGTCGGAAGATTATGTACTGCAAATGAATTTGTGCGAGTCTTCATACAAGGGACTAAAATGGCAATCACAGATCTTCCCCTTACTTCTAAACCATGAAAAGGACTTAATTCTAAAGTAAGTGAATACCTTGTCAGCAAAATGTGGAAGATCGTCTTTGGGATACTTCATGAAATACCTTGTTAGGAGCCTCTTATCCAGCTACAATTAACTCATCCAAAAATAAAACTTATAAATAAAAATCATCACCCGAGAGAGATGCTTGCTAGATGATTTCTACTATAATTTATATTTCATATGTATAGGCCAAAGCTGCTGGTATTCAACAGGACCAGTTTCTCAGTGCATATAGCAAGTATATACCTTGGATTCATCAACGACGATAGGGAGATTTAGACGATATTGTGCGGAAAGTGCCACCTCAATTTCACCATCTGTTGTTATCTTGAAGTTGCTCTTCTCCATTATCTTCATGGAATGGAAATTATTAGCTGCATGTTGAACAACAATTTCTATGATCCGAGTTAAATAAATCATAATTAAGGAGTTGTAGAAGAACCTTCATTAAGTGAGAAAGGAAACTCTGCTCAAAATCATCAATTTCTTCAGGAGATAAGTTGTGTTGCTCCAATTTCCGTGCCCCATGGTTGGGGTCAAATAGAGCATACAGTTGCTGACAATCACAATAGACATATACATGTATATAATATATATGCTCCTAACAGAACCAAAGAAATAAAGGAGATGTATAGTATATAATAACAGTACCATCAAATCCTCAAATTGTAGGAGATACCAAGCTCTAATGCTGCATTCAACTCTCTGGCAAAACTTTGCAAACTCAGCCCTCTCAGAAGTATTTTCTGCATATAAAAATATATATATATATATATATATATATGTATGTATGTATCAATGTTGTGCGTCAATATCTCAAAGTGGGATTTTCATATTAATATAAATTGATCAGCAAAAGCTAATTCCTGAAATACAATACGTATATGAATTATATATGTTTGTAATTTGCATGTATATCATGCATGGTACGTACCAAAGTTGTTGGACAACGTATTGATGAGCCTGGACTTAAGGATTGGTACGACCGACTCGCTCTCCAACCGAATCATATCTTTCTTCTTCTTTTTCCCCATTGTTTGTTTGCCTTTTTTTTTATTATTACCTGAAACTATTTCTTCTTAATCTGATCTGGTCTCTATAGGTATATAAATATATATATATATATATGAACCCTACATTTTTTACATTACCACCTTACTTTATATTCCTGTTCATCAGGCAAATTCTCTCTCTCTCTCTCTCTCTCTCTCTCTCTCTCTCTCTAAGATGGCAAATTCACCGTTTTTCTCAAAACGTTCAGTCCACGTGTTGCACATTACTAGGTCATGGTTTCTTATGTTGAATATTTGTCAGCCATGCAAAAGCTTAGATAATAGACGTACTTGGATACATACATACCAGCCGTATACGAGCTACAGTTAAACCAATTTAGTGATTTTCATTTATTTGACAAATAGAAAGTAAATCATGTGCATTAATCTCACGTCGAGAGTGAGAGCCAACTTATCCACTTAGATCTTGGTAGCTTATATTGTATTGTATTATATAAGGTGCATTGTATTATATTAATTGTCATAATATAATATGGTGTTTAGTATCATGATGAAACTTTATAAAAATTTTAGGGTCAAAGTGTAATTTTGAAAAAGTTGAGGTCAAAATATATATATTTTTTTAAAATTTATAAAATTGCATTGTTCCCCCCCAAATTTTCAACAATTATAGGCTCCAGTATTACTCTATATCAGCCTGACCCCAACCCCTAATCGTGTCTCACCCCAACATAAATCATTGATTTACTATAAAATAATACAATACAATACATCAAAAATGAATTGTATTTAATATTACGACATAGAATGTATTAAGTTACCATTCGTATTAATTTATATACTACAATAACTACACCAAATATTACAATATTATATTATTATACAATATAGTGTTCTAATACGGTCAAACAAATCAGACATATTTCCTCAAGTTTCCAATACCTTCACTTATTTTCTTCTACTATGAATTAAAGAAAATGAATAAATATGTGTGTGTCCATATATATATATATATATATATATATATATATATATATGAACAAAAGTTTTGGGATAAAGTCTTCATTACTGCCCTTTTCGTCGGTAGGTCCTCTCTCAGTATTCCATATAACAGAAGTCAAGTTGCAAAGAAAGATAACCATCGATTGCAATTACATACATTAATGCAATTGCATAGGAGAAAAATTAAAGTATATATGCAAAAAATAATGATAAAAATAACAATAAGAATCCGCAGAATTATTTAAATGAGTAAAAAACTAAGAACTTGTGTTGGATCTGTTGGAAAGCATAAATTCTCTCATATAAGATTTGTACAAAAAGATAGCAGGCGGGCTTCATGTACTACCACCCTGTTTCACCCTTAGGACAAGTTCCTCGGTGGTGGTTCCTATAATCTCATTAGCACGTTTCAAACCCACGCAGTAATACCGTCCAACAGTATCCTGAATTCAAGTCGAGTATCGAATAAGGAAAAAAAATTCAATAATATCAAACAAGAAAAAAAATTTACCCAGATTAGTAGATCAGGCGACAAGATACCATAACACGTGTAACAGCAATATAGTTAATTGGTAATGGCCAGAAAGAGCAATAAGCATTCAACAGCAAAACTTTTACCAAAAACGACAGTTTTGTGATTCTCCCATTCCACATTAAGGGCATGTTTACTTTGCATTAAAAAGAAAAGGAAAGTGATGAGTGATTCCCTTTCCCATTTAATAATGTGTTGTTTATTTACAAAATCAATAATAAAGATTTAGTGGCCCCACACAATATAGAGAACGAGAAAAGAGAATACCAATCCTTGCACCCCTTGTTATTGATTCCTTGTCAAAGGGAATGAATGCTAAATTCACTTATCTAACCTTAATGAATTATTATATAGTCAATGACTATTTAATTATGTAAAAGGACATTTTAGTGATTACATTCATAATATTGCTATTCCTAATTTTAGTAAACATAAGAAAGAAAATGAGGTTGTTTCCCATTGCACCATCTAATAGTCAAACAAACACATGAAAGAGAATGAATAATCTTTAATCATATTACTTTACTTTCCTTTCCAATCCCATTACCTTTCTCATTACATTCTTTTATGGTTTGGTAAACGCGCCCTAAGTATTAATGAAATCACCTAACAGATATGTCAATTAAAGTCATCTACAAAATACAACACTCAGTTTTACATTCATCACTATGATTGAGCAAGGGGAGTGCGAAGACTAACCCGAGCTACGATTCCCAATTTCTCCAACTTCTGGACTGCATCATCCACATCGAAATTACAACTTTCGTTGAACTCTTCTTTAATTAGGTCCTCACACCACCTATCCAGATCCTATTTCAAATGAGCTCGCATGTTATGCCTTTCAAATGCCACTCAAAAGTCCCAATAGATAATCAGAGAATCAATAAAAACACAAGTAGAAAAGAGCTCTAAGAAATGCAGACCTGTCTGGTAGCTTTGCCCTGTTCCATCAAAATAAAGAATGAAATGATCACCTCCTTGACCTGCAAATTGAATGATGGGATGCTGAGGGAATTTTGCAGCATGAAATTCGATCAAATGTATTCAAAGTGGACAATCAGAACGTGAAAGATAGAAATAACAGTTTCATACATAAACAAATGTCCATTGTAAATATTAATGAAATATCCAAGTAGGAGTCCATCTCAAGCTTCAAAAAGGTGGACAATTTGCAGGAAACCCATCAAAACAAAATATAGAACTTGCAGTTTCTTTACGATAGTCTATTTGACTCTCAATGGAGCAAAAATACATGAATTTAGTTGAAGAGTACGTGCATCACTATAAATATGCCACTTAACTAAATCATATAAGATAGAACCGGAATACATGAATTCCACCAAGAAAGTTAAACCAAAAAATAGCATAAAGCTTGCAGCTTACTTCCTGTTGAATGACATCGTCACACATATGGAGAAGAGTACCCTTTCCACTATCCAGTTGTTTGTCGTACATGGACTGCGTTATTAAATTCTGATACGCAGCCATGTTTTGCTGAAAACTACAGGAAGTTGAATAGATAGTAGCCAAATTAGTAAACCAGTAGGGACACAATAAGAACTTAACTATCAATATTAAAATCAGGACGATGGAAAGAGGTCCTCAAGAAATCAAAACAAAACAGAAGTGAAAAAGAACAAAAACTGAGAAAAATAATGATAAAAATCCATCAAGAAGCCCCAAAATAAGCATAATATCATGGTAGTGATGATACACAAAGATGTAATCACAGCCTAAGACCCATATGGACATCACTAGTAAATCTAAATAGAGAAACCTCTAATCATAGTTGCACTAATCTGAAATAACCTACCCTAAGCATAAAAGAAGAGAAAGACCATAAACCAATAAAATTGATTGGTACAAATGGTTAACCACATTCTAAAATGGATCCACCACATGACAATAACATATTCCCCAGCCATCCAGTTCATAAAACGACTGTCTCAAGAAAACACTTACGTGAAATATGTCTTAGCACAGTAACCAATGACAGTGGAAAGAATAGCAATAATGACCCAGAGATCAGCTTTAGGCATTTCAACTGAAGTAACAACAGCAACCTGTAAAGGAAGACATAGCAGGCATATTTGAACAAAATGGGAAAATAAATTTGAAGAAGAAAAAGAGAGAGAGAGAGACAAGAAGGGTTCAGCAAACTTCATTGTCATCCAAAGTGAAATACTGACCAGCCCAACTACAGCAGATATAAGGAACTTGACCCAGTCCATCGGAGTTAATCCTGGATTTTTCTTCTCTGGCTGTAGAAGGAAAAATTCCCAACACCATGTCGTCATCAATCATATACTGTAGTTCGTTTCAAGACAATAGATAGAGCCCCTTAAGGAGTTTAGACTTAAGAGAAGGGGACGAGTGAGAGAAATAAGCAGTAGAAGTGACTTACAAGAACTATTTCCATATCAGCCATTGGAATGTTTTTAAAATGCTTCACAAATATTCCTCGCTCTGTTTTTTCCTTGGTACTTGCTCGCCTGAAGAGTCATCATTCTTATCAAGCTATCTTTTCATGGTTGTTTCAAACCACTTACAGATTACACCATCTCGGAAATAAGAATTCAAACCCAGAAGATACCCCATTGAACTTCCTTATAGACAGTATTTTCTTTATATGTCCCAAAAATTCACAAAAAAAAAAAAAATAAATAAAATAAAAGAAAAGGATAATTTCCTTAATTAAGAAACAAGTACTGATTTTACAGGAAAATTTATGTTTTAACACTGTATGCCCAACATTCTGACAATAAAACCTACTAAATTGGTTTTGAAAGCAAGAAAAGCATGCATATCAATTCAATTGTTGAAAGCTTTGTTCATGAGAACTTTTTGGTAAAAAATAAAATAAAAACTAAAAAGAAAAAGAAAAAAGGAATAGACAGTACCTATAAACAACAATTATCCTGTCAAAGGTTGGCTCTTGGATTGTTATCTTGCTCAACAAATTGCGTAGACTGCAGGACAAAAACACAAAAGAGTTATGGCCATAACCACAGCCATCAGAAGTTTAACACGAGCAAACCAAATTCAAAACAAAGACACTCTCAGATTTGATTATATCCTGTTCAACGCATAGACAAATATCTTTTGACTCTTGAGATTTGATTTCTGTTGTATCCAAGTAATCAAGACTAAGGCAGGCATGATTCAACTTCAGCAACATTCACCCTAGCACAGTACATAAATATATCACCACACTTAGACTGTCAGCTTCAAAACTACAATATGAGGAGTAATGTAAAACCTCAATTTCAGATTTTCGAGCCTCTTCCTTTCAACATATAGGTCTTCCTGATCTGCATCTGGAATAATCTCATCATCCTTCTTTGGATCTTTCTTTTTCTTGCCTGACCTTCTGGACAAAAGTTTATCCAACCTGAAAAAAATTATACCGCAAGGAGCTCAAAAGGCTTAAAAAATAAATGAGGTTCCTTTTGTTAATAGATACCGGCATCTTTTATCTGAAAATAACATACTAGGCATTGCATATATCTATCTATTTGCACGAAGTAGTGATTCGTAAAAAGTAATCTAGAAAGATCGTTTCAAGTTTCCTAAAACGTGTTTAGACGAAAACATTTTGGCAAAGAGAAATTAATTACACATACAGTAATGAATTTGAAATAACCGACAATTACCTTGTTAATCGTAGAAGATATGACCAAAAACGTCCAATAAGCATGTCCACTTTTTCCATGAAGAAGTAATTGGTTGTTTTGTCGAGTCCAATGCCACGTCTAAATATAACGTACTGCGACAAAAACACGATACAAGATCATATCTTCATAAACAAGATTTTTCATTTCTAGTCCACAACTGAAAATAAAACAAAGGAACATGGACACCCAAAAGGGATGCCAGAGTTCAGAGGATCACTATCAAAGTCTGGAAGGAACACATGCTCCCTTCAAACAAAAGGCTTCACAAGAGCGTGAATTGTCATAGAAATGTAAAGTTAATACCTTGTCAGAAAAATCTGGAAGGTTTGGGCAAGGATGATCCTCAAAGTATTTCCTTAAAAGCTTCTTGTCAAGCTAAATTCATCACCAAGAAGAACAAAAAAGCAACGTTGTAAGTATATTATTCATGAAATGAAGCGCACATGAAAATCATATGCTCCGTAAAAATTAAAAAAATAAAAAAAAGGTACTTGAATTCTCGTGGTAAAGCACAAACCTTAGAATCATCGACAGTAATAGGAAGATTCAAAAGATACTGCCCTGAAAGCGCCACCTCAATCTCATCATCAGTGGCAATCTTGAAATTACTCTTCTCCATCACCTGCACCAAAAATTTTAGCAACTCTAAAATATGAAACACCTTAAAAACCTCATACAAAGTTGATAAATTGCCACAACTTTATGGATGACTTTTCATATGAGAATCGTCTACACAACTTTGCAAAGCAATCTATACGGTATTTTCTTCTCCTGAAATTCTCTATCCAAGTCACCTAAAGTATTCATCCAGGAAAGGAAAAATTACAAAATCCTCCCCTGTGCTTCAGGTGAAATGAAATATCCTAATCCAACCTTAATTCTACATAAATTTACCCTTCAAAACTCCAACTACCAATTTCTTGAAACTTCCACTATCGGCACGATGTGAGATTTTGTTAAATTTTGAATAGGATTAAGGATAGATGTAAAGAAAAAATAATGGATGGAATTTTACATAGATATTTGAATGACGTTGTCAATTAGAACAGGAAATAAATACTTGTAGAAATCTTGAAAATTTAACGTTGAACATGGAAATTCCAGCATAACCAACCGAACACAGGATTTTTGTGATTTTTACGGAATATATTTGATTAATATGAGAAGAAGAAGTAGGTTACCTGAAACAAGTAAGTGAGGAAATTCTGTTCAAGCACATCAATTTCTTCCGGGGAGAGAGACTGCTGCTCCAATTTCTGAGCCCCATGGACAGGGTCAAACAGCGAGTACAATTGCTGCAAAGAAATTTTTTTTTTTTTTTTTTTTTTAAAAAAAAGGTAGCCAATGTTTGTGTATAATAATACTAATAATAACACATTAAGGATGAGGAGAAGAAGAAGAGAGAAATACCATCAAATCCTCGAATTGGAGAAGGTACCAAGCACGAATGGTGTACTCAACCCTCTTGCAGAGCTTCAGAAACTCTGCCCGATCAGAACTATGTTCTGCAAGCAACAATGTCGCAAACTCACCCAGTCATGATTTCATTCATTTACAGTACAGGGAAAAAAAAAAAAGAAAAAAAAAAAGAAGAAGAAGAAGAACCAATGAGGTTGGCCAAGGTCATGATAAGCTTGGGCTTGAGAATTGGGATGACGGACTCTCTCTCAATTCGAATCACCTCCTTGTGACTCTCTTTGGGATTGGGACTGGGATTATTCTCCATGATTTTGATTCTGGTTCTTCTTTCTTTCGAATTCAAATGAGCTTCTCTCTCCTCTTCTCGTCTCTTCTCTTCTCTTCTCTTCTCTTCTCTTCTCTTCTTAGGTTTCAGAATGGAATGTTATATATAATATAGAAATGGTGTGGGGTGGGATGATAGCTGATAGATAGAAGAAACGAAGATATGAAATATGAAAATTATTCTTCTCCTCTGCAATGCTTTTTGGTTTTGGAATATCTCTCCTTCTTCAAAGGCAAGGCAGGTTTATCTGAGATTTCGTATTATTATTATTATTATGTTGTTAATATCTTCATATCTTTCAGAGCAAAAAATAAAATAAAATAAAATAAAAATCATATCATACAGCGAATTAATTTTTATTTATTACGTTGGGAAAAAGAAAGTATTTTTATTTTGGAATATGTATAAAGAAGTGGATTTAGATGCATTCTAAATACATGAAAGAAATTACCGTTAATGATAAATAATTAATGTGATTAGGGAGGATAGGAAACTGAAACGTTTTCCTTCTCTCTTCCTCCCTAGATTAGAAAGTTGTAACCCCCTTAATTTAAGCTTATGATACTTGATCCGATTAAATTAACTGCTCTTTATGCTATGTATTATTCTCTTCTTTTTTTTTTTTTTTTTTTTGCCAATGTAACTGCCTCCGTCTTCGATTGTACAACGCTTTGAAAGAACAGTGTGTTTGGGTGAAGAGTTGATTGTGTTATTTCTAAGCGAATATAGATATCCTTTTCTTTGATTTTAATGAATCATAAAACTTAAAAGATGAACACCAAAGTTGGAGAATCAAATTGAACGTACTTGGGTAGTCATAGTTTAAAAAAGTTTAATTAGTGGCCCCCTTTTTAGTTTCAACTTGTGCTTGGAGTAGTTTCATGCAATAATAAATAGGATAAGATAACAAGAACCCCACAAAGTCAAAAGTAACAAGCAAGCCTGATTGCCAAATAAGAACTATGACAATTCAGACCCCACCGGCACGGCACCCCACTGACGAGTGACAATGTCAGTTGTCGGCAAAGTTCTTTATGTAAAAAAGAAAAGAAAAACACACACACACACACAAAAGGAATTGAAGAAAAACATGTTTAAGAGGAGCAGACTCGCTTATGTTGTTAATAATGTGTGGTGACGTTGCCATCTTAAATAGAGAAATGGCATTCAAAAGGAAAAAGCACGGACCTTTATTTTAATGGAATGGGATAAAAATGCATTTGCCTGTGCGTGCGTGCAGCAACTTATATAGCCTCCAAAGCTCCACAAGAGAAAGAGAATTTCTCAAAAATAACAGAGAAACAGAGAACAAAAATTTGAGATTGATCAAATCAAAATCTAACCAAAACCTAACAAATAAAGGGCTAACCATCTAAGTCTCGTCTAGTCTAGTCTGGTGTAGATAAATATATATACAACATACAATATGTCATGCTGCTGTTGACTTGCCACTTGGCTCAGCCTCGTGCTCATGCTCATGCTTATGTATAGGTATGTACAAAAACCTATCTCCCGCTCTGTATTTCCAGCTGTTTTTGACGTCTCCAACTACCTCAAAATCTTTCTTCTTCCTATCATTATCAACTCCCTAAACTCACTCTTACATTAAAATTCATAACAGCGCTTGCTTTAAAATCTTTCTGCCGTCTTTGGACCAAGTTCATAAATGAAAACCTCACCCCAAATATTGTTCCTTTTTACGTCTTTGAAAGAAACCATCTTCATTGGTTCCATGGTCTCAAGTATGGTTTCCCCATCGGATCACGTAAACCTGAGTTCTGATGTGGCAACCCCATCCATCCCATGTCATCTGGGACAGGCATCAACGAAGGGGCTGCTTCACGCCCGCTCATATAGTCAAGTGAATGAGTCGGCTGCGGAAGAACATTGCTGATACTGGGGGTAGCTCCCCCACCCATCATCCCATAGTTCCTTGATGAAATGAATTGCTCTGTAGAGGCCGCTGACTGGTAAGGGCTGCTTGCACGTAATTGGTTACACTGTGATAGAACACTGTATAAGCTCTGATCTCCGCCGTTTCTACTCCCAATGCTCCGACTGGGGACACTAGCGCCACCTGACCCAGCCCATCCACCACGAACTTGATGCTCACTGGAGAACCAGTTTTGCATGTCTCCATTTAAATGAGGTTGGATAGGTGGTGGTGCCATCGGGACACTATTAACGACCCAATCTGGCGCGTCGACAGGCGCCAAGGTCTCCTGCCTTGGAATTAAGAATCTACCACCATCAGAGTAAATGTTCTCCGATACACGTTGCAGATAAACATCATTCTCTCTTTTCTGTCCCTGCTCCATTGGCAGTGACGGATGTGATTGCTCCTGGAAATGCCCATGAAACCTCCCCTCTTCGATGAGCATATCGTTCGGTGACTGGAAATCCAACGTAGTTTGTTTCTGCTCGTGATGGTACATCATTCCCTGGCCCTTAAAAAGAGATTGAAACAACTCATTTCGATCTTGGTCAGAGTAAGAACCAAAGGAACCATCATCCGATCGTCTGAATGAAGTATCCTCCGGTTGTCTATGCACCATATCTTTTTCAGCATCTTCAACTTGCAAGTTGGATTCCAGGTCAATTAAGTGCGTTTGTTGCTCCTCATTCGCTTTCGGATGCACAATTGACAGCCCATCATCAGATGTGTATTCATGGCTTGCGGCAGAGTCATAATACGAATGTGAGATGTTACCTGCAGGCCAGACATCACCGCTACAAGATAGGTCTACTCCCTGACTGATGGCAACATCAGCAGTGTTCGCATCTCCTGAATACTCGGGTGCATTCAAAGTACCGTGATCTGATTCCGTGATAATACGTTTTCCAGTATCTACATCCATGCCGTCAAACTCTTCATCAGATTGCGGGTGCTGCTGAGACTCTCTACCTGGGGAGTCAGATGTAGACTTCTCATCATCATCGAGTGTGAGAGTGCTGTCTTTAACTCCATCTTCAATATGATCTTGATGAATGGATTTATCGCTCTCACTGTCGTCATCATCCTTGACCTGAACTTCCCATTACAGATGAACATGTTAGGATGGCAATGCCAATATAAACACACAGACGCTTAGCAAAATAAAACCAGGCAAGAACACAGGTTCAACGATAAATCAACAGGATATCAAACAAGTTCAAAGTACTCGTGCATTTCCATTCAAACAGAGAGAAGGGAAAAAGTAAAACATAAAGAACAGAAGCTAATCACAAACCTCTGTCGTCATCTTCAATTTTTCATTCAACTCCTGCTCCAAAGACTCTCTCATTTGCTGTCTTTGAGAATGCAAGTCTCTCCAATTTGCATATGCTGCTGGAAGAGCTTTGTTTGCCAAATGTATCCTATACAAACACAAGTAATCTTTGAGGAAGGAATTCAAAGATTTGCCATTTTGTTTTTTTCTTGAGGGAGAGAAAATTGTAAAGCACACTAACCAGTATTCACTCAACTTCTTCTGTTCTTCTTTGATAAATAACTCGTATGGTTGTACATTAATACTTTCGATGTTCCCTAAAACTCGGTTAAGAGACTTCGATTGGATGCTTTTGCCCTTCATATTCTTAACAATATCATGCTGCTTCTTGCTAACCTGAAATATATAAAGGCATACATTTGAACTGAGGAAGGATCCCGTTTAGCCTGAAGACTAACTACTTAGATTTCCCAGAAACCACTAACCTTGAAATATGACATATATTTAGCACCATCACTACAAGTGATATTTTGCAGGTGCCGTTTGTCTCCTTTTCTCGATTTTGGTCCTACATTGAGCACATCATCTGAAACAACTGATGGGTTTCCACTCTTGCCCTTTTGAGAACCTTTCTCACGTTTCCTGACACCAGTAGCAACTAATGAGATTACTTCACTGCTGATTGAGACAAAATATATCAAGATATACACACTACCATTACTACCTATTCATTGCATTGGCTTATTTTATTTTTTGACAAGTAACAAAACACATACACATAGAGACAAACACAGACACAACATAACATAACATGACATACATACTGTAACATAACATACATAAATATCATTTACTTCGGGCATCCATAAAGAACTCCTGACACTCAATTATATCCTGCAGTAAGCATAACTCTCTTCTGTTCTCTAAAAAACACCCGTACTCCTTTCAAGCCAAATAATCCAAACCAGAGCCAAAATTATCTTCATCGTTTTTGCTCATGAGCCAAGCAAACCCTTAACAAACATCAAATAGCATTACTACTGACCCTCCCAGAGGGATCTGTGCAGGCCATAATTCACATGGAATACTTGAACTAACATTTTACTTCAACAATGAAAAAGCAACCTTAGTGACACTCATTTGGAAGGCTGCAGAAAGTGCTTAAACTATTCAGTATAATGTGGAATCAAAGAATAGAAGACTTTTCCCATCAAATACAAAAAAAATATTTTCAAATAGGAAGAGACTTAAATGAAACATGTGAACAGTCATGACCACCATATCTCCGATGTTTTAAAGACTTCTAAGGGGCTCTAAAGGGGATTTCATATTTAATTCCTATTTGAAAGGTCGATAAGGCTGATAGACAGTCACTTTGCATCTTAGAGAAATACAGAGAAACAGGAAAACTAGAAAGTACTGCTCTATACTCTTTGATTTATAAATCTTGCAAACAATGAAGAAACTTCATAATCTCACAACTTCTCTTCTTTTTTTTCTTTTTTTTTTTTTTTTTTTTTTGAAAGGAAACAGAACTTTATTAGGAAAAACAGAAATGACTTCATAATCTCAGTACTAAGTTAGGCACATAAATTGACATGCCCACTGTAAGGAAGCAAAATACCTACCTATCCTGAAGTTCTCCACCTTTAAGCATCGAAGAATTCTGGTTGTCACTGCTACATGCTTTCTCATCAGCAACCCAAGAGCAAGATTCAGATGAAGCTGCGATATTGTCCTCAGGAACACAAAATCTGGAATCATTTGCAGATGAGGAAATTCTTTTGTCCGTATCATTCCTTGACCTGCTTATGATTCACTTGGATGAGACTGAAAACAAAAACAAAGAACAAAACACCCAAAAAAAAAAAAAACAGAACTGCCAACTGGAGAAATGGGACTTTGGATGTGCCACATACAAAGTTTTATGATAATCTCAAAGAACACGAACACCAACAACTAAACAAAATCACCATAATGACATTAATCCTCCAAAGCACTAGCTAATTCAAATCCAGGTATTCTCTTTCCTCACTTTTTTTTTTGTTTGTTGGGCCTAGAATTTACACATCTAATTTACATAATAAACGAAGAATGCCTCAATATTCAGTTAGCAACTTAGTATTAACCTCATTGTGCTATCAATGTTATGTGCTGAAGGGAAATGCTCAACCTCATTGACCTTGTGAACAAAACAAAAGGCAAAAATCATTTAGTATTAACCTCCATATCTTCTGCACAATTTCCTTTTCCGGATCTTTACAGTTTTCAAATCTCTCCTTCAGCTTCAGTAAGTATCCAATCATACTGCCAGAACAAGCACAGAAACATTATAATCCTCTAATAAGGGAACAAGAACCACTTAGGACAACATAAATTTCAGGATAAAAGTGCAAAACATTTGGCATACATACTTATTATGATATTTATGCAGCTCTGCATTATATGCTTTCTTTTCAGTCTTTAGACACTGTTCTTTCTGAAAAATTGCATCAGGGTGAAGATCACCTGAGCAAAGTGAAGCACTCCTGCAGTCAAACAATGCAAATGGATTTGTTAAATTAACTATATGTGCCCTTGAATCATCCATTCCAAGAAGAAGAAGTCTTTCAACCGACCACAAAAACTTAGACAAGGTTATAATGAAATTTAAAGCAATAGTAACAGTTAAACAGTCAGAGTCTTAGGAATAGTAAAATGATTTTAATATTCTATACTATAAAATTCTTAATTTAGATTAACGAGTATGATGTAATAGAGAAAAACAAACAAACAAACGGCGTACAGATAAGTAACAACATAGCTCAATAAACAGCATTGACTAGTGAGTACAGTTGCACATATCATAAAAACGTCTTCCTTTTATGGCAGCCTAATTTCGGTAGGCATGAGCATGCATGATAAGAATGCATAATAAGGGAATTTCAAAAGTGAGAAATTTGTGCCCACAGTATAACTATCATGTAACAATACTTGCCAGTTGAGAAAAGGGCTTCGAAAATGAAAATTATCGCCCGCTAGCAATGCTTCCAAGACTTCCTCAGCCTCTGGACCCCTAGGAAGAAACTGCATAAGATGGTTTCTCTCACTTTCAGATAGGTATGTCTCCCAGACCTACAATTTTCATGAGTTGAGCAAACAGCATAATCCGTATAAGATGAATTTTGTGTAAAATAAGAACCAACAGCTACCTCATACGAGAGCACATCGTTAAGATTCTCCAACGTGTAAATCTCCTGAGGAACAGAAAAAACGTCAGCTATTGGATTGTTGACAGAAGGAGAGGAGCGCATAAATGGCCACATGTCTCTCCGACTTATGCTGATTTGGTCCCTTCTGGCAACGACTCTTTTCTGATTTCCATCCCACTCAAGAGAAATATGGGACTTCATATTCGGATCATATTGGGGAAACCCTGTATTCTTCCGTTTCGCTCTATACTGCTCCCTTCCATGGAAACCAACAACACCGGCACTATTCAATCGTTTTCTCCACTGATCAGCTGCCATTGAAACAAGCTCCTAAAAAAGTCCCCCGCAGAAGATGAAATCAATATTGTGGTACGAGCTCGACCGTGTTCAGCAAGCAACCTGACAACGCTATTCAAAAAGCATAATACACTTATCTAATTAGAAGGATAATTTACCAAAAAGTTTGCCCTAGAATTTTACGAGAGAAGAAGAAGAAGGAGCCTCGTTATCCAATTGGCTTAGAGAGAGAGAGAGAGAGAGAGAGAAGAGAGAGACTCGCACGCATACCATAGAAAGAGAAATTAGAAATTGACAAAAATGAAAATTAGAAAGAAAGAAAGTCAGAGAGAGAGAGGGAGAGAGGATTTTTATTTTTTATTTTTTATTTTTTCAAGAGGAGGAGGTGATGAATTGGGTTTCATTCTTGGGCTCGGATTGGCTTTGGAGGCGTGGGCTCCGAAGTTCTAGCTAGGCCTTCTTAGTTCCTCTAAATGCGAACAGGACTGGTTTTCTTTTTTTTTGGAACGAGACCACACGGGTTGTGTTGTGTTGTGATTGTCTCACCCGCCACACGACCAAACTTCATTCAACACACATTGTAGATTGTACTCTACTTCCTCTTCTCCTCTGTTGATTTTTCACGTTGACTTTGACCTTATAAAAAATTTTACTTTATTTAAGAAAAAATATTATATTTCTGTTTGATTCATTAGTTTAAATTATATTAATTTAAACCTTTTTACTTTAATATAAAAATTTGAATTGTATGATTGAAATTGTAATTTAAATTGATTTTTAAATATACAATTAAAATTTTAATATGAATATAGAATAAAATTTAAATTTATGTTTAATATATGTGAAAAATAGATAAAGTGAACATCTTTTTACTGTTTAAAATGATTTGTCCACTCTTCTTCCGTGCAAGTAGTCATGGGTTTGAGCTGGGACCATCAGTGCCAATCCACTTCGAGAGGGGTCTATATGTCACGTGAAAATAATGTCTTTTCATAGGATTATTTGGGTATGTCATTTTTATTCCAACAACCCTTTAAATTCTTATATCACATTCATTTCATCAATTCGAGTTTTCAATTACAGTTTTGTTATAATTAAAAGCTCTTATTAAAAGTCACATTTAATTTTTTTGATACAGTTAAAAACTCTCATATGAAGTCACATATTCACTCGAATTCAATTCGAATCGGCGAACGCCAAAAAAAAAGTTGTGCAACTACAAATCAACAATGAAGATATTTTTTTGGTGTAGTTATTCTCAAATCAAATATCATTAAGGCTTATGTCCCGTTCATTTCACTAATTTGAGTTTAGAATTCTAGTTTTGCTACAGTAAAAAGCTCTAAAAAACAGTCACATCTAACTTTTTTGCTATAGTAAAAAACTCTCACATAAAGTCACATCTCAACTCGAATTAAAAACTCGAATCAACGAACGAAACGGGCCCTTAGTTTGGTAGTGTTGTGGATTTTAAAAAATTGCTTTTAGTTATGCTTAAAAAAGCAGTAGCTGTTATAAAAAGCAGCTGAATGTTTGATAAACTGTAATTATACTAGCTGTGATGGTTCTAAAATCAGTGTAATAACGTTTGGTAAATTGTGAAGGTTGAATTGATGTGGATAGTTAAAATGATCAAAATATACATGGTATGAAACTTAAATATATATAATTATTTTTGGTATTTATAAATACTTGTTTAACTTAAAAAAATAAAAACATAATGCTATGATTATGAGTTTTCTAACAATAAATTTATAATAATTAATTCTTTTTTTTTTCATTTCTTCATTCACAATATAGTTATAATTAAAATGAGCATTAGTGAATAATCAACATATACAACAAAAATGAACATTTCATGTTCAAAAACTGGCAAAGGCATGAAAAGAATCAAAGATGCATTCCTCATCTCAAATAAACTATTGTAGAACCATTTTCCATGTGTTGTTTCAACCATTGTAAGCCAACATATAGATGTTCACAAGCAGCTTTTACTAAATTGTTGCATCGATGTTATAAACCGTAGTTCATCAACAATTGAAATCAGGAAAGAAATTAGAGTCAAACGTTTACAAGTCCCTCAAGCAATGGATAATATCACAAAAATAAATTAGAGTCAAACTTTTACAACTGAAATCATTGATGTTATAAACCACCAATGGAGCTACATTTTCCGCCTCTTTCGACGTGGATAGGCTCCACGACTACAGCAACTCTTTTTCTTAGTTGGATGGCTTTTCTCGCCACGTCAATAACTCCATCTTCTGCCATCTCACTCTATCTTCACCACCCCTTGCATTCAAAGCACCAAGAGCTCTTCCTTTTCCTGCTCTAAATACGTGGTTAAAAGACACAAAATGAACCAGTCTCTCACCATGGGACAACCTCTAGAATTCTAAAGCAAAATCTATAGCACTATCATTAGCTAGCCACAAGGAAGAATGAGTATATTTAATGACAATAGATTGTAGCAATTGAGAACACACTGCCAACTTAAATCATGATTCTAACGCAATTTATCCCATTCCCCAACACCAACATGGAATTCTCCAAAACCAACTTAGAATAGAAACATTGTTTGAGGGATTTGGAAAAGATCTGACTAGCAATTGATTCAAAAGAGGTCTACTGATGCAAACTCAATATTTGATAGGCTAAGGTTTTCATTAGTTCCTTTCAATTTCTTAAGGAAGTAAAGACGAACATATCTCATAATTTTAGACTAATCAAAAGGTAATAAGAATTTTCTAAAGATGTTGCTGATGAAGCATGTATGTTCCCTAAACTAAAAATAAAAAATGTTTATGCAGCACAAGAGCAACATACAATCTTAGAATTCCACAATGACCAATACTAGTAATGCGAAACACAATAGAATTTTAAGCACCTACCACTATAAATTCTCTTCAAAATCAAAGTACCAAATGACATAAGATAACTTAGATCTTTGTTCAAACGCCAAACACACAGCGAATGTCATTGTAAACAAAGTAACTATTCTAATATAACAACTACAATTTACTGATTCAAACTTATAGGATATTTGGTTAAATTCTTACCCAAATAATCCCTAATAGAAAACATGATAAAATAATTACAGTTATCAATAAGTTTCAAATTGAAGCAAGTACACTAAAATATCTAGAATTCTTAGAAAACCACCAATTCAGATTCTTTTCATACAAAGTTCAAAGAAGTGAAAAATGCCCATGATAAACAACGAATAAATCTCAATCGGTTTCAAACTAAATCAAATCAGAAAAACAACGAATAAATCAATGCAAATCTCAATCGCCTAGTCATCAAATTACTATTAGACAATAAGAAAAATTAACGATAACAGGAATCATAAGTTTCTTTTCCTTTTTTTTCGAATATGAAAACGCTGAAATTGATGAAAGTAGGGATTTTATTTCTTAGAAAAGAATTGTGATTCTGAAACTTTCATTTCCTAAGGTTTCTTAGAAATCAAAGAGAAGAAATAGCAAATTAAGTGAGAGAATGTGTAGAGACATACTCCAGCCATGACTGATCTGCCAGAGATACTTCAGTTCCAAATATAGTACTTACAAAGGCTATTGATCTGATGAGCTCCAACCGGATATCCCACAATCCAACGACGAAATCTGAAAACCATAACTAGAACAAATGCACAAACACCTAGACAACAAAAAGAGAGAAGAGACTCTGCCTGGCCAACAATCGCAAGAGCAACTCAGGAACGGAGAAAGGGAGTATGAGAGAACAAAGAGAGAAAAGAGAGAGAAACATAGAGAGAGAGAGAGCTTTGGTTGACAGAAAACGAGAAGAGCACAGTCGAGAGAGGATAACACCAGTGAATGAGCAAAAAGAAATTTGAGAACGGGATTTATTTGATTCAGCGAGGTTAATTTGGGAAAAAGGAAAATAACATTAATGAGGGATAATAGATTGTCGCACAATCTATAATTAGAAGCAGCCTTTAGGCTGCTTTTGATTTTCTCTCTAAATTCCTCACAAATTATCTAAGAATCACTTCTTGAGGTTTTTACCAAACACATAAAAACAACTTTGGCTAAGTAGAAAATTGATTTTGGGCTCCCAAAATCTCTACTAAACTAAGCAAAATCATCTTATTTTCGAAGCAAATGTACTCTTTGTTTTCAACCTCATCACCACTATTGTCTGGCTTAGTTTGGTATTACTTTTCGCTCTCAAAATCAGCTTCTCCTTGTAGAAAAAGTTGATTTTAGTGTTTGGTAAATATTCTCAAAAGTGTTTTTTAAAGAATTTTTGAAGAATGTACAGCCAAACTCAGAAGCAGCCCAGAGGCAACTTTAACTAAACTCGGATAGTACAATTAATAAAACTTTCATAATACTCATAATACCCCTAATAAAATTTAAAATTTACAATCTTCCCAATCTAAAATTCAAACTCGTAATATAATATAATATAATATAATGTAACAGTAATATTGTAACAAATGATATCATAATTATATTAATAGTTCTAATATTATTATTTTGTCATATAATATGATATTATAATTATGTTAATAATATTATATTATAATTATAATATAATTATAAAATGATATTATAATTATTATAATATATTGTATTAATATAATTATATTTATTATATTAATAATTATATATTATATTGTATTTATATAATTATATAATAATTAATATATTTAAATATCCATATAATTTTATAATTCAAATATTATTATCTATATTGTGGTTATATAATTTAATTATAGTATATTTATTTACTATAATATAATAATAATTATATATTATATTATAATACAATATAATTATAATTTTTAATTATATTGTAACTGATATATTATTATTTTTTATGTAATATTATAATATGTTTTATAATATTGTAATTATATTAACTATTTTATAATATTATTATATTACATATCATAATTATATAATATATTATTTAATAATAATTTTATTGTATTGTATTAAATATAATAATAAATATACATTATATTGTAATTATATATAATATGATATAATATAATCGTTTTTTTTAATTATTTCAATTTTTATTTTAATTATATTATTATATTTTATATTATATTTATATAATATATTATATAATAATAATTTTTTGTATTATATTAAGTATAATAATAAATATATATTATATTCTAATTATATATATTATATTATTGTATAATATAATATAATAGTAATTTTTAATTATTCATAATCATTTAACTTTATAATTTATCAAACACTATTATTTTAATTTTAAAATGAATACAATTATTATAATTATAATTTATTAAATACTTAATTATTTTTTATAATAATTATTTATTCTTTTAACTCAATTAAAAATAATTTTTCTAAAATTCGAAGTACTACCAAACTAAGCTCCTACCATATTATTACCCCATGGTCTTCGCATGCGTCATTTTGGGGTCGATAATATGCCAAGCCATTTGAAATTAAATTAAAAAAAAAAAAAGGGGAAAAAAAAAAAAACACGAATATTGTTTGGATGAAAAAGGGTTTAATCGCCGTCTGTGGGAATCGAACCCACGACCACATGGTTAAAAGCCATGCGCTCTACCGGCTGAGCTAAGACGGCTACAGTCAGGAATGATTTAACATTAATTATATATTTAAGGTCTTTGATGAAAACATATCGTGACTACTCGGAAAACCTTGAAGAGGTTGAGGAAACAAAAGAGATTAAAATATTTGGTAGAAAGAACAAAATAAGTTAAGATTTGAGATTGATTAAAATTAATAGATTAATAATTTATATAAGTTAATAAATAGGTTAAATTACTGTTTTCATCTATAATTTATTTAGTTATGAACTATAATTTGATAAGTTATTGTCCATAATTTATGATTTTTATCCGTAACTTATCTGGTTATGAATCATAACTTGATAAATTTATTCATAACTTATTTGGTTAGAAATTATAACTTGATAAATTTATCCATAATTTATTTAGTTATGAACTATAACTTAATAAATTATGACTTATTAATTTTTATAATTAAAAATTAATTTATATACTTCTTTAAATTTTTTATATTGATCTATTTTTTTCTATTTTCTTAAATAATTTTTGAGAGAAAATACTAGTAATAGGACTTGACACGTGGAAAAAAAAAAAAAAAACAAAGACGCTTCTCTTTGGACTCGTTTTGGGCTTAACAACGAGTCCACAACAATATGGGTCCAAACTTCCTTATTTGTTGAAACATTCAGGGGGTGCGCCATATAAATAAAGTAAGGATCAACTTCTACCGAACCGAATGGGTTAAACTCTGTTCGAATTTTTAGTTTTAAATTTTTATAATAAAAATTTTAAAAAATATATTATATTTAATTTTTTTTATTATAGTGAAAAAATTTTAAAAATATTACATCTCAGTTTAAATTAAAAATTAAAATTTGTAAAGTAACAGACTAAAATTTGAATTAAAAGGTCTAAAATATTCTTAGATAATCTGAGTAGGGCTTTTAATTCATGACCTAAGTAGGGTTTTTTTGTGAATATTTGATGATTTTTAATTATTTGTTGTATTTTATGAATTTTTTGATGATTTCCAATGGTTCGTGGACTTGTAATTTCTTTCGCGTTCCTTTGTATATATATTTTTTATAAGTTTTTGAATATTTTGATGGTGGTGATGGTTGTATAACTTGTATTGCCGTCAACAATGGCGATTTTCGATACCAGTCATAACTTAGTGGATTTCAAATGAGATATCGTCACGTATCTTGGTTGGATATTAGATTTGTGGTCTGATATCTCAGTCGGATGCTGGTATTGTGGCTAGATAGCGACTGATATCCTAAGAGTATATTTAGCATTTTATATATAGTATGATGACATGACCGTAATATTCTTTACAATAGTTTATATTCTATACATATGTCAATCCAAACTTAAAACTTGTGACAATTCCATTTATAGCCCTCATTTGTCTCTTGATGAGTCCCCCTCCATTTTAGTAAATAGCTGATTTTTGAAACTAAATTAAATAATTAACTAATTTTAAATTTATTTAAAGCTAATACAGTTTATCATGTATATGCATCATTTGTTATTGGTAAAAATCCATTATTTATGTGAAAAATCATTTTAATAGTCGCAAAAAAATTATGTGAAAAAAATCTTTCAATTAGGCGTAACAAAATTAACGCGATATACTGCTATAAAATATATTTATAAATCTATTAGGTGCGTTTGGAACTCATTTCAAAATAATTTTATTTTTTGTATGAAAATAGAAATAAAATTGTTTTCAATCTAAGACAAAAATTATTTTTAAAAATACATTTAATAATTTTATCAATAGATTATTTTTAGTATAAAAAATTTATTAATGTCTCTCTCTACTCGAGAGAAAAAAAAATAAAAACAAAAAATTAAAAACGACTAAAAATTATTTTTTATTTCTTTTTTATTTTACATTAAATTAAAAAATTATTTTAATTTTAATTTTTTATTTTTAATTATATCAAACGTTTTTAAAGTCATTTTTATTTTTTTATTTTTAAAAAACTTGAAAAATAATAAATAAAAAAATAATTTTAAACACACCCTTCTTTTTTTCCCTTTATTTTCATGAATTAAATTTTTCTCCTTTTATTTTTCTAGAACAGTCAGCAGCTAAAAATTTTCGTCGCATTCTCGAAAAATATTCAAATCTCCTAAAAATAAGTAGGAAAAAAAAAGCCCCTCATTTCCGGACCCATCATTGAGCAGCCCGCGGCATCTCTCCAGATTCCGCGTAGCCTCCTTTCCACCATTTCTAAGCGAAGAAGAAGGAAGAAGAAGAAAGAAGAAAAGCAAACAATCAGCAGAAGAAGATGTTGAGAGTTGCGGCTCGGAGGCTCTCCTCTCTCTCATCCACCGATTCCGTCCGGAGGCCTAATTACTCCGCCGCCATATCCACCGCCTCTTCCCTTCTCTCTCCTCATCCTATCAATGCCTCCGCCGACTCTTCTTCCGATGATCTCCCTCTCCGATCCTTCCTCTCTCTTACTCCCCACTTCCATATCCCTTCCAGAGGTCAGCTCCTTCTCTTTCATTCTTAGGGTTTTATTTCTCTCTCTTTCTTCTTCCTCTTTTTAATCCTGCTTATACCTTCGGATTTCGTTGTTTAATCTATTTCAAATATCAAGTTTCTTTTTTTTTTTTTTTTTTTTTTTTTTTTTTTTTTTTGGTTTCTTGACTATGTGTATTGATTTAGGGTTTTCAAATCATTATCTCAAGATTGAGTTTTTTCCCCCTTTCTGTCTGTTTAGTATATAATAATGTTTCTAATTCATTTGCTTTGAAATTTGTATAGTTTCCAGCTGCTTGAACTCCAAATGAACCTTCAATTCTCTCTCATACATGCCTCTCTCTTCATGTGCATATATAATGAATCAAAGGGTTTTCAAAGCGTTAGTTAAAATCTCGCAAGATTCCAGTTGCTTCTAATCACATTCTTATTGCGTATTGTATTTCTCTGAGCATATTTTGTATATGAGTAAATCTCTGGCTTGGCACGCATGTTTAAACAAGCTTAAAAATGCGAAAGAATATTTAAAGGAAGCAAATCAAATCATCTGCTGCTACTTGTAAGGGTTTGCCAAACAATCTTGGTATAAACTTCTTAGAAACTAGCACGACACTCTGCGACTTTTAGTTAAATTATCGTGATGGTCTTTTGCTTTTTTGTGTCTTAGTAATGGGAACTTAAAATTGAATAATACAAGTTGAGATCTCTTGGAAGATGTTGAGTTTGATATTGTAATTATAATATAGTCATCAATCTGTCTGGTATTAGTGAAATTGTAGCTTCTCTATCAAAATTGGGTCTTAAGATCGATGGTGTTTGCCTTTACTTGTTTTTCATTTGCGTTTGCAATAATTGTTGAATAAGCAGATGCATATTCTTGGGTTCTTCAGGTTTTGCTTTTGATTCTCTGACCCCATCAAAGGAACATAACCTTGTGCCGGATGTTCCGGCAACTGTGGCTGCTGTTAAGAACCCAACCTCAAAGATAGAATATGATGAGTACAATCATGAGAGATATCCACCTGGGGATCCTAGCAAAAGGGCATTTGCCTACTTTGTCCTTACAGGTGGTAGGTTTGTGTACGCTTCTCTGATTCGTCTGCTCATCCTTAAGTTTGTGCTGAGCATGTCAGCCAGTAAGGACGTTCTTGCAATGGCGTCTCTTGAGGCTGATCTCTCGAGCATCGAACCGGGCAGCACTGTGACTGTTAAGTGGCGAGGGAAGCCGGTATTCATCAGGCGCCGAACTGAGGATGATATCAAGCTAGCAAACAGCGTTGACTTAAATTCTCTCCGTGATCCTCAGCCAGATGCTGAGAGGGTTAAAAACCCAGAATGGCTTGTTGTCGTCGGGGTCTGTACCCATCTGGGTTGCATTCCCTTACCAAATGCTGGTGACTTTGGTGGATGGTTTTGTCCATGCCATGGCTCCCACTATGATATATCTGGAAGAATTCGAAAGGGACCAGCTCCGTACAATTTGGAGGTACCCACATATACCTTCTTGGACGAGAACAAATTACTGATTGGTTGAGTGTCTGTTGGGGATCTGCTTTTGTAGAGGGTTTATTGTTATTTTGCTTTCGGAATATTTTTCTTTCTTTTTTATCCGATCAGATAATGTCGAAGATTTGCGAAGGACATCTTTGTTGTTAGCCATGTTACTATTCGGCTTAAGTTGGATGATGTAACCTTGCTCAAATTCTCAATAAGTTGCTTGGCTTTAGCTGAAGCAGGAATTACGTTGATTTTTCCCCCACTTATTACTACTTTTTAGTTCTGATCACGTCTCCTTGAGGTTATGGGAGTTCAAACAAGCTTGAAGGTGGATAGGAATTAGGATTCCATCATCACAAAGCTTATTCAAGGATATGACTATTTCTCTCGGTCGAATCTCTTTCAAAGTGTATGTTGCTATTAATCTTCCTTCTATTCTTGTTTTATGATATATATCTGATTCCCCTATGTATTGAAGCGGGTAAATAAGTGCATGCTGGTGCCAACGTAATAATGAGCCGTGACACCATAACAAGTATGCATGTAAAATAAGATAAGTAGTTTTGGATCTAAGTTGAAGAAAATTTTCAAGTTAAACTCATGTAATCTATTTAATACGTCTAAACTCTTTTACAGGAATCAATTGATGAACAGCCTCATTTGCTAATTCCCCTTTAGGCTTTAAGTAACAGTTGCAAAATTCAACATTTCTGGCCACTGCCTTAGTACCTATTTCTCTCTTAGTTTTTATCTTTCGAATATGCCCTTGACATACACCATGCCTTTTTCGCTGAGCTGAAGCTCCTTCCTCATTTGCTCGACTTGTTGGTCATCACCTTGTACTATGATCTCTGATAGGGTCCCGTCGTCTCCAACCATCATTTTGACCTTGATCTGCTCCTTCCGTGATGCTCTTTTCCAGTAATAGGCGCCCCTGTGATCCATAACCGACGCATTAGTACTTATCCGAATACGTGTGATGTGTTCAGTTTGCTGAATGGAATTATGCAACTTACAGTGACTACTTACGCTAATGGACTTAAGATGGTGAGCCAGAACCAATTGTTGCCGACATCCGGAAAAGTTATGGTAAGAACGAGGGCGACACTGGCAAGGCTGATGCAGGTGCAGAATATGAGCAAAGCTGCCTGCCCTCTGCTTGGTACCATCATGCCCTCAAACCTTCATTCAAGAGATGGCAAATGTACATTTACTGGGTCTTTCCTTTTGCCAAGACAAATGGCTTTTCTGTGTGGACACCTCCTCAAAAGCAAACCGTCTCTTAACTTTTAATCTTAGTAATTCACGTTTTAAATTTTAAAATTCGTTTCAATAGAGGTCAAATTAAAAATAAAATCAAAAATTCGGACGGTTTTATTCCACATGAACGTTTACTGAGGCTAATTTTAGTCTTTTTGCATAAGATTATTCCCCCGTATAGACATCATAAGTGTAAAATTAATTGGACCTATTCGATGTAAAAAGACGAATTAGCCTCATTAAATGTTTGCACGGAAGAAATCGTCTAAATTTTTAATTTGATCAGCATTTGAAAGAATTTTAAAATTTAAGGGAATAAATTGTTAAGATTAAAATTTTAGGGACCAATTTACGAAACTTAAAATTGAGGGAGTTTCCATAAAATTTAAAAAAAAAAAAAAAAAAAAAAAAAAGCCAAGACAAAATATATATTCAACGGGTCACAAACAATAACTGGAAGAATATATATACAATGAGTCACTAACAATAACTGAAAGAACCATCTTGTTCTCTAGTCCTGGAAACCTGAAGCTTGTGAATTAAATTCTAGTGTTGCGGTTGTGATACTGATGCTAATGAAAGATGAGTATGTAGAGGAAGTAGGAAAGCCAATTATGTCTCAATTATTAAGTAGAAAAAGTATGCATATTAAGAGCTAAAACTCCAATCATTCTAAAAAATGGTTAAATGTTTTTCCAGAAAATAAATATTAAATAAATGTGGAGGAAAATTGAGCAAAATTATTTGGATCAGCTGCATTTACTAATAAATTGGTACACCAAACGCAAAGTTAAATTGAGGAAGTATTCTTGACACCTTTCTAAACTTAAAAGGAGCTACTCTATCATTGTTAAAAAAAAATAAATAAATAAAAATAAAAAATTGCAGCTATTTTCTAACACAATGTACAAAATTCTAGGCTTCAAACGATTATAATCCTAATGCAAAGTGTTAAATTCCGTAGTAAATAATTTTTGACCCTAACATGATTTATGCTTGGCTATCAAGACTGTTGTAATTGCAGATGACAAAAAATTAAGGAAATTAAAATAAGAAAAGATGGTGGAAGATTAATTTAGATAAGATAAAGATAAGATTAGGCTTACGTACGTAATGGTCTCTCCTCTATCAGCGACCGCAAAATTGTTGCGAGAGAAGAAAGAGAGAATCTCACCGGCCATCTGATTGGGTGGCTTCTGGGCTTCACCTTCTCCTATAAACGTCTTCTGAACTATCTATTATTTAATTAATCACCAAAAACAACACCACACTAATCAGTCTCAATTCACCCTTCTTCTTATGCCTGTATATAATAGGTGTATTCTACAAATAAATTAATTGAAAAAAAAGAAAAAGAAAAAAGAATAAAGAACCTTGGATTTAACAGAGCGTTTGATAAGGGACCAGAGGCCAGGGACAGAGATGACGAAGAGTCCCAAAGATGTGTAGTAGCTGGCCAAGGAATAGCCGGTGCTCTCTGCTGAGAGAAGAAAGAGGACGTTGTCGTACGAGGAAGCTGCAAACGACATGGATTCGTTGATAGAGGCCGCCACTACTACTACTGGTTTCCTGTAGGAGAATAAGGAGCTGGTTGTACCTCTACTTATACTTGTGGGGCCAAGCCGGAGCCGTGGATGGTGGTGGTGGAGAGAGATAGAATTAGTCTTTGTGAGGTAAGGAAAAGGGGAAGGAGAAGGAGAAGGAGATGGAGTTGGAGATGGAGATAGAGAATTAATGAGATGGAGATGGTGTGGGCATTTTGACAATACTTGACCTGCTGCTGCTGCTGCTGCTGCTACCAAAACCATTGGCATTTTTGTTTTGGTTTACCAGATGCAAAAAGCAAATATCAGTCTCAAAATCGAGAGATTCTCAGATTTCCAGCTAAAGTGCCCCCAACCACTGTAGTCTGTCCTTTCAACTCCCAACCATTTTGAATGGTCCAAACTTTTAGACATGCTGTAGTTTTTTTTTTTTTTAAATTATTATTTTACGAAACGGATTAATGGATGCATTCAATTAAAAAAAAAAAAGAAGAAATAAATGGGAAAATGTTGCCCAAACAAAATTGTGTATAAAATAATTGTTTTTTTCTTTAATTATACCTTATTCACGCCTTTTTATAATAGTATGGTGGTGTGCATTTGTGTAGACAACTTTTTTTTTTTTTTTCCTAACCATTGGACTAGCTTTAAAAAAATGAAAAAAAAAAAAAAACTAGTGCCGCACGTCTATTAATGTAGGTAATTGGGATGAAATTATATACGGTTACTTAAAAGTGACGGTGATTCTGTTAGAGACGCAACAGTTCCAAACTCACCATAAGTGAACAAAATATACAACCGCTATTGCATTAATTCACTATCTATTAATTTAAAAAGTTTTGAAGCTTAAAGGTGCTAATTAATTCATTATCTTATTGATAAAGCTCACAAATCAGACATTTAAGGCATGTTTAAAATTTGTTCCTTTATTTTTAAAAACGTTTCTCCACATTTTTTGAGATAATAAAACGAAAATAATCTCTAAAGTGCATTTAGTTAGCAAATATTTCAAAAATGAGAGTGAAAAAAATAGTAAATATAGTTTTGTTTAAAAAAAAATAGAAAATGATTAGAAATTAGTTTTCATTTTTAAAGTTATAACTTAATATACATTTGCCTACACATGATTTTACTTTATTTGTACCTAAAACAATCTAAAAAAAATTAACCTCACGCAATGCCAGAAACAATCTCAACATTATTCACAAAAAGATTTAATTTTTATTTTCATACTAAAAATAAAAACATTTTGAAAACACTACAAAATAAACCCTTAGTTTTGGGAATTTAAAAGTGTGAAAATTAATATTTCCTCATGGGACTTTGTACGGTAAGCCTCTTTATCGGTAGTATTAATTTATGACTGTTAGAAATGATTAAAATCACATTAAATTAAAAAAATATGTATAATAGAAAGTTTTTAATACAAAGCTGATGACTAAAAAGTACAGAGCTACAATAGTTCATTTTTTCCAGTCCTACTAGAAAAACTCCTTTTACTTTAATAGTCACTATAAGTTTTTGTATTTCCTAAAAACGAAAGTATATGTATTTATTTTGAAGATTTTATTCAAAAAAAAAAAAAAGAATTTAAAAGACATTAGATTTATGATTTGTTTAGAACATGTATTTAAACCCATAATTCTAAATTTTGCTACAATGTTTTTCTCACACAAAAACACATGAATTTAAAATATCTCATAAAGTTTCTGTCAATTAATCAGAATCATTGAGGGGCCATTTGGTTTATGCATTCAAACCAGTAATTCTTGATTTTGACATTTAAATTTTAAATTTTTTGTGAGAAGAAAATACCGTAATAAAATTAAAATAATAAATTTAAATGCACGAAACAAACGAGTTATGACTTGAACACATTAAGATCCCTTAACGTGGAGCCATGAGTGTCAGTTGGTTTTGAGACCTATAGATAACCTTTGTACCATTTCACCTTAAATTGGAGGGGTGATTGGAAGTTATAAAATATAGTTGTTCCTATGACAAGTTAACAAAAATTGTTCCTAAGGTTTCATTTGGTTTGTAGGATCAGGGATGAAAAACAAGAATATGAAAATAGTTAGAGAGATGAAGATTAAGAATGGTGCAGAGGATTATAAAAACACAAATAACAAAAAAAATTTGAGTTGTGATTCAAATAGTGATACTTTTAAGGCCTGTTTGGTTCACGCGTTCAAGTTAGTGATTGAGAGAACTTTGTTAAAAAACCATTGATGGAAAATTTTTGAATTCAAGTTTTTGTGAGAAAAACATTAGGGGTTAGCTACATTCAAACTCAAATCATGATTTTACGTTTTTCATCTCACAGAGAGTTTGAATTTTAAAATTTATTCACTTATAAAGTTCCAGCTAATGAACCCAAATCCTAATTTGGGTATACATTCCAAACAAGCTTTTAAGGGCCCGTTTGGTTTATGCGTTTAAACCAGTGACTCTTGATTTTAGCATTTAAAATTCAATTTTTTTACGAGAAGAAAACACTTGCATAATCAAAACTATGAATTTAAATGCATGAAATATAAGATCATCTCTCATGCAAATGCTAATGCCAATTGTATATTTACCATTAAAATGTGTGATATGGTATGTTATTTTTAATTTTGCTTTAATGCACAATATTATAAGAAATGCTAAATTTATTTTTTCTATAATTATTAAGATTTGAAAGTTGTAAAAGTAAATTTTTATGTTTAAAATAATTAGAAAATGCAAAATATGCAATGATTACATAAAAAGGTAAATATTTTAACGAATAGTAATCAAATGTCAAGATTTTAATATGCTATATTTAGTGAAAAATTTATCACAAAATATAACCCACGAGAAATTTGACACAATAAATAATATTACATTAGTAAATTTTTTTTACACTTAAATATTAAATTTATAATTAACACATAAAATATAATACTGCATTTAAGATGTTCTAAATTGCCAAATAATAATGTTATAGAGCACCATTATCTCAAAAAAAGTTAATCCCGCAATATAAAACTCATAAGTAGCGTCCACCTTCTATTATACTCTTTAGTATTTTTCTTTGCCAAATGGACTCTGAAAATGAAAATGAATAGCGCGATGACATGTCACGAGGAATGCGGAGGGGTGGATCTCAAATTTTGAGTCGGTTGAGGCAAAACAAGGGAATGAGAAAGCGCGAGGGACATTGTGAAAAGCGAAAGCAAGGCGGGAAGTTGAAAAAAGAATATATATATATATATATATATATATATATAACAACTACAAAAGTAAAATAAAATCCCACACACCCAACAAAAAAACCCACACGAATTTCAATCTTCTCTCTCTCTCTCTCTCTCTCCCCCCTCCATTGTCCGTACACTGTTAAGTTTCTCTGTCCCTCTCTCTACGTCGATTCCAAATTTTTTACGAGCAAAATGGAATTTTCTTTGTGTTTTTCTTCGATTTTTGTTATTTACACAGTGTTGCTTGTTTTTATTTTTGGGTTTAGCGTTTAGGTTCTGAGAGAGAGAGAGACGAAGACCTATATCGATGGTTGTGCAATCGCCGAAATGCGTGGGTCCCAATGCCAACGGCGGCGTCTCCGGTGACTCCTCCTCTCTCAAAACCCTTAAATCGTCGTCGCCGTCGACGACGTCCTTTCCTAGGAGAAGCAGTGCTCGGATTCAGGACAAGAAGGAGCTTCTGGTGCGTCGCAGGGTTGAGTTGCTCGCCGAGGACGAAGACAAAAATGGAGGAGCCGCGAAGAAGAGAACCACTGCTCCTGCTGTTGCTAGTTCTAACAGGAGAAGAAGCTTCTCTGGTTCTGATAATGGCGGTATGGAAGAGAAACCCATGGATCTTGTTCCGGAAGCGGAATCCAAGAAGCCCATTCCTGGTGTTAGTGGTCCGAGCGCAACTAATCTGGTGGGGAAAAGTGACCATGCTAAGATCAAGGACACTCTCAGGCTGTTCAACAAGCACTATCTTCATTTCGTACAGGTTGGTGAACTCTCATCTTCAGTCACGGGTGTTTGGGACACAAACCCACGTTCTTCAACCTTCCTTACCCATTTCCATTTGGTATAACTTTTGCTTATGATATTAATTTTTAAGCAGGAGGAAGAAGAAAGAAGTTAGCAAGCTTTTTATTAGTGTTTGGACACACGTTTTTGGACGAAAATTATAGTTAAATCTTTAATAAATAATCAGCAAAAATTTATTTGGATGAAGTCTATAAAATTCTATTAAACCTCTAGTACAAGATTCCAAATGAAGAGCGGCATGCATTGAAGAAGACTCATTGTATGGAAAGAATTTGAAGTAAAGTAGTTATATCTGGTCTAAGATAGATTATTAATTCAACCTCAAATGGTGAAGCTCCTCACTAGAAAAAGAAAAGCAAAATTTTAGTGCCACGCATGCAAGCAAACAAAAAGTTTCTACACACGACAGACACTTATGCTAGGTAATTTGTGTGTTGGCGCGCGCTATTTTTGATATACTCTCCACTCACTGCCCTGCAGGAAGAGGAGAAAAGGTGCAAAAAGGTGGTAGTGCAGCTTGATAAGAAATCTAAAGGATCTAAATCAAAGGTTAAATTCTGACCATCAAACTCTCTCTCTCTTTTCCTTGAAATAAATTGATTTTGCCATGATGTTTATATTATAAACGGTGTTCTTCAATGCTTACTGATGTACAAATTTGTATAGAAAGGAGCTGTGACAGAAGATACGAAGAGCACAGCAAAGCGACCTGATTTGAAGGCAATAACTAAGGCAAGTTTTTTGACGGGTCAAATTTATTATACTTATCATTTATCTTATTCTGTACTTTCATTATACTTGTCATTTATCTTATTCTGTACTCTTTCCATATCAATTTTTGAGGTTTCATTGAGCCTTATATGCCTTCTTACTACCAATTAAAACTCTGTAGCAGATGGTTGAGAACAAAGAAACTTTGTATTCCAGTAAACGAATTGGCAATATTCCAGGTTTGTGGCTTTCACCAAAATTGATTTTGCGAATTTGCTATTTACTGTTGCATTTGGCCGGGAATTTTTTTTTCTTCTCTTTCTAACTCGATATAATTCAATGATGAGATATAGACCTCTTAAATCTTTTAAAGCTATCTTGGTGGGTGTTAAAAATGTTGTCGGCCGATTGCAGGTATTGATGTTGGCCATCAGTTTTATTCTCGAGCTGAAATGGTGGTCGTTGGTTTCCATAGCCACTGGTTGAATGGAATAGATTACATGGGGCAAAACTACAGTAAAGGGGTAATGAATCTATTATTATCTTTGCTCAAGGGATTTATTTTAGTATTTGAATATGGTTAATGCCCGGCTGGCTCACGTTGTTTTGTTAGAGGGAAAAAAAACCAACTTCTGTTTTTCCTCCTTTTTTGAAATTGCAGGAATTCAGTAAATACACATTCCCACTAGCAGTGGCTATTGTTTTGTCTGGCATGTATGAAGATGATCTGGATAATGCTGATGATGTTGTATATACTGGTCAAGGTGGGCATAATTTGACAGGTGATAAACGTCAAATTCGAGATCAAGTGATGGAGCGTGGAAACTTGGCACTCAAGGTGTGTATTTATCCATGTTTATGGATTTCTATGGGAAGCTTGCTCTCACCTCTTGAAACAACAGTTATTGATAACGATCTATTTAGTTTCTTTGTTAGTGCTTTGGGTTAATAATGTCAGACACCTATTTTGTGTGAGGAATATGTTAATAGCTATATGTCGCTACCTGTTTTCATGCATTGTTGGGGAACTAGTAGTCTAATAGACAAACATATAGCCTAAATACTTCTTTCATTTATTGCCTACGAGAACATTGAGAAATTGTGTTCATGTTCACTATTGCCTTTTTTCCCCCCCGAGTCGTCAGCACTTTTGTTAGATAAGCATTTGGGAATATTAATTGATTGCCTAGGTATTATTTTGTTTCTCTTTCTTTGAAGAGTCAGTTAGGAGAAGGTTTCCAATGTCAATATGACTATTTAATACAGTACAGGCTTTTTTAATCTGAAACATAAAACTTTGATACATATAAGTGTTATAACCCTTGGGTAAAGCTCATCTCCAAAAGCTAACTTGTAGGGAGAGGGTGCCCAAGTGGTTATAAACCCACATGCTAAGCCCATATTTTAGCAATGTGGGACTCAACTAGGATCCTAATATACCACCACGCTTCCGACACTGACGTTCACGGCGGCCCACTCTAGGTGGCTCACTCTGGCCTTTCCAGGTCACTCCTTCCGCAACGTGGGCCTGAGTAGGAGCATGCTCTGATACCAATTGTTATAACCCTTAGGTAGAACTCATCCCTAAAAGTTAGCTTGTAGGGAGAGGGTGTCCAAGTAGTTATAAACGCACATGCTAAGCTTATACTTTAGCAATGTGAGACTCAACCAGGATCCTAACATATAGTTGTTGATGATTGTTGTGTTGAAATGTAAGAATCACACGTGTAATAAGTTTTTTGATTTCACGATGGTTTTGAAACAAGCGCAGATCTCCATTCTTTTGATATTTGGTATAATTGATCTAAGATCTAGACAATGCTAGTGTGAAATGGGATCAAAACATGCTTTCTTCTGTTTGTTGTGTGCTTCACATGTATATTGACGTAGAGGATTGTGGACAATATCTAAACAAGGAGTGAATCCCGTGGGTCTTACTTGTTGTGCAACCGATTTTAGAATTCTGTGGAGCAAGATGTGCCCGTTAGAGTAGTTCGTGGCCATGACTCTTCAAGTAGTTATTGTGGTAGAGTTTACACTTACGATGGCTTGTATAAGGTAACTATATGAAACATAAATTGTATCTTTAGTGTACTGGGTCAATATAATGAAAAACTACCTTTCTTTAGCAAGTTTGCACTTTTCTTTTGTAGGTCGTTCAATATTGGGCAGAGAAGGGTATTTCTGGATTTACTGTTTTTAAGTATCGCCTAAAGCGGCTTGAAGGGCAACCATTGTTGACCACTAACCAGGTTAAATGTCTTCAATTGCTTAATTTTTTCACTGAATTTTTCTTAAGAAGCCCCTCATTTTAGCAGCTCTCGTTTCTATATCATTTAAACTTACAACTTATCATGCGGTTGGTCTCTGTGGTTGTTTCGAATCATTTCTCTTTTTCGATGCCACAAGTCATTTCATATCAAGCGCAAATTCTGTCCATAATTCATCAATAATACAATCTGCCTTTATATTGTAGTCTATCTTGTGCTTGGAGATTTTAACATTTGCTTATGTCCAATTTTTGGTTTGACCAGCTGCACATGATGAGCCAGTGAACAGTTCTTTTTTTTTTCAGTTGATAAGGTTTACTTCCATGGCAGGTCCAATTTAGCTATGGGCGTGTTCCACAGTCGATCTCAGAAATACGAGGGTATGTGATGTTTGAACCATCAAATACTAGAACACTAACAAACATTTGATGTTGGGTTATACATTGATTAAATTCTATCATATTTCTAAGGTTGGTATGTGAGGACATTACTGGTGGTCAAGAAAATATTCCTATTCCAGCTACAAATTTGGTTGATGATCCACCTGTTGCACCCACAGGCAAGTTGTATTATTAAATTTAATATGCTATTGAATGGAAGCATATTTAGTTGTTTGCTTCCCATGCTTCATTCTCCAATATTTATTGATAAAAATTTCTTATTTTTCATTAATATCCGCTTATCAGTGTTTTTATATTAATGCACAAAATACAGTCTTGGTATTTGTAGTTCTGGAATTCTGTCACCTTTTGCTTTAACTTTTATACCTCATTTGCAAATATCTTTTTCATTATTTTAACTGAGTATGACCTTTACAGATAGTCAAGTTACATTTTATGTTGGTTTTGGTAACTTTCAGGTTTCACATATCACAAGTCTATTCAAGTATCAAAAGGTGTGAAGCTTCCCAAGAACACTGCAGGTTGCAATTGTATAGGAACCTGTGGAGATCCCAAGACATGCTCCTGTGCTAAGCTTAATGGCGGGGACTTCCCATACGTGCATCGTGATGGAGGCAGGTGGGTAGCATATTTGATTGATTGGCTGATCTGGTTTCTTTCTATCTTCTTATTAGGTGTTCCTGTTTTGTGCGTCCCCAGATTAATTGAAGCCAAGGATGTGGTTTTTGAATGTGGCCCGGGATGTGGCTGTGGACCTGGTTGTGTCAACCGTACCTCTCAGAGAGGATTCAAGTACCGATTTGAGGTCGTGCTTATATTGCAAGTTGCGTTAAATGTCATTATTAGTATCTGATTGTCAAAGTGGGGTTGTCTGAACTAAACATGTCTTGTGATTTGTGAGCAGGTTTTCCGCACCCCTAAGAAAGGCTGGGCCGTTAGATCTTGGGATTTTATACCTTCTGGTGCACCAATATGTGAGTACACGGGAATTCTAAGGAGGCAAGAAGATGTAGATAGTGTCTCGGGGAATGATTATATTTTTGATATCGATTGCTTGCAGACAATGAACGGTCTAGGTGGAAGAGAGGTATTGGTACTGCGGCCCCAGCATAATCTTTCAATGCGTATTTATATCTTTTGCAATTGTTTTTGATGGCGTAGCTATTCGCTCTTGACAAATTACATTATTAGTATTTATTTTTTTTTTTTTTCATGATTTTAGAATACATCTGAAAAGTGCTGCTTATGTTCTAGATATAGTAAATATAAGCGTCAAAATGGTTTCTCAGTAGTCTTCTAGTGCTTTAGTTCTGTTCCACCTTCAACTAATGTTATTGCTTTATTATTATTATTATTATTATTATTATTATTATTATTATTAAAGTCCTTATCCATTCAGTTCATATCTGCGATCAACTCTTTGTGCTTAATAAACACCCATGTTCTTCCACTTCACATAATAGTCTGTTTTGAACGTTCACTTCTTTTGGTCCAATTTTTAACAGCGACGGTCACGTGATGCATCTTTAGCAGTTGTTAATTCACTGGACAAGCATGGAGATAGATCTGAAAGTGTACCGGAGTTTTGCATCGATGCTGGTTCAAGTGGAAATATAGCTAGATTTATTAATCACAGCTGCGGTCCCAATCTGTTTGTCCAATGTGTTTTGAGCTCACACCATGATGTAAAGCTTGCAAGAGTAATGCTATTTGCTGCGGACAACATACCTCCTTTGCAGGTGATTCACTCGAGCATGGACTTTCCATGTTTTATTTACACTTGCTTTCATTACTTTTAGCACTTGAAACTGAAATAAGAATAAAGATCTTACGATTGAGGCCTTGTTTATTAGGGGAGGAGAGTGGAAGGAGGAATGGGGGTTGGAGGATTAGTAGATGGATTTCTAAGACTTATGGTTGTTTGGTAGGTGGGATTAGAGGAGGAAATAGATTAAGTGAGAGATTAAAAACCCTTCACAGGATTCCAAGTTTGATTCTTCAAAACTGGAAGGATTGGAAGAGGTGGGTTGTACATGAAGTGGTTTGTGTGTTCGTTTGTTTGTTTTTGTTTTTGTTTTTTTGTTTTTTTGGTGACGTTTCTCAGCTTTTGAAATATTTATGCTGAGGTTGCTGTGTTGGCATGCGGGTAGGAAAATTGAGAATCCGAGGTACTCGAATCTGACCCAACAAGTTGACTGATAGTAAAAATATTGTGTTCTTTATTTCCCTCCTAACTTTTTTAGTATATAAGGCGGCCTAACAAATACATCCCAACTCTTTTCTTTCCTTTCCACTGCCTCACTCTCACATTCTTTCTGTACAACCTCCTCTCTCGTCCTAACCTTTAACCTTTCTCACAATCTTCCTCGAGCACTGTTCACATATCCTCTTTCCCTTCTTTGCGACTCTTTGGCTTACTCTGCCTTCATCCACTTTCAACCTTTCTTGAAGCTCAAAAGTCGAAAAGGATCTTTTGCTGCTTGCTTCTGTGAAGGTTGTTGGAGAAGAATTTGAGTTCTATTGTTATATTTACTAATTTTTAGAGAATGTTCAACAAATCATAAGGCCCAACCAAACAAGTCGAGTCGAACCGAGCCATTTCATGTTTGGATTTCTGGCCAAGCGGCTTGATTGGTCTCAACTTTTGGTTCATTCTGGCCAAACCTGGCGGATGAATAGTCCTAATTACTAAACACAATGAGAGAAAGGTCCTCTCCGTACTTCGCGTTTTCTTTACCTAGTTACATGCATTTCCCTCATTCCTATTTTCTTTTCCTCTTACGAAATACAAACCTAAATGTTTTTTCTTGATCTACAACAGGAGCTCACATATGATTACGGGTACGCACTTGATAGTGTGTTTGGCCCGGATGGCAAGGTAAAACAAATGCCTTGTTATTGTGGCGCTACAGACTGCAAGAAACGGTTGTACTAACTAGCTTTGTTGGGATGGATGACAGTGCAACTTTCTTCCAAGTTTTTGGCTGCTTCACTGCGTTACTCATGTTGATCATTGAATTGCTTTTTTGTATTATGATGAACTGATCTATTATTTCCCTCTCTTAAGGGGTTTCTCATGTTTTGGTACAGAAAAGACCACAGGTCAAATTCACTGATTATGATGAATGAAATAGGAAGAAAAATGATACAGAAATGTGTTTCGATATAGTTCCCAGGGACGAGAGATGCCTGATTTCTGATTTTGGTCCTTTTAAAGTACTTGTATATATAATCTTACATTTCAGGTACAGTTGAGTTTTCAGAATGTACTTTTTGCTGCTTGAATTCTAGTCAAATGTCAACGGTACGATGGACAAAACATGAACATATCGAAAATTGTTTGTTGGCAACATAGGAAAGGAGAAAATCTCTCATTCTCTCCTTTAGAAGCTTCTCATGGCAAGGGTATCCACTGGTAGTGTATATTTCCGCACGTTTGACCTCTCTAAATCACATCAAATGAAAAAAAAAAAAAAAAAACCAAAACAAAACGGGCAAAATATCATATAGATCAAATGTAAACTTTGAGGATACGTCAAATATACCTTGAAAGCTTGTCCATGTCAGGTGCATGTGATGTAGATTCAAGACTTGAGAGTACGACTTATTCCTATAAATGAAGGGAATAGTCTTCAACGAGCGCATTTCACATAAACATATCCATCATTAAGTAACAAACATAGAGCTTTAGCGTTTAGGAAATACCTTTCTGATTTAGAAAAAAAATTAAAAAAAGGCTCTGAAGCTAATAACCAGTTTAACATTTGTTATAGGGAAAAAAAAAAAAAAAAAAACACAGTTCTGTCCGTCACAAACTCATTATTTTTTTCCCCATGTGTCGAGCACAGAAAATTATCAGTTAAAAGTCACAAGCTGGAGCCAATGATCACTAGGTCCACCGATGTTGGGTAGGGTAGGGTGATACTTGGATTTGACAGGATGCAGGTTTGGTCCTGGATTATATAAAAAGGGAAAACTTGCTGCATGCTATACCTATATGTAACAACTAAACTACCATAGCTTTCAAGAAATGGAGGTGGCCAGCAATTCACTCGTTCAACTCCGACAGTGCTTTTAAACGGTATTGGCGCCCTGGTTTCTGTGAGATGCTCTTCTTGAATTCCACAGTTTCCAGTTCATCTTCTTCCATTGCACAAACATCACTCTCATCGGCATCCGCAACCGCAATGCCTATTGGCCTACCTCTGTGGACCCCAATATCCTTCCCAATCCCAACTTGTTGCACTAATTCTGTACACCTATCTACCATCGCACTAGTATCACCCCCTTTCTTTCTTGGTATGAAAGTGACCGACCTCGGAGGGTCAAAAAGAGCGTCCTCATTCTTTGACAACAATTCTACACTAGCATTCGACTTATTCAAAACCTTTAGAAAGTCCATGTATGCTTGCTTGTTCGATTCCTCATCCATGTCACTTGAAGAGTCGAATGTGTAACGTGTATAACTTGAAGGGTTTCGCAAATAATCTGGTATTCCGGAAGCATGATTTTCAACGTCAACCCCTTCTCCCAGAGAGCTTTCTTTTAGTGCCTTCTGGTCGGGTTCTGTATTACCATTATCTTTACATTCGGGATCAAAACGCACACGCTTATGCGACCTAGGGTCCAACTGGCTATCCTTTCTCTTGAGAATTGATTTTGGGTTGGAAGGTTCGTCCTCTGAGACGGTGGTTTCAGTATTCATAGTTGACAATGACGTGTCTTCATCAGAAACCCGCAAAGAATCAATCTTTTTAGCAGCTTCTGCATCCTCTTTGAGCCTGATTTTGGCAGCTACGTGATTCGCCCGTGGGTCCCTACTCACTTCCTTGAACGAAATAGGAAGCTCGCCTCCAGAGTCTATGTCAATCCCGTAGTCTTCTATATCTCTCATGTACACGCGATCCCCTGGCTTTTCCTTGCCGATTGCCACTTTGTCATACTCATCCTCCTCTTCCTGCATTTTATAAAAATAAAAGAGTTCATAACACTTCCATCCTTAGAATTTTCATGATTTGATACTTCTAAGTCCCTTTTTTTTTTGACAAATATAGTGCCTATTTTTTGTTTTTTTTGAAAAAAAACCAAAGCAACTAACTCATGATTAAATGGAGTCAAATTTGAGACAGTTCTAAGATTCATCTAAAGACCAAACTGCCAAAAAAAAAGAGAGAAGAAATCCTTAGACAAAAGCACCAAACAAGATAAGTTGAGTAAACACTAGTGCTACAAAACTGAATTGAAGATTTACCATCCGTTATTGATTGAATTGAACTTAATTGATACTACTTTTGTAAATCTTAGGATCAGATTGCGAAAATAATAAAAAATAAACAAAAACGCAGATAGAAAAAAAAGAAAAAAAAGCTCACCTCGAAATCGAGGGTACAATCCAAGCCAATCGAAGATTTCACCTCCCACTCCTCGTCGTTATAATCCTCCGGCTTCCCAGACCTTCTCGACGAACGACATCCCTGTGATTCATCGTCGTCGTCGTCGTCTTCGTCGTCTTCCTCAAGGTCTTCTAGGTCCTTCTTCAGTTCACTTCCGTAATCACGATTCGATTTCCTAACCGACTCGTCTCGATGGTTCTCGAAAACCGAAGCTTGTGAGCTCGATTCCGGTTCTGGACTTCCCTTGTCCCGGTTCCATTCAATCCTCTCGATTTCGCCGTCGGTTAGGCACCAAAGCGAGCTCAGAGACGACGAATGCGGAGCTGAAGACGACGAAGAAGATGAGGAATTTAGAGAGCCGAATATCTTGTCAACGCGAACTTTGAAGGAGTCTTCCATGGTTCGAACTTCGAAGAGAGAATTGGAGAGAGAAAAAAGCGATAAATTAGGGTTTTGAGACGAAATTTAGGGTTTTTAAAGTCGAGAATTTTGAAGAAGATGGTGGCTTTTGTTCTGATGGCGGGTATGTAATTTATTAGGAAATAGTAAAAAATAGGCCAACGAAAAGCTTAAGAAAAGAAATAGGCTAATTTTTAGTTATAGAAATTAATAGGCCATAATTTATTAAGTTATGGTTCATAACCAGATAAGTTATGGATAATTATGAATAATAACTTGTCAAGTTATGGTTCATAACCAGACCAGTTATAGACAAAAATAATAATTTAGCCTATTTATTAACTTATGTAAACTATTAACCTATTAATTTTAATTCATCTCAAATTTTGACCTATTTTCCTCTTTCTCCCTGATTTATTTTGTAACGTATCTTCGAAATTGGACGACAATGATTCCCTCTTCTATTGCCTATTGGCCTTTTGGTTAGTTGAGATGAGATGGATTAGAATTGGAAGAAGTTGTACCAAATAAGCAGCCCATAACGGAGCCCACCAAAATATTTGATCCATGTACGTAACCATGGGCTACTAAAGTGAAAGCCCATAAAAAGGCCGAGCTGAACTTGGGCCCAAGTAACTAATTTATCACTGATTATCAGAAAAATAACATAATAGTTTAATTATCACATTTTTATATGACATTTACGTTAATATTTGCACATCACTAGTAGTGCATCAAATAAGTTTGTTTTTTTCTTTGCAGAAATTGCCATTGATTTGATACTTTGTAGCATTGAGTTTTACTTATAGTAGTGAAGTGAAAAATTGTTTAAGCCATCTTTCTGTTAATTTTGGAAATGACCCAAAGAATGAAAGGCCCGCCTGCCAGTATATATTTTTTAGAAGAAAAAAAGGCACTGACCTTGCTGCCTAATTCAATAAACTATTCATCTAGATAAGATCATGAAATCAATCATCAATTACTTTTTTGCCCTTTTGAAGTCATCAACAACAATTAAATAACTCAGCATAAAAAAAAAAAAAAACAAACATCTTAAAGCCTTTAAATATCAAATTGATGCTTAACAAGAAAGACAAAAAAAAAAAAAAAAAAAAGAGAGAGAGAAGGTGGAGTCACAAGTCATAAGTGTGCAGTTGCACGCTTGTCTTGAGTATTGAGAGTGTTGATTAGAGAAGAAAGAAAGAAAGAAAGAAAAACACGTTACTGTAAAATCAGGGAGAGTGGCTTTGTGTTGAAGCTAGATATAATAATAATAATAATAATTAAGAAAATCCGAACATGATCCACTCATACTGAGTCACAACTACCGTAAACAAGTTCCAGTTTTTCCAGTTCCTGAATGCTGAATGCAGATGATGGGTACGAGAACGGAGTGTCCGATGTTGTTAATGTTTATGTCCTTGTTGTTGTTGGGGGTTTTAATAGGAGGAGGTGAATCGGAGTACATAGAGTACAACACAACTCACAGAATCGTTCCGGGGAAGATCAATGTGCATTTGGTCCCTCACTCTCACGACGATGTTGGTTGGCTCAAGACCGTCGATCAGTACTATGTTGGTGCCAACAACTCCATTCGGGTAAGCTCGTCTTTTCTTTTTCTTCTTCCTCTTTCTTTCTTTCTTTCTTTTTTTTGTTAATTATTATCCCTTTGATTATTTATTTTATGGATGGAATTTTGAATTTGGTTCTTGTAATTGCAGGGGGCTTGCGTCCAGAATGTGTTGGATTCTGTCATTTCGGCCTTGCTGGAAGACAAGAACCGCAAGTTCATCTATGTCGAGATTGTACTACTTCTATATTCATTTTTCTTTGCTTTGTTTTTCTTATGTCGTTTTTGTTTTGAAGTAGAAAAATGCGTTTTATGATTTACACCCCCCCAAAAAAGGGAAAAAAAAAAGATGTTGGCGATACAATCAAATGCGGAACTAAATTAACATTGTAAGATAATAGAGTGGGATCATTGTTTTTGTTTTTTTTTTTTTTTTTTTTCCTTTTTCCTTTTTAACTTTAATAGTTTTTTCCCCCTTTGTTGTGTGACAATTCCTTTTACTGACACGCATGTGGTTAATTTCTTGGAATTTCGAAAGGCATTCTTCCAGAGATGGTGGAGGCAGCAAAGCAAGGCTCTGAAGGCTAGGGTCAAGGAGCTGGTCAACTCTGGTCAACTCGAATTCATGTACTGTTTTACTACTTTTGGTTCTTTATTATTGTTCTTATTCAAACATGGAAGTTGCTCGAGTGTTTTTGCACCTTTCTCACTAGTTATGACATTTGTTGGCGTGCTTTTGTTGCTAAAAAAAAGTTTTAAACTTTGTCTTTCTCATTCTTATGTGATTTTTGAAGAAATGGGGGCATGTCCATGCATGACGAGGCAACCCCACATTACATCGACTTGATTGATCAGACGACCTTGGGGCATCAATTTATCAAGAACGAATTCGGTCAGAGTCCGCGAGTGGGTTGGCAGATTGATCCTTTTGGGCATTCTGCAGTTCAAGCTTACCTTCTTGGTGCAGAGGTAAAACTATTAGAGCACATTTCAAGTTGTGACTACTTTTGTGAAGATTTATCATTTTAGTAGTATTGAAACTCTAGAATACAATAGTATCGAAGATGTTATGTCAAGCGTTTTTGAAGTTTGATCACGTTCTTCTTCTCGGCTTATGAGATTTTGACAACTTGTTCTCTCTATATTGGTTGCAGTTAGGATTTGATTCCCTCTTTTTCGCTAGAATTGATTACCAAGATAGAGCCAAGCGGCTCAAAGAGAAGACTCTCGAGGTTGTATGGCAGGGGTCTAGATCCCTCAGTTGGTCTTCACAGGTTTGGGTTTAAGCACACTTTTGATTTGTAGATCGAGGGCATGTTTGGTATGGATACCTTGATACTTGTATCAAAGTTTAATTAAGACTCTACAAATTATGCTCTTAACATGATTATTGCTCGTTAATAAAAAAAAATACTAATTATATCTCATTAATGTTTTTTGAAAAAATGGTTCCAAACAATGTTTGAAAACTATTCCGTTTATTGACTAAAAACATGAGAAAAAACAACAGCGAACAGGTCTGCAGTTTTATTTTTTCTTCTTAATAAAAGGAAAAAAAAAAAAGCACTTGTGCAGATTGGTTTTTCATTGAGTATTATTCCAGCAGTTGCGTGGATGACAATCACTGAATTCATTGATCTAAATGTATTTTCAGATTTTCACTGGGATATTCCCTAGGCATTATGATCCTCCTGATGGTTTTACATTTGAAATAAATGACGTTTCACCACCTATTCAGGTAAATCTTATAAAGTACACAGACAAATGCCTGACAGTTTGGCTTTAGAACTCCTTTGTAATGTGGTTTGTTTGTTGTAGGATGACATTCTTCTTTTTGACTACAATGTTCAAGAACGAGTTAATGACTTTGTTGCTGCTGCTTTAGCGCAGGTAGGATCTAATTAGCCATTTAATCAGATTCCATATTCCTAGCCTAGACCTTCGTTTTAAGCTTAAATGATAAGCAATCACGAATCCATCATAACTGTCTATGTGATTGTTATGGACTTCATTTTTGTGGGTGATCCTGATCATTATTTGTTAAGCAGTCCTTTGCATTTATTCATTTAAAGTATTTGTAGCTCGCTCACAAGTCCAAGTGCTAATGATAGATGCTAGTTAGCCGTAGCGCGAGTGTGTGACAGTGACATATGAACACCTTAAACTAAATGTTAAAAATTGTTATGCATGTTCATTTTGTAGATTATGATTGATCTGAGAACTTTTTGTTTAGTCATTTTCTACTATCTTCAATTGGTGATTTAACTTGAAAGTTCTTTTAGAATGCACAAAGAAAAGTAATTCTCATCCCTCCGTTAAAGCCTTTTCATTTAACACAATGGTTGATTGCAGTTATTTAACATATTCTTTTCGTTTAGGCTAATGTGACAAGAACCAACCACATTATGTGGTGCATGGGGACGGATTTTCGTTATCAATATGCAAATTCATGGTTCAGGCAGATGGACAAGTTCATTCACTACGTCAATCAGGTGCTCCTCCTGTAGGCCCAGCATAAATGATTAGTTGAAATATTTTTTTTATCTTTATTAATAATTAATTAAAAAGTCTCCAATTTGTGTTTCCATTCTGTACTAACTTTAGTCCTCTCAATGAAATTGTAAGTCCTTAAATTGTATTAATTTGCCAATCTTAGGATGGGCGCGTGAATGCACTATATTCGACACCATCTCTCTACACTGATGCAAAACACGCAACCAATCAGAAATGGCCTCTCAAAACTGATGATTTTTTCCCGTGAGTTTGGTGTCCAAATTTTGCTCCAACACTTTTTTTTGGTGTTTTTTCCGAGAATTGCTTCTGAAAAAATAAGATGTCAAAATTTTTAGGCATGCAGATAAAATAAATACATATTGGACAGGGTACTTTACAAGTCGTCCAGCACTTAAAGGCTATGTCAGAGTCATGAGTGCTTACTATCTGGTATATTTTGATATCTTTATTTCTTTACAAAGTTAACTCCGCAGTGGTAGGATCCCACGGCGTCTTTTTAATTGTCCTGATTTTCTGATTCCGTTTAGGCAGCAAGGCAGTTGGAATTTTTTATAGGCAGAAATGCCTCGGGTCCAAACACTGATGCACTTGCTGATGCTTTGGCAATCGTTCAACATCATGATGCAGTTAGTGGTACAGAAAGAGAGCATGTTGCTGCCGACTATGCATTGCGAATTTCAATAGGATATCAGGAGGTCCATCTCACTTCCTTAGTCTTAGGTTTTGTTATTGATTACATATGAAAGCTAAAATAAAGTTCATTTTTTCTCTATACATCTCGCTGTAGGCTGAGAAGTTGGTAGCTTCTTCTCTAGCGTACCTGACAAAAAAATCAGGTTCAAGTTCTGGAGTTGCAAACTTTCAGCAGGCAAGTTGTTACTAGTTTCCCCACTATTTTCCTTCTGACCTTTGTATTTGAACTGTCTCAAATCAGCTTATATTATCATTTACTAATAGGTTGTTTTTCAATGTAAGAACCAATCTCAAAATAGTTAAGATTGTTACTTATTTGTGCTGTGTAAATATTTAGTCGATCAAAAGATAAGCATGAATCTTCATCTCATTTCTTCAAACCAGAAATTAACATGGGAACTCACGTCCGTGAAAGGATCATAAAAAAAAAAAGAAATGATGGCGAGAACAATGAAGTGCTGCTGAAAATGCTTCTTGGATGATGTAAAGCTTAATGCCTGTGATGTAATAATTTAGTAGGAATGCTTTCCTTTTGTAGAATTTCATTTAAAACAATTGGTTTGGGCTAAAAAGAGTATAATGTGCCTACTTTGTATTGGAGATTGAAGTTCAATCCTGAGCACCCTTTTGCAGATTACTTTCTTCGTAACCGAGTTTATGTCTATTGAGTTGTATTATGTGGATTTTGTTGGCAGTGTCCACTACTTAATATAAGTTATTGTCCTCCATCAGAAGCTGTCTTGTCTGATGGGAAAAGCTTGGTAAGCGTATTATTTTATCTATCCGTATAAGCCAACTCAATTGAGGATCAGACAACCTGCTTTCTCTTGTCATCTTATATTCCTGTGTTTTCCTTTTTAGGTTGTTGTTGTATACAATTCTCTAGGATGGAAGAGAGAGGAAGTAATACGAATCCCTGTAAGCAGTTACCTTGCTTATTCTTCGTAAGTTGATTATCATATGTTTGGTGACTGTACCTTCTGTTTTGAGAGAATTTCTACCAAAAAGTTAATATGTTGGAGTTGGGCGTTTGGAGACACGGCAGTCAACCTGTCTGACCCTCTCTTGGGAGTAAAAAGAATTAAGCATCATTGAATTAAAGAGGACTATTAAGGTTGGATTCATTTTGTTTTAAATGTACACACAAGGCTTATGTAGATTCAAATTTGTAGGTATCCACTGACAGGGTTACTGTTCGGGATTCTAGTGGAAGAAAAGTAGAAGCTCAGCTCCTTCCTATAACAAATGCCACTTTGAGCATAAGAAATTACTACGTTAGAGCATATTTGGGTAAATCTCCAAGTGAAACAATTAAGTATTGGCTTGCATTTTCAGTGTCAGTACCACCAATTGGTTTTAGCAGTTACATCATCTCAACTGTGAAACAGACAGGTTAGCCATTTTGTGATAGTATATAATGCGATAAATATTAGCACTTCCTTTCCAACATAACTAGACGAAGTTTAATTATTTTTTTATTTTGATTTAAATAAAGGTCCTAGTTCAACCATTTCATCCATCTACACGTTGGAGGAAAGTGCAGACAATACCATAGAAGTCGGGAAAGGAAGTTTAAAGCTCATTTTTTCTGCTCGCGAGGGAAAGCTTACACATTATGCTAATAGGAAAAATCTAGTATGTTATACTATTGACGTTTCAATTTCCCAGCACGCTTTTTGCTCTTTTTATATGGTTTATCTTTTTGTTTTTAGTTCCAACATTCAGTCTGAAATGAAAGCTAGCACATACATTTTATGTGGTATATGCTTCTTATGTTATATTTGCATGTGTACTTCCTTACACTGCATTTACATTCTTGAAGGTCACAGCATCTGTAGAACAGTCGTACAGTTATTACACTGGAAGTGATGGAACTGATGAAGATCCTCAGGTGGTCAGCCGATTAATATGCAAAAAAAATCACCATATCCTGTTAATTCTCAGTATGGACCTTGTTGTTTAGAGTTGTTTTAGTTGATTATGATTCTAATTTTGATTATCTGCATTGAAGGCTTCTGGGGCATATATCTTCCGTCCAAATGAAACATTTCCTATAAAATCTGAAAGTCAGGTAACTAAAATATTATTTGAAACTGTTCTTTTTTATTACATCTGCCTTTTTTTTTTTTTTTTTTTTTTTTTTTTTTTTTTTTTTTTAATCATCTACATCGGAATTGAGTTTCTGAAATGAAAACATATACATGTACCCAGGTTCCTCTAACTGTGATTCGGGGTCCAGTAATGGATGAAGTACACAAACGGATTAACCCATGGATATCTCAGGTGGTTTTGGTGCTTTAGATACCCAAAAAAAAAAAAAAAAGTCGTGTTTTAGTGGTCATTGTTTCTTCAATCTTATTCAGGGCAATCAATTGGATAAAACGTTCTACTGATTTGTGTTTCCATCTAGGGACGTTATTACTTCTAATTTCAGTAACATGATACGGCATGTGTGTGCAGATTACGAGGGTATTTAAGAAAAAGGATCATGCTGAAGTTGAGTTTACTGTAAGTTAACTTCGGCAGATTTACTCATTAAGAGCACACAGATTCGTATTGAGATTAGTATGTAACCGACTATTCCCTTTTGGCTTGTTTGTGGCACATCATCCCATTTTAGATTGGACCTATACCTGTTGATGATGATATTGGCAAAGAAATCGCAACTCAAATTACAACAGCCATGAAGACCAATGGAACGTTTTACACAGATTCCAATGGACGTGACTTCATTAAACGGGTACTTCAATACTTTCTATCTACCATTGTTTGAGATTTTGGATCACATATAGATTTTAGTCGCACTATGCATTATCGTAACTTAGTTGCAGTATTTATCGGTATAGAATGAAATATTTGGATGGTCTTTGAATTTTCTTCATCCTATGAATAACAATCATATTTTCTTCGATTTAGCTGTAGCCTGTAGTTGGTTATAAACGATGGAAACCTTGCAGGAAATATTCCAATCTCACCATTGTTAATTTATTTCTGTGGCTTGATTCAAATCTGATACACTCAATTGTTTTGCAGCTTCGAGATTTCAGAACAGACTGGGAACTGCAAGTCAATCAACCGATTGCTGGAAACTATTATCCTGTATGCTTCCATTGTTTGACACATTGAAACATTTGATCTTGATATATCCTGATTTCGATCCGTATTCCATCTAATGAGTTTTCTGTTCAAAATGAACCACTTGATTGAAATGCAAATACTTATTCAGCAGTCCTGAGTTCTTTTAGAATAGCTTGTCAACATGCCCATCTTCATTTCATTTTTCTAGGCCCATTTCTTTATTGTTTACACTTCTATACCTACTTTTGTTGCTCATCATCATAATCTTCTGCTTTACTCCGTTATTTCAGATTAATCTTGGAATTTACGTGCAAGACACTAGCTCAGAACTTTCAGTTTTGGTTGATCGTTCGGTGGGGGGATCCAGCTTAAACGATGGTCAGATAGAGCTGATGCTCCACAGGTTTCTCTTTCCTTTAAGTACTTTATCTTATTTTATATTTGCTTGGATAAGTACTATCTGCTTTGTCGTTCCCTTTTTGCTTTCTCTCATGATTTCTAAATGAGCTTCTTTTGTTCTATAGGCGGTTACTTCATGATGACAAAAAAGGAGTTGGTGAGGTATTGAATGAGACAGTTTGTCTCCATGATAAATGCGAGGGTTTAACTGTAAGTATACACTTGTTTACCAAGCTGTATTGCAAGTGTAATCGGAACACTATGGAAGACCTTTAGCCTGTTTAGGGGATTAATAGCACAAAATATTTAGTACTCGTACAAGTTGACGTTATCGAATCTTCATTGTGCTCTCTCACTTCTCAAGGATATCGTGTCTCAGTTTCAGATTTTTTTTTTTTTTTTTCGTTTAAGTGACTACTTTTTCTCTCTGTTCCAGATACAAGGAAAATTTTACTTCAGAATTGACCCTCTTGGGGAAGGTGCCAAGTGGCGCCGCACAACTGGCCAAGAGATATATTCTCCACTGCTCTTGGCCTTCACAGAACAGGTGCAGAAAAACCTTTAAATTGATTAGTTGCAGTTTGGCCACAATGCTTAGTTGATCATTTTTCTTTCTACAGGATGGAAATGAGTGGATAAATTCTCATGTCTCAACATTTTCTGTAATTGATCCTTCATACACTTTTCCAAACAACGTTGCCGTGATAACCCTCCAGGTATATGTCCTTAAGAAAATTTCTTTTCTTTCAGTGTTGTTTAAGTTTTCTTGGAAGATCACAAGTTTGGCCCTTTTCTGAACTGCAGGAGCTTGAAAATGGAAAAGTACTCCTTCGACTTGCCCATCTATACGAGGTTCTAATTTCTCTCTCACCCTGCTAAGTTAGCACAAAAAGAGTAGCACTTTTATAAATAGCTTTGGTTTTCTCATTCACTTATTATAGCAAGTTACTTCAGCCTTGTTCAGTTTGCGAATTCGAGTTAAGATGTGACTTTATGTGAGAGCTTTTAACTGTAGCAAAAAAAGTTAGCTGTGACTTTTTGTGAGAGTTTTTAACTGTAGCAAAATTAGAATTGAAAACTTAAATCGGTAAAATGAACGAGACCTTCATATTCTGAACTGATTGTTATTTGTGTATGCAAAGACGGGAGAGGACAAGGATTACTCCGTATTGGCAAGTGTGGAGCTGAAGAAGCTGTTTCCAAAAAAGGTAAGAGATGAGGGCCACATGATTATTATATTCATTAGTACTACTAGTATTATTATTAAAATTTATGGGTGGGGATTTGAGTTGTAGACCTCGACATTAGAATGAAAGTTGAGTTTTTTGGTATAGAAAACAATGATCTTTAGCTTATGTCTACATGGATTGGTTTCAGATCAACAAAGTGAGGGAGATGAGTCTGTCTGCCAACCAAGAAAAAGCGGAGATGGAGAAGAGGAGGCTAGTTTGGGAAGTGGAAGGATCGGGCGAGAGGTCAGAGGTGGTGAGGGGAGGTCCTGTTGACCCTCAAACACTTGTGGTGGAACTTGGCCCCATGGAAATCCGCACTTTCCTGATCGACTTTGCTTTCCTCCGCCTGTTCGGTTCCTAAAGGGGAGAACAATATCTCACCATTATCGCCCTCAGCATTTTGCATGAGACTTGCCCCTGTAACTTTGGCATGCTTTAACTAAACAACGTTTTTTCTCTTCTCGAACATTTTTCGAGGTTCTTGTTGGAGGCTTGTAGCTCTGAATTGAGGGTGTTGTGTACTTGTGTTGTATAGTAACGCCGAAAATCGTAATAAAAGGACTAAGATTATCAATCGACCAGAGTCATCTGATGAAGACACGGAGTTAGCAAAAGTGCAAATGTTTCGTTTGTGTGATGCCCAACTCTCTGTTTTTGATAGAATAGAACTGAACTTATTTGTTACCAAATGGCAAATGTCAATTTGTACATTTTGTACATCCCCTCACTGACATTTCCATTAGTGGGTCTCTAATCCACGGATAAAATGCTTTGAAGCTCCGTCTGCAAATGTGTTCTCATTCTGTAATTGGAAGCCAAGTTCTTATCCAAATCCTGTTTTGCAGCCAATAGACCGGATTTCATCATCTCCGCTGTGGCTATTTCAGAGTTGCTATACCCATTGTTGTCTTGAAATCTCACAAAGCTCGATTGCAACTGAAATATATGTGGAATCAAACCCAGTCTCAATCAGAAGAGTAATCTCAAAATGCCAAAACTATTAACAAAATCCTTCAGTTACTTCACCTTATTGAGTCCATTTTTCAGCTCTTTCAGTCGCACTCTACACTCCGAAACAAATCTCTCCACATTATGCTTGAATTCCTTCATTTCGGAGCCCTTGGAATCGTAGAACTCATCCTTTGCCTTCTCCAATTCTTGAAGATCCTCCACTTCGCTCATCAAAGCCCTAGAAATAGCAGATTTAAGTTTCAATGCGAGAGACAAACTGAGTAAGCGATCGACCCGACCCAAAAAAATTATTATTTTTTTAATTTTATTTTTTTTAAAAAGGCGTGAAATTGAACGCACCTGAGCAGCAGCGAATGGCTATCGTATTTGGCATTGAGGTTGTCTATCTCGGACTTGAGAAGCGAGATCTTGAAACTTTGCGACGCGATCTTCTGATCGAGCATCGAGCATCGCTGTTCCATCTCCCTGATTCCGGCAAGCTTAGACGCCAGAACCAGAGACTTGCTCGCTTGCAGTTCTTTCTCCGCCTAATAGTCATCAAATTTCACCAAAAGCCATATTTTATTCCCTGTTTGGCGACCGAGAAAACGCTGGAAAATGCGATGAAATTGAATTCCTTGACTGTGAAAACATGCACTTAGGAATGTCTATATAGCTTTTTAATTTCCTAAAAGTGTCGTCTGTTTTCTCGGCCAATTGATCAAACGTGAATGGAGAGAGGGAGAGGAATTAGGACCTGCAGAAGAGAGAGACGCTTGTTCCGGTCGAGCTCCATGCGTTCGAGCCGATCACGAAATGAAGCAGAAAGCGCCGTCGCCATTGGAGAGCACAGGAGAGAGCTCAGACTATTTGGGCTTCTCAAAGAGTCTAAGCGAGAAGATGACACAGACTGTGACCTTTATTTATATCGAAATCTCCATGACGAAACCGGTCACTCAAAGAATGCAGGGACTTTTCGAAATGAAAGGAACTAAACTAGTGTCAGGAACCATCCCATTCCCATTGCTATTACTATTATTATTTACTAGGACAAGAAGAGAATATAGGACTATAATTATCAAAATTAACCCTGTATATTACAAACACGCATACCATACACCGTATCATATCAAGTCTAGTATCTATATGCGAATACAGAAAGCACAGAAAGCATTGTCTAACTGCAGCATTAAAGAAAGCCATAATCACAATGTTTAGTACAAATAAGATGATGGCAACAAAGTTGATTCAATAAGTACTTGATAAATAGTTTGGATGATGATTCTTCATTAGGATATCTTTTCCTCTTTGATTGTAAACCATATGCATCATGACTTGAACTGTTCTATTCTGTTGGGAAAGACAAGGTGGGCTTCGGTGGAATCTGCAAAGACTGAAGACTACCCTCAAGCATCTCTACCACCTTAGTCATTGATGGCCTATCAGAAGGGATTGTTTGAATGCACCACAAGCTCACCAATATCATCTTCCTTGCCATTTCCTCCTCTTGATTTGTCATTTCTTCACCGATTTCCAAGTTCCCACCACAATTATTTATATGGTCATGCAACCAATCAGGAAAATATATCTTACTGGTTCGAGACACTCCCAGGTCGATATTCTTTCTTCCTCCCACCATTTCAAGAACCATCATTCCGTAGCTGTAGACATCCCATTTATAAGATACTCCTCCAAAGTTTCTGCAGTGCACTTCTGGTGCGGCATATCCAAAAGTGCCTCTAGCACCCAACATGGATACAATACTATCCTCCCTCCGGCACAATTTGGAAAGCCCAAAATCAGGTATTTTGGGAGAAGAGTCCTTATCAAGGAGAGTGTTGTGAGGTTTTTATGTTAAAAATGCAAAATTCTCGTGGTACAACCTCGGTGCAAGTACTCTAGTCCTCCCGCAATGCCACGCGCAATTTCATACAATGTCTTCCATTCCAACCGAATGTTCTTGTTTGCTGCTTCACGGTTGAATATGAATTTATCCAATGATCCATTAGGCATATACTCATAAATTAAAGCTCTTTTATTCCTCTCGTACCAAAATCCAAAAAGACACAATATTAACATGTGATGTTCTACCAAATTACCAATGCTAGCAACTTCGTTGATCAATTCTTCTCCGTTACTCTTGTACTCTTTTAGAACTTTCACTGCTACGAGAGAGCCATCAGCCAGTTTCCCTTTATAGACAAAACCAAATCCTACATTACCAACTTTTCCAGCAAATGAGTTTGTCATTTTCCTCACATTTGCATAAGTATACCGCTTAGGGGCAAATGGTCCGTGATTCTCAATAAATGCCTCCACATTAAGTGTTCGTTTGGTTCGTATATTCAGAATCATAATTCAGAATCATTCTCGTTTTACGTGTATTTTTTGTGAGAGAAAATATTGTAGAAAATCATGAATTATGATTCAGAATCAGGGATGATGAATGTAAGAAACAAACGGGCACTAAATCCATCACTCTTGTCTTTCTTTAGAAAAACCAGTTTACTGGATATGGATCCTCTTCTCTTATAGCTGTATATGATCAAATTTGTAGTGATTACAATTCCGAATAGAGCTGCTGAAATGCCTACATTCGAAATATTGTGTAAGCATTTTACTTTATTACCATAAAAGAGAGAGCATATAATATGAAATACATTTTCATGGATATACTATTAGAAGAACATAAAAAGTCGTATCGTGCAAATTTTTTAATACATAATCTAAAACAAATGATCCGTTGTACTCATGGTCCGTTCACTTCGTTGATTCGAGTTTGTAATTCGAGTTGAGATGTGATTTTATGTGAGAGTTTTTTACTATAGCAAAAAAATTAAATATGAATGATCCTACAATGTTAAAAAAAAGGTGAACTAGTGAGAGAATGCCAAAATAAAACTACTCTTTTGTTTCTCCCAAAAGGAAAAGAAAAGGTAATATGCAATATATCCATGTGATGCCAGGTAGTCACCAATCAAATCAATTATGTTGGAGAGCTCTAGTTTTTTTAATATTAATATACGTCTGTTTCACAAGTCATGTTAAGAACTTATTTACGTATGTGAGAGAAAAATATTATAATTAAAAAATTAAATTTAAATTTTTATGAGAGATAACACTGTAACAATGAAATTTGAGTTGTGAAAAGAATAATAAAAGTGTAGCATCACGCATTGGTCCATGCAGGTTCAGATATAGTATATTGGTGTACACATAAGTCTAGATATCGGTCAATGTATTGGTGGTAAAATCGATATAGACTTGGAGAGGCGTGTAGAAAAAAATGCACACACACACACACACACACACACATATATATATATATAAAGGATGCCAAATTAGTACTGTTGCTGTGTTGATCCAAACAGAAGAAAGACAGTATATTAATGAGCCATACGCAAATGCATATAATATATTCGTGTAGATGACGTGCATATGATTAGAATATGATCCAACACTAAGAATATTAATCTGTTAAAGATATTCTAAGGTATGTGTTCAAAATATTATAAATTATCAACTATATGAGAAGATACCTATGCGTGATTAATATATGTATAACTAGAATAAGATTTTACATTAAGAGCGTTTGTTAATTAATGAAAATATATCACACTAAGAAAATTTGCAAATGCTTGTTTTACGTATGTAAATTTAAAAACAAAATGAAAAGAGAAGTAGCGCAACAAAAAAAGTTGCAAGCAGAGAAATGTAGAAAAGCTCTAGATTCACATGTCAAACGCACACGATCAACAATAAATTACATTTCTTTTTTAATATTTTCCCCAGGCTCTTTCAACAGTCTGATTTTCTTTTATTCTATTTTTTTTTTGCTTGAAAATTTCTTTTATTCCATTTAGACATATACACATGAGTTGAGGGACTAGGACTTTGGGAATATAAAATATATTTGAATAAACAATAGTAGTCAGGCCAAAAATATTTTTTCATCGTACACGTATCTTTAGAGTTTTGAAGGCTTGAAGGATGTCTCAAAACTATAAAATGGTTTTAATCCTTATACGTTTAGGGGGATCGATGAAGTGGAAAATTGGTTTATGAATGCTGATTTGAGAAAGAAAACATTAGTTAATCTCAAGCTAGCTCAAAAGTGAAAAATGTTTTTCATTTTCTCGAAATAATTGTTTCAGAAAATGTTATCTAAATAGCGTTTGTTTGATATATGTTTACTATTTACGAATATGATTCGCATAGTTTGGAAACATCTCATTTTTGCAAAGAAAAAGGAAAATGCATAAGATTCGTTTTTCTTTATATTTTAGCATGCATAATAATCCATGGTTAAATAAGAGATTTATACGACCGATAGTGCTCATTTCTAAATGATAAATTAAAGTTAAAATTACATCAAGTATTTTGATATTAATGTTTAAAAACAAAATCGTACCGGTAGGATATATATTTTACATAACCTACCTTGTCGGTAAGAAAAGAATTCTCCAGTTAAATAACGATTATACAAAGGGTTGTAATTCAATTTACAGAATGATAAATGAGTAATGACATGCGTTTTCGTGGGTGTCCAATTAATATTGCCCCAAGGAGGTATGATTATTCACAGTTGAAGAAGATGACAAACTCAGTTGCAGAAAAAATAGGTGAGGGAGGATACGGCACCGTATACAAAGGAAAGCTTGCTGATGGACGTCCCGTGGCCATAAAAGTTCCTAAGTGAAATGAATGGTTACGGAGAAGAATTTATCAATGAAGTTGTTAGTATTGGTCGAACTTCTCATTCTAGCCTCCTTGGATTCTCTTATGAAAAGAGCAAAAGAGCATTTGATATATGATTTCATGCCCAACGGACCATTGGATAAGTTCATATTCAACCAAGGTCCTTCTTCGAGTGGAGTGTGAATTGCAGTTGGTGTTGCACGAGGACGAGGACTCGAATATTTACATCGTGGTCGTAAGACGAGGATTTTGCATTTTGACATAAAACCTCAAAACGTTCTTTTGGCTAAGGACTTCTGTCCTAAAATATCTGACTTCGGACTCGCAAAACTTTGGCTAAAAGACGATAGTATTACGTCAATAATGGGAGCCAGAGGATACATTGCACCTGAAGTATTCAGTCGGAGCTACGGTAGTGTGTCTCATAAATCCGATGTTTTATAGTTATGGAATGTTGGTTCGTGAAATGGTTGGACGAAGAAACAACTTTGAGTCTGCAGCATCTAACACTACAACTGATATATATACTTTCAGTATTGGATTTATAAGGATTTGGAAGCAGGCGAAAATAATGCGAGTATTTTGGAGATTACACCCGATGAAGAAAAAGAAATATCGAGAAAAATGATATTAGTGAGTTTCTGGTGATTTGAAACGATTCCAGCAGATCGTCTATCGATGAGAAAGGTGGTAGAGATGATGGCAGGAAGCCTCGAGTCCATAGAGATTCCACCAAAACCCTTCTTGTTTTCTCCGGATCAGAAGACTCCCCATGAACAATCCATACTACAAGGTGACCATGAACATGGAGACCAAAATACTTGCCAATATCCCGACGGTATAGCTCGTTCGAATTAGGCGATTTAAGCTGGTTGTAGTTGTTTGAAGTTCTGTGGTTTCAACTTTATAAGAGATGTTGTCGTTTACCAGAAACGCCGTCCTTTAAGTTTTGTCGGTTGTAATCCAAAAGTCGTTTTGGTTTTTGTTGTCGTATGAGCTTTGATTTGTCGTTTTATGCCAACTAAATTTAGAGGGTGAGAACAGAAAAAGAAAGCTCATCTCAGAATCTTTGGAAAATCGTCTCGATACAAGTGTAATATTATAGAACCTTCAACCATGTTTGTTTGTTTTCTCTCCTCTACTGTTGCATGATTGATCCGCCTGTTCAGCACGTTTTCACAAAATGCAACAGAAATGTTTGTCTTGCCCATCTATACCTAAAGAGACAAAAATAGACCAAATTAAACTATTAGGCAATGTGACTGGTTGCTGACTTACAATACATTGGTTTGATGTGTAAAGTAGAGAGAGATATTTGGTAGGACTTTGCAAAACCTTTTAAGAGGCCTATTCATTCCAACAACAAAAATAAATTTTTTTTTTTAAAAAAAAAAGGAAAAAAAGAGAGTAGCAGTTAAAATATGAGCTTCATGGTTTGGTAAGCAACACTGTGCACAATGAAAGGAGCGTTTAGGTCACAGGGCTACAAGAATTCATTGAAAGGGCCCCCTCCTCCGTATATAGTTATATAAAGTGGATAATTTATTAACAAAAAAAAAGTGGGTAATTGAGATAATAGATATTTGAAGATACGAATCTTTTGCTTGCTTGTATTGAACAAAAGTGTGGAGAGAGTGAGATAATGGATGAACATAAAAATAAGATGGTACTTTATTTCTTTATTTATTCTTACTTTTTGACAGAATAGAAATGAAGGTCTTAAAATTGTCTCTGTCCACAATTCTCTGTCTTAAAAGTCAAGAATAGAGCAAGAATTAATCCTCACGGTTAATACTTAATAATAAGGTCCATCCTCCGAACCCCACCTGCACAGCACTAAACTCCTCCTTTGCAGAAAAAAATAAAAATAGAAAATGTCTTTTTATTTTTTTATTTGGCTATTCAGAAAAAAGTCTATTTAATAGTGAGATGCAGACACTTCTATCAGAGAGACTACTTTATTATCCATTCCATAATTTCCATTGTCAATCCATTAACCCTCTAAAAGAGAGAGAGAGCACCTTTTTTCTTTTTTCTTTTTTTGTTTTTTGTTTTTTGTTTTTCTAATGTAAAAAAGTCTTCCTCTTTCTAAAACTCTCTGCTTTTTCTTGGAGCGACACGCACACTTGTAAAGTAATCTTGTATTAGACCTGACCCTTCTCAGTCAGTCCAAATGGCCAAAGGAGCAATTGGGTAGCGAACAAAAGATTGAAATTTGCAATTTTGAAGTCGAAGAAGCTGAGAAAACAAAGATCAGAAGAAGAAGAAACCGGCGAGAATGGGAAGAGAGAGAGTGTTATTAGTGTGGGTAGTGGCGGTGTTAATAATAATAATGGTGGGCGTGGGAGAATCAAAGTACATGGTGTACAACACATCGCAGGGAATAGTCGCAGACAAACTGAACGTGCATTTGGTTGCTCACTCCCACGACGATGTTGGCTGGTTGAAGACCGTTGATCAGTACTATGTTGGCTCCAACAATTCCATTCAGGTCAAGTCCATTGTTTTTTTTTTTCTCTCTCTCTCTCTCTCTCTCTCTCTCTATATATATATATATATATATATATATCTGAAGTTTTGTTCATGTTTGTTTGTTTGGCTGGATTTGGAAATATGTATAAAAAAGGGGGCTTGCGTGCAAAATGTGTTGGACTCTTTGATCCCAGCATTGTTGGCTGACAAGAATCGGAAATTTATTTATGTTGAGCAGGCCAGTCTCTCTCTCTGTCTTCAATTTTCCTTTTCTTCAATTATAGTGTTTTTCATGAGTTATTGAGTGTTTGTTTTTGTTCAATAATTCCAATTCCAGGCTTTTTTTCAGCGTTGGTGGAGGGATCAGAGTGAGGCAATGCAGCTCGTCGTTAAGAAGCTTGTTAATTCAGGCCAACTCGAGTTCATGTATTACTTGCTTAAAACCTTAACAACTAATTATAAAGAAAGAGTGAATTTTGGGCATTTTTACTTAATTTAGTATGAATTAGAATTTGCTTTTTCCTCTTAAGAAGTAGGATTTAGTAAAATGCTATATAAGTTGTTTTCTGATTTATTCCAATTTAAAGAGAGAAAAAATGTGGGGCAAGTTAGAAACTAAATTGGCAGCTTTGGTTTTGTATATAAACACATGAACAAGATATTTGAAACATGATAAGTAAACATGCCAAGAAACAGGAATTGATTGAATTAGGTATTCGGAATGTGCCCGGCATTTCTCACCTCGCTCAAGAAGAAGAAAAAGAGAAAATGGGTTTTGATGGTTTTTGTCTTTGTTTGTGGTAGAAACGGGGGTATGTGTATGCACGATGAGGGGCCAACCCATTACATTGACATGATTGATCAGACAACTCTTGGGCATCTCTTCATTAAGGTGGAGTTCAATGTAACCCCCAGAGTGGGTTGGCAGATTGACCCTTTTGGACATTCCGCAGTCCAAGCTTACTTGCTGGGAGCTGAAGTAAGCACATTACTGGCTTCGTCTTTGGACAGATTTGAATTCAGTATATGAAGTTCAGTGTTTTTAATTGTTGATTTTGTGAATGAAAGGAGCCTTCCTTATGTATGTATAATTCCATGTAGCATGTATCAATTCTACTTTTGATGTAGGTTGGGTTCGACTCATTTTTCTATGGTCGGATAGATTACCAAGACCGAGCTAAGCGCAAAAGTGAAAAGAGTCTTGAAGTTATCTGGCGTGGATCTAAGAGTCTTGGTTCATCCTCTCAGGTGAAAAGCTTGGGTTCACTTTGTTTCTATTATGTACAGCTGAATGATGTGCTCATAATGTTGGATATGCTTCTTCTTTTTTTTTTTTTTTTTTTTTTTTTTTTTTTTTCACTCAATCAATTGCATGTTGAATCTATAGCATCCAAACCTAACTTGAATATTTTTCCTTGTATCTTTCCATTGATAATGAATGAAATTTGTTTGCCGAGCTTCCTAGTTAGTTTCCTCTTCATGCTCGCAGATTTTTGCTGGTGCATTCCCCGAGAACTATGAGCCTCCATCTGGTTTCTATTTCGAAGTCAATGATGCTTCCCCAGTAGTTCAAGTACACACCGTGGAGACTTGTTGAATTGACTGTAATTGTCTTTAACATTACTTGTTTATGCTCATTATTTTATTCCGTTCCCTTGAAGGATGACCCCGAATTGTTTGATTACAACGTTCAAGAGCGAGTTAATGACTTTGTTGCCGCTGCAGTCGCACAGGTGAAATTATTTTGCTTATGTAGCATGTCTTTATATCTTTCCAATTTTGGAAATAAGAATGTAACATCCGTCATTTCATTTCTCAGGCTAACATAACTCGGACAAACCACATTATGTGGACCATGGGAACGGATTTCAAGTATCAGTATGCTCACACGTGGTTTAGGCAGTTGGACAAGCTTATTCATTATGTGAACATGGTAATTATTCTTTAATACCTAGTAGTTCATTGCTTGATAAACAATCATATACTTGTTTCACATGAAGGAAAATTTGCAAATCTTTTGCACTGATGTTGTTGAGCAACTACAAACTATATCTGACAATAATTTTGCAGTCTGTTAGAGGAGGTAGTGGGAAATCGTCGTTCTTTTCTTTTTCAAGTTTGCTGACAGTAATTACTCGTGACATAAAGAATATCACGAGGTCAAGGGTATTTCGAATTTGTTAATTCCATTTTATGCTTATGAGAATAAGGAGAAAACTATGTAGTTAGTGTAAATTACACCTTGATCCTGATGTAAGAGAATGAAAAATAAAATCTTTAGTTTCTCTTTGAGTGTTCACTTTTCCCCAGTATTCTTACCATTCCACCTCTGTTTTCCTGTATCCGGTGGCATAGGTTAAAAGTTTCTTGTCGACAGAGGCTGTACTGAGATCCATGGTATTTACGCTCTTCGAATTTCCAAAATCTAAAATGTTTGAATGGGATGTTTCTAGGATGGGCGTGTTAATGCTCTGTACTCTACTCCATCCATATACACAGATGCAAAATATGCCACTAATCAATCCTGGCCAATCAAGACTGATGACTTCTTTCCGTGAGTCCGATGTTCAACAATTATGTGATTGTTTATTTTTCACGTTAACCTTTCTTACAAATTATATCATGCCTCATTGCAGTTATGCAGATCGGGAAAACGCTTACTGGACCGGATACTTCACCAGCAGACCGGCCCTGAAACGCTATATTAGAGTACTGAGTGGCTATTATCTGGTATGATTTTCGTGAATGCTTTAGTCTAGCACCACTTTCTTTGTACTTGTCAGAGATGGATTTTAGAGGTACTGTTTTTATATTGCCAATTCATCATCAGGCTGCTAGGCAACTTGAGTTTTTCAAGGGGAGGAGTAAATTAACCAATACAGACTCATTGGGAGATGCCTTAGCAATTGCACAACATCATGATGCAGTTACCGGTACGGAGAAGCAACATGTGGCTAATGATTATGCCAAGCGACTGTCAATAGGCTACAAGGAGGTGCGAATTGTCTTGACCGCCAAACTTCTGTTTCTTCATCTTTGATCTGTGTCACTCCCTTATTTATTTTTTTGTGCAGTCTGAGCAATTAGTTTCGTCTTCGCTTGCTTGCTTTGTTGAACCTGAACTTGAATGCAGAAATCCAGCTACAAAGTTTCAACAGGCAACATATTATGATCCCTAAAAGTTTTCAGCTATTCTATTTTAATGCTCCAATATCTGGAGTTTTAATGTATATCTTATTACTCTTTATTTTATTGTTGGTTTGTTTTTTTCCTCCTTTTCAGTGCCCACTTTTGAATGTAAGCTACTGTCCTGCATCAGAAGTTCAGCTTTCACAAGGGAAAATTTTGGTAGTGACGAATATTCTCTTACCCTCCTTGTACTGATTGGAGCTTTTATGTTTCACTTTGAAATATCCAATTGATGGTATTTTTTCATCTCTAGATTGTTGTGATCTACAATTCTCTGGGATGGAAGAGAGAAGAAGTAATTCAAATTCCTGTAAGTAGTTCAATTATGTTTTTAGTTTTTGCACCTCATGCTTCTGGATTTCTTTTGAGATCAAAGATGTGAATGTCATTAGTCATACAATATGTATTAGAGAAGTAATTCGGATTTTGCGCATTGATTATTGGTTGAAGATCTAAGCCATGTCTATTCCTGCTTCTCCATGTCTACATAGGAAAAAATAATGTATGTACTAATTCACAGTGGATAAGTTTCAGCTTTCTCATTTGAAAGTTTGACTAAGCCCATTTCTCCTAAAGACGAAATGTGAAGGCTGCATAAGTTTTTCACACTGAAATTCTAGTTCAATAGTTTGTGGATTTACAGTTCAAATCTCTATTTATAAGATTTTAATTTCCTCAGGTGATTAGTGAAGATGTCATAGTTCACAATTCTGAAGGAAAAGAAATCGAGTCGCAACTTCTTCCGCTGGTTGATACCTATGTGAGCTTAAGGAACTACTATGTTAAGGCATATTCAGGTCAAACTCCTGTTCAGACACCCAAATACTGGCTTGCGTTTCCGGTGTCTGTTCCCCCACTTGGTTTCAGCAGCTATGTTATCTCAAATGCCAAGAGGCCAGGTCTTCTTCTTTTCTTGAAGACATATGATGTGAAATTTTTAATTCTCCAAGTCAGCAACATAGAGGTCAAATTTCTTCTTTGGCTGTAGGCTCTGGTTCAACTAAATCTTCTGTACACACATTTCAAATTATTGAGTCATCTACTGTTGAAGTTGGCCATGGAAACTTGAAGCTTTCTTTCTCAAGGGATCACGGAAAACTTACTAATTACATCAATAGCCAAAGTTTGGTATGTGATGTTTACATTTCCTTATCCATCGTCTCCTTGGCTATGAGCCTATGAGTGGAACATGGGGGAAAAAAAAAAATGTTTCTAATTCATTTATTTTGAAGGTTGAGGAGACAGTGAAACAATCATATGTATTCTACACTGGATACAATGGGACAAATGATAAAGCTCCCCAGGTAGATTATTAAATAGATGTATCAATTATATATCTTCAGATTTATTTATAACTTGATGCATAATAAGTTGATATAATATTAAATTTATTATTTCTAAGACATTACTTAATTGGTCTTATTCTTAGAATGCTGGGGCTTATATCTTTCGTCCAAATGGTACATTTCTCATAAAGCCTGAAGAAGAGGTGTGCAAGACTTTGTCACAGGATTATTTCAACCAAACTTTTTCCGATGTTTGCCTATAAGAAGTTATTTGTCATGTATATTTCAGGTCTCTTCCACCATTATGCGCGGACCAATAACAGATGAAGTACATCAACGGATCAACCCGTGGATATATCAGGTGCCTTGCAACTTTTGTTGGGAGGATATCAGAAATTTGACCTTTTATTTTCAGAGTATAAATTGCTACGGCTTATGTTCTATACTTACCCTGCTTTCTAGAGATTCCGGATTTCTTTTGATGGTAATAATGTTGCACCAAACATGTATGCAGGTCACCAGGCTTCACAAAGGGAAAGAACATGTTGAAGTTGAATACATTGTAAGCTCGCCAGATTATCTTATTCTATAGGATTATTTTTATTTTTTATTCGGAGCTTTTTCTTAAACTAAAGGCCATTTTAGAGGGAACCTGTGCCCCTCTTGGTACATCAGTAACTAACTTTATTTTTGACACTAAACTTTCATTGTTAGTTCCTCAATGCATTGACAATTTCTTCATCTTCAGGTGGGACCCATACCTATTAATGATGGAACAGGCAAAGACGTTGTAACTCAAGTAATTACTAATGTCGATAGCAACAAGACATTCTACACTGATTCTAACGGACGTGATTTTATCAAACGGGTACATTAGCTTACCCTTGCAACAATTATTAAGTAAAGTTCATGTGAATCTCTGAGTAATTTGCTGATTCACACATTCGTCTTTCTCTCAGTGGACTCAACTGCTTTGGATACATAATCATTTGTACTAGTTGATGCCCATTTCTGATTATTGTGAGCATGCAGTGATCCTCGGATTCACATTTTGCAGATTCGTGACTACAGAGCAGATTGGGACCTCAAAGTGAACCAACCTGTTGCTGGAAATTATTATCCGGTGTGTTTTTTATTTCAACTTGGATTATATTACTATTGCTTTTCTGTTTTTTTCTTTTTTCCTTCTAATTTTAAGCTGTCAAAATATTCATGAGGACTTAATAAGACTATGATTGATGACTTCCTTATGTATGCAAAATGACACTGCTGGCAGAAAAATTGTGGTCAGCTAGTTTTTGTATCCATTATTTGTGCCTTTCCTCATGCCCTGAATGATTCATATGCTCCTGAATTTGTGTTGTTCGTTTTAGAACGCTATGCATTTGTTACAACCGAGCCTAGGAAGAAGAAATACGAACGGACGTACTCTAGAGGAGCTCGTAACGTCTTCGGCTGGGGTAGAGATGTGAGTGCGTGAGTTAGTTACTGAGCTGGATTAGGCGGTTATGCTAGGCTAGGGAACTGTGCCTAAGGAGTGAGGAGGTTGCAACGGATTGAGAGGGGGTTCTTAAGGGAGGATCGCGGAGAGAGAAAGCATGCTATGAGAATATTGTCATTTTTAGTATTTCATTGTATTTCCTGAATTCTGGCCGAGCAGAGCTCGTGGTTGTTCCAGAGCGATTAATGAAACGGATTCTTTGGTTGAGAATCCTTCAGTAGTCAATCTGTGGTGTGGTATTGGTATTGTGCTGTGTTTTCATATAGTAGCAGATTTTCTCATAGGCAGAGCATGGGAATATTACGAATGGGTCATGGAGGAGGAACCGGGTATGGACTGGGAGGAGCTAAAGCTCTCCTTTGGACAGCGTTTTGGGCCAAAGGAATTTAGATCAGTCCAGGAGCAATTGGTGGGCCTAAGACAGATGGGCTCCTTGGCAGAATATGGAGAGAAGTTTCAGGAACTATCAGCCCGTATTCGGGGAATGGACCGGGCAACTACTTTAGGAATTTTCTTGAATGGGCTAAGTCAAGAATTGCAGGATGATGTGCGGATGTGGCAACCTAGAAGTGTACACGAGGCAATCCAGCTGGGCCTACAGCTGGAACACAAACTCAAGGCCCAGGGTGTACGCGGGAGAGGGAACTATGCGTTCCAGCCCAACTCACACCTCCAAACGACAGGTCGTTTGGTAGCTAACAAATGGGGAACACCCCCTGTTAGCAACCCGCACCCCTCACACGAGCTAACCCACAGAGTTGCGGGACCCGGACCGAGGGAGAGTGGCGGCGGCCCAAGTCCGGCACAGCTGGAACGGCAACGGCGGAAGGAGAACCGGGAGTGCTTCCGGTGCGGAGAACCGTGGGTGGGCGGCTTGCACCGGTACGCTCAGGTTGCTCGAGACGGCGGCCGAGGAAGAGGACAGAGCCCGAGAAGAAGGCGACGACGCCGGAGGGAGGACGGGATGGTACCGACTCCGAGGAGGAAGAAGGGCTGCTGCTCCTCCAACCGGACCTTAGGTTGCAAGCACTAGCGGGAATCAATGGTGGCGAGACCTTGAAGCTTTACGGACGCATCCTTGGGAAAAAGGTAACTCTTCTAATCGACAGTGGGGCGAACTCTTCTTTTATCAGTTGGAACCAGGTTAGGGAATTGAAATTAGCAGTGCTCCCAATTCCGAAATACGAAGTGAAGGTGGGAGATGGTTATTGCGTGACAATCGGGAGCATGTGTCGTGGCGTGCGTGTGGAAGTGTCTGGGCTGGAGTTTGATCTGGACTTATACCCATTTGAAATTCCGGGCGTAGATGTTGTCTTAGGAGCGGGATGGCTTAGACAGTTGGGAACTTTTAAGGCAAACTTTAGGCAGATATGGCTAGAGTTTGAGCTAGGAGGGAAGGTCCATAGGTTGATCGGAGTGTCAAGGTTAACTCGGGAATCGATCTCGGTTGCTGCCATGGCCAAAATGGCGAAGGAGGGTGAAGAGTGTTACATGGTTCAGTGGCAGAATGCACCCTCTCCCACGACAGGGAATGGTGAGGCAATGCAGCCTTATGTGGAGCAGTTAAAAAGGGAGTATGGGACGGTGTTCGCAGGGAAGTTGGACTTGCCACCGTCGAGAACAGGGGACCGTGCAATCCCACTACAACCGGGGGCAAAACCCCCGAATATCCGGCCGTACCGATACCCTCACGCACAGAAGAACGAGATCGAACGATTAATAGCCGACATGACAGAGGCAGGGATTATTCGACCCAGCCAAAGCCCTTATTCTAGCCCCGTGCTTTTGGTCCGCAAGAAGGATGGAAGTTGGCAGTTTTGTGTGGACTACCGGGAATTGAATAAGTTGACAATACCGGACAAGTTCCCAATTCCGGTAATCGAGGAGTTATTGGATTAGCTTCACGGAGCATCGTGCTTTTCCAAGCTCGATTTAAAAAGTGGCTACCACCAAATCCGTATGAGACGGGAAGATGTCGGGAAAACGGCTTTCCGGACGCATGAGGGGCATTACGAATTCTTGGTTATGCCCTTCGGGCTCACCAACGCCCCGGCTACCTTCCAAGCCATGATGACCGAGTTGTTCAAACCCTTACTCCGAAAGTTCGTTCTAGTTTTTCTGGATGATATATTGATTTACAACCACAGCCCGCAGGAGCATCTTGGCCATCTACGCGCTGTTTTGGGGCTGCTGCAGGAAGGGAGTTTTGTGCTCAACCTCAAGAAAAGTCTGTTTTTCCAAGAGGCAGTGGAATACTTGGGACATCGCATTTCCCATAGTGGGGTGGCAGCCGACCCGGGGAAAATTCAGGCCATGGTCGAATGGCCTATTCCAACCATCGTAAAAGGGGTGCGTGGTTTCCTGGGGTTGACGGGATACTACCGTCGATTGTGAAGAACTATGGTGCCATCGTGCGGCCATTGACAGAATTATTAAAAAAGGGAGAATTCACTTGGTCGGAGGAGGCATTGCAAGCATTCTAGGAAGTCAAACGGAGGATGACGGAAACCCCAGTTCTTGCTTTACCCGACTTCAATGACATCTTCGAGGTAGAAACGGATGCATCCGGGGCTGGAATTGGGGCAGTCTTACTGCAAAAAGGGCGACCGGTGGCTTATTTTAGCAAGGGATTGTCGCCTAGGACCATGGCAAAGTCGGTGTACGAGAGGGAACTAATGGCCCTGGTTTTGGCCATCCAGAAATGGAGACCGTATCTCCTTGGCAGGAAATTTGTGGTACGTACCGATCAAAAGTCTCTCCGCTTCCTCTTGGAACAGTGGATTAGTACTCCGGCGCAACAAAAATGGTTGGTTAAGTTGATGGGGTTTGAGTTTGACATTCATTACCGTTCGGGAAGAGAAAACGTCGTGGCGGATGCGTTGTCTCGACGGGGTGGATGGGAGCAAGGAGGCACGCTTTTGGCTATCTCCGGACCAAAATTCCTAGATATGGCAGCCGTCGAACAAGAAGTTGCCGCGGATGCCAAACTTTGCTCCCTCAAGGAAGAGTTGGGCCGCGGAGAGGCACAAGACAGCCACTATACCTTGGAGGGTGGCGTGTTCGCACACCGGGGCGGATAGTAATCCCAGTGCATCCCGGCTCAAACAAAGGTTCTTTGGAGGAGTTTCACTCCACTCCAACTCGGGGTCACGCCGGAACCTTAAGGACTTACAAGCGGATTAGTGCTAACGTGTTTTGGCCGGGTATCGCAAAGGATGTGCAACAGTTTGTCGCCGAGTGTGGAGTGTGTCAACAAAACAAAGTGGAGTCAACAAGTCCAGCCGGGTTGCTCCAGCCGCTTCCCATTCCCGAGGCAGTTTGGGAAGACATTTCGATGGATTTTATTGAGGCGTTGCCAAAATCGGTTGGACATGAGGTCATATTCGTGGTAGTGGACCGCCTAACCAAATTCGCACATTTCATTGCGCTTAAACGGCCGTTTACGGCAAAATTGGTGGCAGAGGTGTTTTGTCGGGAGATCGTACGCCTTCATGGTATGCCTCGAAGTATAGTAAGTGACAGGGATAAGGTCTTCACTAGCAACTTTTGGAAGGAGCTATTCCGCCTTCAGGGGACCACCCTACGCATGAGCTCGGCCTATCACCCCCAGACGGATGGTCAGACCGAGGTGCTTAACCGTTGTCTGGAGGCATACTTGCGATGCTTCACTAGTGGCCAGCCGAGGCATTGGAGTAGGTGGCTGTGTTGGGCGGAATATTGGTACAACACCAATTTCCACGGCGCGACCCGCATGACACCATTTCAGGCTCTCTATGGACGGGGCGCCCCCTACTTTGGTTTGTTACACAGGGGGTAGAACCGCAGTAGGTTCGGTGGAAATGCAACTTGCCGACCGGGATGAGCAGCTAAAACACCTACGCTGCAACTTGGAACGGGCACATGAACGTATGAAGCGCTATGCGGATCAACGTCGAGTGGAGCGGGAGTTTCAGGTTGGGGAGCTTGCATAGCTGAAACTTCAACCCTACCGGCAGGGCACCGTGGTCAGGCGCCCCAACCACAAGCTAGCCCCAAGGTATCACGGCCCTTTTGAAGTCATCGGCAAGGTAGGTCCAGTCGCCTATAGGCTGCGGCTGCCAGAGGGTTCCAGGGTGCATCCAGTTTTCCACGTGTCGATGCTCAAGAAAGTGGTCGGAGGGCGTGCGGTCTCACAGGAACCCGTGGTGGGGGACATTGCAACCGAAGAGCTGGAACCCCTGTTTCCGGAATGCTTGCTGCAGGGGCGGTTGAGGAAGCTCGGTGGGCGACCGGTTAAGGAAGCGCTGGTTAAGTGGCAAGGGCGGGACATCGAGGACGCTACTTGGGAGACCATCGAAGAGCTACGAGTCCGGTTCCCCACTTTCGACCTTGAGGACAAGGTCTCTTTTGAGGAAGGGAGTAATGTTACAACCGAGCCTAGGAAGAAGAAATACGAACGGACGTACTCTAGAGGAGCTCGTAACGTCTTCGGCTGGGGTAGAGATGTGAGTGCGTGAGTTAGTTACTGAGCTGGATTAGGCGGTTATGCTAGGCTAGGGAACTGTGCCTAAGGAGTGAGGAGGTTGCAACGGATTGAGAGGGGGTTCTTAAGGGAGGATCGCGGAGAGAGAAAGCATGCTATGAGAATATTGTCATTTTTAGTATTTCATTGTATTTCCTGAATTCTGGCCGAGCAGAGCTCGTGGTTGTTCCAGAGCGATTAATGAAACGGATTCTTTGGTTGAGAATCCTTCAACAGTCAATCTGTGGTGTGGTATTGGTATTGTGCTGTGTTTTCTTGTTGCAGGTTTCCAGAGCCTAACAGCATTTTTGTTTATTCTTCCTTATTATCCTTTCAGCTTAATCTTGGGATTTACATTCAAGACGACAAAAAAGAATTTTCGGTTTTGGTAGATCGGCCTGTAGGGGGATCCAGTATAGTGGATGGACAAATAGAGTTGATGCTCCACAGGTGTGTTGCCCTCTCTGGCTCTCTCCCTCTCTCTGATTTTTTTTTTTTTAATAGTATAAGAAACATCCATTTTTGCTACCGGACACAGCATAACGGAAACTTTGATAAGAAGTCCTCAAGAATTACAGAAAGGGGGAAGTTTTTGAAAGATTTATGAGTCCAAGCCCACAAGGAAGCTAAATATGTTGCTTTCTCAAAAAGATCCTTAGTTTCCATTTCTCTACTCTCTTCTTAACTTAATGGAAGAAAGTAATGTTGGTTGCAACTATCAACTACGGCAGCAATTTGATGATTCTCTCTCCTATACACTGAATTGCATAAATCAATATCACTATTACAATTTCTGTGGCTTCTCTTACAATACAGGAGACTACTTTTAGATGACTCGAGAGGTGTTGCAGAGGCTCTAAATGAAACAGTTTGTGTTCCCAATGACTGCAAGGGACTAATTGTAAGTTTATTCTATTCACTGTATGACTCATCACGCACGCTCTTTAATCAGCTTCTTCTTTTCTTCAGAAAACAGGTTCCTAGTTCTTAGGCTGATGTGGTAGATGAATCTTCTCTCTAAAGAAAGGGTCTTAGCTAGTTATGCTAAGATATAATGCAATCATAAATGATGACAACTATCGTTTTGACTATGTTGTCTTTGTAAATATTGATTGTCAAGTAATTGTAGTTTTGGCTAACAGGTTCATATTTGTCACAATTAGTAGCTTCTATTACGGATCTTGGTGTTTGTTTTTCCGTCAACAATTCAAGATTTTAAAACTTAATATTTCCTTTGCGCATATTTTCTACAACATTAAGGATCCAGCTTTATAAATACTTTCTATCAACTCTTGTTCAGATCCAAGGAAAACTTTATTACAGAATTGACCCGCGGGGAGAAGGTGCCAAGTGGCGACGTTCTTTTGGCCAAGAGATATATTCTCCACTTCTGTTTGCCTTCTCTGAACAGGTGATGATATTCAAAAAGGGTTTTTTTTTTTAGTACATGTTTTCAGTCTTTTGTATTGATCATCACAACGTTGTTCCTTTCTTTGCAGGAAGGAGATAACTGGATAAATTCTCATAGACCTACTTTTTCTTGGATCGATTCCTCTTACAGTTTACCTGATAATGTTGCCATAATTACACTTCAGGTACTTGGCTTCTTTTGGTGGCACGTCTTATCTTAATTACGAATTTATCTTGTTAAGATTGGGCTAATCATCACGTTAGATTAAGTGCCAAACCAAAAGTTGTAGTAGGAAACACAAACTAGTTATGATTTCGTTGATATGCTCTATATTTAATCTCTCTTCTTCTGAATTATGCAGGAACTTGATGGCGGGAAAGTACTCCTGCGGTTAGCACATCTATACGAGGTTTTAAATCCTTGCACATATTACCCTATTCAATCATTTTCTGCATGCTTCAAATGTCTTATTTCATGAAACCATCCTTCAAGTAGAATTGGGTTAGATCCTTTCCGTTTCATTGGTGGGGCCTGGAGTTCTAAATGATGAAGGGGACGGGGGGCACGTTGGCATCAATGATCCCCTTTTTTATCTAGGGGGAAAAAAAAGCCCTAGCAGTTTGAATTTTCAATCTCTGAAAGTTAGTTATCATTGATTTTATATCTAGATAGTTCTACCCCGCATCTTATTCTTTTCTCTTCAGGAGAACGGTGAATACTTTTCTTGTTTCTTAAAAAAAAAATAAAAAATGAAAAATGAAAAAGAAACATGCAAGGGAAATAGAAAGGAAAGAAAAAAAGAAGACGCACACAAACAAAAGGGCTTGTTCTAGAATTCTGATGTTCCGCATTTTTTATTCCATGCTTACGTATTTGTTTGTTGGGATTGTTAACATTGCACAAAGATTGGAGAGGACAAGGATCTATCTGTATTGACAAATGTGGAGCTGAAGAAGCTGTTTCCAAGGAAGAAGGTATTACAAGAAATCAACTTCTTGACACATTTTAATACAATTTTATTCGTTTCTAACGATGGTTCACTGTTTTGCTTTCAGATAAGCAAAGTGACGGAGACGAGTTTAACTGCCAACCAAGAAAGAATAGAAATGGAGAAAAAGAGACTGGTGTGGAAAGTCGAAGTTCCTTCATCACGGAATGACGCCGAGGTTAAAAGGGGCAGGCCAGTTGATCCTGCATCACTCATTGTGGAACTCGTGCCGATGGAGATTCGCACATTCATTATCCAATTTGTTTCAAACCCATTATCAAGCATTTGATGCTTAATGCTGATGGTATGTTATTTGAGGGGTTCTTGCCTGTTTCATGTTGCAAGACAGTTCAGTTCCTCTTGAGCTACTTTCTAACTTTTTGTATACTAACTGCGCTGAAAACACGTCCATGGGTGGTTTTCACAGACCAGAAATAAAAGTGGCTTTTATGTTCTAAATTCTAATACGGAGTGGATGAAAATTGTTTGTTTTTACCTTAATTTGGATATAAGTTTGCCCAACTATGAAGAAATGAGCAACGAGCTGCTTAAAAGCATATTGGAGTCCGTACAAGTTTTTTTTTTTTTTTTTTTCAACTTTTACCGATCTCAGTCAGCAGTGGTTGAATACTTTCATTCGTAAAGGCTGGGTTTAGTATTGTTTTTGTTTCTAAAATTAGTTTCTGATCGTAAAATTTTAGTGTTTGATAAATCTTTTTAAAAATGCTTTTAAAGCTTCAACTTCTGAAAGTAAATAAAAGCTTTTCATGATACACGATTAGAAAACGGGATCATTTGGCGAATAGAGAAAGAGAATAAGGGTTAAGTAGGTAAATAAAAGAAGTGGAAGAAATATTCGGTGAAGATGCCGTACATTCCTGAAGACTCGAGGGCCTTTACAGTTTTCAACGTTACGTGTTGTTTATTTTGTGAATTTAAATTTTTATTTTAATTTAATATGTGATTTTTTAAAAAAATTTTAATTATAATAAAATAATTAAATATAATATTTTTTGATCATTTTTAATTATAAAAATTTAAAATTAAAAATTTAAATTAATAAAAAAAAAGTCTATATAATTTATGTGGTCGTCACGTAATATTAATTGATTAAATTTTAAAACTTAAAATTAATAATTCATCTTTAAAAGAAAATAGGAACAACTAGCGCTGATTTCGAAAACAGGATAAAAAATTGAAAATTTGAGCATTAATTTTAAGTTAGCATTATCATAGCAAAAAATTTAAATTAATGAAAATAAACAAGATTTTTATCTTTATTTTTATTTTTATTTTATTTTATTTTATTTTATTTTGTTAATGTTTAGCTTAGTACGAGAATAAACAAGACTCTAATGAAAAAAGAAAAAAAGAAAATAGTTGGCACGTGCGTGGGACAGGGATAGCAATAAATATAAAAGAGGAAAAGGAAGGTGGGAATGGAAGAAGAAGAAGAAGAAGTAGAAGCGTACGGTGACCAAAGCGCGAAGCTTGTCTCCATCATCTCTCTCTCTGGTGCTCTTAAACAATTTCATGTCCATCTTGCCTCCTGAAGCCCAAGGATCCGATTCGTCGTCTTCTTCATTTGCTCCTTCTCTAAACCCTAATTCCCACCATGGACAAAGCTTCTTCCCTTCTCTTTCCCAATCTCACGATTTCCAAACCCCGTGTCCCCGATCTCCCACCGCCATGTCCCCGTCCTCCACCAATTCAGGTTCTTATTTATTTATTTATTTATTTTTTTTGCTCCAAATTAATTTTTCTTCATGCATGAATGAACCCTAAATTGTCGGAGGATTTGAAATCGTCTTTTTCTCTTTGTTTGTTTGTATGTTTGTTTGTTTTTTCCTGTTATTTGACGGCCATGCGAGGCAACTTAGTTTACTTTCCTTAAAGAAAGGGACTTGAGCATATAATGCTCTTGTGCAGGGCTCTTTGATAGCTAATTATAGACTTGGCATTTTCCCCCCCAAAATTTGCAATGCGAATTGAAGTCTATTGCCATTGCAAGAATTTGCAGAATTTGTTCGTTAGGGCAAAATAACTCCTTTTTCTTGGGAACTTGCGTTGGGGGATTTAGACTCTAAAACTTAATAGTAGAGGTAGATGTAGCTTTACACTAGACTGAACCTGCTACAAGTACTTAACCCATGCTATGTTCACTCTGTCACAGGCGCGTTGGTTTCACGTTCAGGAAATTCTGGGGGGATTTCCCAAGAGGTATGTATCCTATGTAGTGTTTGAATCCTTCTTCTTCTTCTTATATAAGAATGCATGCTATTGTACAAAACTCGTTTTCTTTTTAATTATATCTAAATGTATATATCCATAGATATATGCATTTAAATTTTAGGGTAGTTTACGTATGTTCTTATAAAATCATTGATTTGTATCATCTTGTTAGGTGACTGAGTTGGGGACACCAAGTACTGGTAAGACATCACCTGACCATAATACCAACACATATTCTCAGAGCCCCTCTGGTGGACGAGGGGGTGGATCGGCCCACGCTAGAGGGAAATCCCCTGGAAGTAGAGTTTCCCATCGAAACCAACAAAGTAGCGGATCTGCAAATTCTCATGGAAGCTCCACGCCCTCTGGGGGAAGAAGGTCCCAGTTGATGAGTGGCAACCACTTGTTAAATTTCCATTATGACCCCATTTCTCGTCCTCAGCCAAGGGCCCCTCCTCCAAGAAGACAACAGAAGTTAAAGCCTTACAACAAGGATCTATTTCTTCAGGCAAACTACAAATTTGTGGTGTTAGATACGGGAAACTGTACGCCTGAATCAATGGATCCGGACAAAATGTTACGGTGGGAGGACATTATATGCGTGAGGTACTCTACCCCATCTGAAGTACAATGTCCAATTTGTCTAGAGGCTCCTCTCTGTCCTCAAATAACATCGTGTGGGCATATATTTTGTTTCCCTTGCATCCTACGATACTTGTTAATGGGGAAGGAGGATGAAAAAGGTGACTGCTGGAAAAGATGCCCTCTATGCTTTGTGATGATATCACCTAAGGATTTGTATACCATCTCCATTGAGAATGTTAAGCAGTACAATGTTGGTGATACATTGGAATTTTCTCTTTTAACTCGACAAAAGGATTCATATACGTTGTCTCAAAAAAACAGGCGGGAGAAAGGTATCAGCTTAGAGGCGGACTGTCCTGCAGAAAGCTATGACCCATTTGCAAAGTTTACATTCACGTCCGATGTGGATCTCTCAGTGAGAAAAGCGATAGCTGATCTAGATAGTTGGTTAGTAAAGGCTGATGCTGGGCTTGTTGATGACCTAGAGAAGCTTCCATATGTATGTGCTGCAATGGAGCACTTAGAACAAAGAAAGAAGTATTGGAATGAGCACCGGGCTTGTGATAGTATTAATTCTCGTAAATATCTTGATTGCAATACTGGTTCTTACGTTATACAACCAAAGACTACTAATAATAACCGTGAACGTGAGGTATCGAATTCCGGGGTTCAAACTTTGTCTTGTGTACTCGATGATGAAAAGAAATGTTTGGGCAACTTGGGGACTGATAACGTAGCTGCGGGGGCTTGTTCTGATCAATCTGTAGATGCTGTTGTATCTTTGGAGGGCCAAGAGAATGTTTTATCTTCTTCATATGATGAAAGCAAGGGTGTTCTGGGGAAATTAAAGGGCTCTAGAGATGTGAAGGAGAAGGACGCATATAGTTTTTACCAGGTGACTTACTGGAAATACATGTATGCACACGCGTGCGCTCACATACACTCACACACACGCGCGCGCGCGCACATCTTTTATCATGTTTATGGTCTTCAATTTCAAATCTAGTATAGGATGTTGAGATTGGTTAGTAATGCAGCAGAGTTGTTTTGTTGTTGATTGGTTTCTGATATATGTTCTTGTTTAGCTGATACAGAACCTGCATCTTGAGTGTGCTACTGTTTCTCATGTTCTGTTTCTGTCCATGTCAGGCTACTGATGGTCAGCATATCATTCTTCATGCTTTGAACATGAAGTGTCTTCTGCATCATTTTGGGATCCATGATTTGCTACCTGACAGGTATTAGGGCAATACTACTTCTCTTGCTTGTCTATAACATATCATATTTAATAAAAGAACAATTTATAACTTAATTGGATGGAGACATTGGGAAATGGTTTCTAAATATATGATTTCCAAATACCAAGTCCTACTCATTTAATGTTTAGAGAATTCTTTTATTTGTATTTTTATGTTTATTTTCTAATTAGAATTGTTTTCATTCCAGAATCAGTGGAAAGATTCTGCAGTTAGAGACAGTGACTCAATCAGAAGCCGCAAGGAGGCGTTTTCGCTTTTTGAGCCATTTTTCTTTAACTACAACGTTTCAGGTACTTTTTTTTTCCCTGACACAGACACAAACACACACAGACCATGATATATGATGCGATTGGGGTTTGCTCGAAGTTTCTAATGGTCAAGTGTGGTTTATCTTTCAGTTCTGTGAAATTGATTTGAGCGACTCGTTGCCTGCCGATGCCCTGCAACCATTTATGGATGAAATAAAGAAACGTGAGAAGCAAAGGAAGCAAGTTGCTCGGAAGGTATCATTAGTGATGCCCTGCTTTACTAAGTTTTTTCTAGTTTAGGCTATTATATTACCTCTTTGTTTATTGAACAGTGGAAGCATTTTACCCCTTTACAAAGCTTAGCAAGTTTGTTTAACTTGGGAAGTCAGACAGGGGAGGAGTAATGTGACTGTAATTTATGAAAAAGGAACATTTATGTACTTCTGAAAACCTCTAGGGGGTTCAATGCGTGAAGAACCTGAGAATATACTTCACTTTATTGATCATGTACTTTTAAGCTTTACAACATTCTCCTGGGCTTGAAGAAGTGTTCAAGTTCTGTGTTTCTGGTTTTGTTGTTCTTTGGGTACTGTTTGAATGTAACATGTGTTTGCGCATGCTTTTGTATTTATATCCTGTTCTTATTTCTAGGAGCGGAAAGAGAAAATCAAGGCTGAAGCTTCTATGGAGGGACCAATGCCTATAGTCTCCCATTTTGAGCACTCATTTCAGGACGAATCTCCTATTTTCTCAATGGATGACTTTGAAGGTAATTTTACTGGCCTCGCTTTTTGTATACCTGCAAGGACCAGGAAATCTGAGACTGATTGTCCAGTGTGTAATGAATGTTTGAAAAGATGCTAAAAACGGGGCATCATTTGTGAGATCCAACATGTTTAATTCTCATTGCTAATATGTCATTAATTCTTTTCCTTTCAAATTGAATTTACATAATTTTTTGTTTCCAAATGTAGTTAATCACACACCAGCTTATATCCTCGTGTTAATAACTGTGTTTCAGCCCTGGGAACTTCAACCCCGACGTCATCGAGCCCTCCTATTGTTGGTGAACGAAAACTCTTTTCAAGTGTAACACGGCTTGGTTTTGCTGCTGGACATGACTCTCCGGCTCTGAAAATTGAGGAGAACAACTCTCAGGATGACAACCAAATGATAAGGGATTCTTCTGGTGTAACTGGTGAGTGTTGTTGAGTGCTTCTACAGGGAACAACATTTAGCTCTTAGCTAGGTTGCTTGTAACGATGCAATGGCCTTAATCATGAGTGTCTTCTGTATAGAATGTCATGATGTCAAAACTTTTGTTGGCTATTTATATTGCCATTCTTGTACTGTTGCTCTTAAATACATATTGAATCTGGTGCTTGTTTCTGTGGTCTGAGTGAACCTCTTTCGAATGCAGGCCCAAGAAATAATGCAGGCACGCCTTCATTCGCCAACATAATATCTAGAGCTGAATCTGTTGAAAGCTTGGGGGAACGGAAGATGAATGATTTGGGAAAGAAGGGGAAGAAACCAAGTCGTGTTCTCTTGTCAACGGCCGGTGGTCGGCGCTATTGATTGTCCTGACGCGGGTTTTCCTTTTTCCTTGATGAAATGTAGTTTGTGAACTATAAAATATTATCTGTGCAGATGACATTAGTCAAACACTTGTTTCTCGTCAACTCCCAAGGCACTTGATGCCTCTTTTTTTTTTTTTTTCCTTTTATTATTTTTTTTTTCCTTTTCCCGTTTTGGGCAGCCAGTATATAAATTGTACAAAAGTCCTCTGCGTTGGTCATGTCTGACAGTTATCTTGCTTATTTTGCTGTTATCAAATCTGGCTGATCTGATGGATATAAATAACGGCTAATATTCCTACTCACAGTTCTTGCTTAGTTTGAATACTGAAACTGATGGATACGTTTGTGCCTGCTGAATTGAACGATGAATCCACCACTTTCACACTCGGAAAGAATAAAGGATGCAGAAATGGAGTTAATGAAGATGCCTAATACGCGATCTCCCGTTTTTGGATGCGTTTGTGTTTACAAGTGTTAATCTGTTGTTAAAGTAAGAAATCTTGTTTTCTAAATTGTCCAAGTTGGATGATCTAGTGTGCGTGAGGCACTCCTCATAATCCAAGGTCTAATTCGAATTCCGGCGTGTTTGTTCGTAATGAGCATTCTAATGCTCTCTTCTCGTAGAGAAAATGCCCAACTGGGTAGTCCCATTTTCTCGCGGAATTTCCAGTGGACACAGTTGACTTGATGTGAATTGGGCTTGTGCTGCTGTTTTCTGAACATGCCACTGCTCTATAGTCAACTAACTTGAGTTGTTATCAGCAATATATGTCGTATGCCTGTGGGGAAGGTTATCATGCTATTCGTGATCAATATTTCAGTTTTAATAAGAATTCCAGGGAAAGAAAGGATTCTAATATGTGTTACGAATATAGCCGTTGCCATTTTTGCTTTTGATTGATGTCATTTTTTTCTAAAAAAATATGTTTCTTGTTAGATCTTTTAGTACAAAATATGTAAGCTACTGAATCCAACTAAAGCAATTGATTAGTCACGTGACTCCACGGATGACTTTTTTAATTATTGTAAGAGAAAATTGCTGAAATTTCTTTTAGAGAGCGTGAGTTTAAAATTTTACTTTTTAACTAAGATAGTTATTTGACTAAAAATGATATTAATTAAGAATAATGAGTAAAAAATCTAGATTTATGCGTTGCCTCCTTTTTCCTTGCTATAATTATTTTAATTTTTGCTATTCATAGAATATGAAGTTTATTTGTTATAATTTAACTTTGACTAGCAAGATTATATTAAATGTCTAGCTGATTCAACTTTTAATGGGGTCGAAGACTCAAAGTCTTACTATTAATCTTGTTACGCTGTGGCATTCCTTATCTTAATAAAGTCAGTCACATGACTCACATGCAGGATACATGACGAGGTATTTAACGACAAGAGGAAAAAGGCTCACAAATATCTCCAAGATGATTGGAACCTGCCAAAGCTTTTCCATCGCTAGAACAGTAGTCTCAAGTAGAAAAAAGTGATCCTTATCTTCAACCAGAAATATCTTGCTCTTCTGCCACCCAATTTATCCTATAAATTAGTACTTAGCTTCTGATGATAATTCCACTCCAAATTGCATAACACCAAGTTTCACCTCTTTACCCTATTACCACCAAAATGCAGGCAGCTTTGAGCATTTCTCCAACTCTTCTCCCTTTGACACCTTCCAAGAACATTTCTCAACCTGCCATTTTTAGTCCCAAGTTGCGTGATTCATCTGCTGCTCGACGTTCCGTCGTCAAAGCAACCTCCGTGACCTATGATACTTCCACAGTTGATTACAACTCCGTGTTCTCGTAAGTTCAAATCCTAAAATCTCACTTTCGGAATTAACTTACTGATTTTGCAAAATAAATAGATTACTCCAAATGCCTTACCAACGAACAGATACTAAGCTTAATAAGATTGTATTAATTAAATATAGATTTGATAAAAACTTTTTGTGTGTGTTTGTTTTTTATTCCTCAGTGTGTTTCCGGCAGAAGCCTGCGAGACAATAGGCGGAGAAGCCTGCTGGGCCGGCATGTTTCCTGAAGCAAAGCTGCAACAGCAGGCTAAGAGTTCCACACCAACGTCCACTGCCACCACGGAGAGCTTTGACAGAGAATACCTCGAATACACTGACCCTAAAACGTAAGCATACTTGGTCATCATGAATTAATAGCTTGTGTTGTGATGGTAATTTTGGTATCTTAATTTGTAAAGAATAAAATTAGCTAAAAAGGTCCGTGTTTTCACGCAGAGTTTTCCGAGGAGAGGCTTGTGACGACCTTGGTGGAGAATTCTGTGAGTACGAGTATCAGAAGGGGGTCTACTAAGATCAGGATCAAACACATGACATGATTAGATCTTATACTCGTAGTCTTCATTATTGTATATAATCCCACCTCCTTTGTTATATACAACTCCCCTCTTCTCATTAATATTATTAATAAACGATTATACTTCATCTTCATGAGTTCATACCGATATGAAATGTGCCAATTTGAGAAATTGTTGCGAGTTTTATATCCCTTGCAAATTGCATTAGGGGTAAAGGCTGCACGGTTAATTTTAAACAAGCAATAATTTTCTTCATTCGGTCACTATGTATTTTCCTACCATTACTTTAAAAGGGCAATTTATCAAATATTGTCATCTAAGTTTACTAAATTAAAGCAAGCATAAATAAAGACATCCAATACTTTTCATACCCAAGTTATTGCGATTGATTGAGGTTTGGATGTCAACCGAACATAAAAGTTCCACAACCTTTATAGAAATAGTTAGATTAAATGTTAAATGTTCTAGTTTTTAAGGATTTTTAACAACAATAAAGAAAATATTTTACATTTAATGTGATGATTATCTTTGTGAAATTTAATACCATTCATCAATTTTAATGACATGCACCGAGACGTTTAAAAAGCAAAAATTTAAAAAGTAATTTGTCCAAATTGAATGTTCGGATTAAGAACCTCTCGTGCAATAAACTCGAGCACATATTACGTATCCCAGCTCTTTAAAATTTGTGTTAATCTCACAAATATTCTTGACTTTTAGTTTCAATTCTACTATAGTTATTGACTTTTTAAACGTTACAAAGTTAATTCTTAAAATTTTATTTTGTTTCAATTTCAATTTTTCAGTTAATTTTGTGTTAAATATTTGACGAAATTTAAAAAAATTATGGATTAAAATTAAAAAGATATAAAGTTTAGAGATTAAAATTATATAAAAAATTAAAAGTTAATTTTCACATATAAACTCAAAATATTATTTCTAATTTTGAACTCTAATTTACACAGATTTTATCATATTTTAACACTTAATTAATGAAAAAATTAAAACTGAAGTAAAATAAATACGATATTTGAAAAATTAAGAATTAAAATAGAATTAAGCGTAAACCTAAAGAACCATGCGCAAAATTAACCCTTTAAATTTTGTTATGAAATAATATTTATTGAGCCAATAATACACAAATAATCCATCATTTTACGCGCCAATTGCCATGCCTCTACAGAGAACAAATGTACTCCAAAAGCTTGCCACTCTAAGAAGCTTCCAAAACTCCATCGATGCCCGTCTCGTCAAAAGTGGGTTCGACCCCAACACCTCTCGCTCCAACTTCAAGGTCATGGATGCCCTCCGGCAAGGCGACACCTCTCAAGCACAACAAGTGTTCGATCAAATGCCCCACAAGAACACCGTCACCATAAACCTCATGATTTCCGCTTACGTCAAACAGGGAAACATTCCCGTTGCTCGAGAGCTGTTTGAAAGCATGCTTGAGAGAACGGCCGTTACCTGGACTATACTCATCGGCGCTTACTCCAAACGCAACGACTTTCGTGAAGCCTTTCGACTTTTTGCTTTGATGCGTAAGCTCGGAACTTCGCGGCCTGATTACGTGGCATTTGCGACTCTTTTATCGGGATGTAGTAATGTGGATTGTGGTACTGAAGTTTTTCAAGTTCATGCCCAGGTTGTCAAATCGGGATGTGATTCGGTTCTTTTCGTTTGTAATTCATTGATTGATTCTTATTGCAAAACGGGTCGAATAGAATTGGCCCTCCAGGTGTTCAAGGAAATACCCAATAGAGATTCTGTAACGTTCAATGCATTGATAACGGGCTATGCGAAGGAAGGGTTGAATGCGGAAGCAGTTGAGCTCTTTCAGGAAATGCAGGATTCGGGATATGAGCCTTCGGATTTCACTTTTGCAGCCGTTCTGTGCGCCGGTGTTGGCATGGATGACGTGATGTTTGGGCGACAAGTTCACGCCTTGGCAGTGAAGAATAGCTTCGTGTGTAATGTGTTTGTGGGGAACGCATTGCTTGATTTCTACTCAAAGCATGACTGTGTGATTGAAGCGAGGAAACTCTTCGATGAAATGCCGGAGCTGGATGGTGTTTCTTACAACATACTAATTTCGGGACATGCATGGGTTGGGGAGTTGAAGGAGGCTGTGAATCTATTCCGCAAGTTACAGTTTACTAAATTTGATAGAAGGCAGTTTCCTTTTGCAACCATGTTGAGCGTGGCGGCAGTTACTTCAAACTTGGAAATGGGTCGGCAGATCCACTCCCAGGCTGTCGTGACGACAGCTGATTTAGAAATTCTGGTCGCAAATGCTCTGGTCGACATGTACGCCAAATGCAGCCAGTTTAAGGAGGCCAAGACAATATTTTCTGATCTTTCTCACAGGAGTGCGGTGCCGTGGACAGCCATGATCTCTTCCTACGTTCACAATGGGCTGCATGAAGAAGGTGTGGTGCTGTTCAATGAGATGCGAAGAGAAAGTGTTTGCGCTGACCAGGCGACTTTTGCAAGCGTCTTAAGAGCCTCAGCGAGTTTGGCATCACTCTCGCTGGGAAGACAGTTGCACTCATCTCTAATACGATCAGGATTCATGTCTAATGTGTTCTCCGGAAGTGCACTTCTAGACATGTACGCGAAATGCGGGTCTATGAAAGACACGCTTCAAACTTTTCAAGAGATGCCCAAGAGGAATTCAGTCTCTTGGAATGCTTTGATATCAGCTTATGCACAAAATGGGGATGGCCAGGGAACTTTTAGATCATTTGAACAGATGCTTGAATCGGGTTTTGAACCAGACTTGGTTAGCTTCCTCAGCATACTAACTGCCTGCAGCCATTGTGGGCTTGTAGAAGAAGGATTAAATTACTTTAACTTCATGACATCTACCTATAAACTTGTTCCAAAGAGAGAACACTATGCATCAATAGTTGATGTGTTGTGTCGAAGTGGGCAGTTTGATGAAGCGGAGAACTTGATGGCTCAAATGCCTTTTGAACCTGATGAGATCATCTGGTCATCAGTCCTAAACGCGTGCCGAATTCACAAGAACCAAGAATTGGCAACAAAAGCAGCGAGCCAACTTTTCAACATGACAGAGCTGAGAGACGCCGCTCCTTATGTGAACATGTCAAACATTTATGCTGCTGCGGGTGAGTGGGAGAGTGTTGGCAGGGTGAAGAAAGCGATGAGGGAGAGAGGGATGAGAAAGAACCCGGCGCGAAGTTGGGTGGAGATTAAGCACGAGATTCACATGTTCACGGCGAATGATGAGATCCACCCGAGGATGGGGGAGATCAGGAGAAAGATTGATGTTTTGACGGCTGAGATGGAAAGGGAAGGGTACAAACCGGACACAAGTTGTGCCCTTCACGACGAGAATGAGGAAATGAAAGCTGTCTTTGAAGTATCACAGTGAACGTTTGGCAATTGCTTTTGCGCTGATTAGTACACCAGAAGGGACACCATTGTTGTGATGAAAAACTTGAGAGCTTGTGTCATAGTGCAATCAAGGTGATCTCTAAGATTGTTAATAGGCAAATGACAGTCAGAGATTCTAGCAGGTTCCATCAATTTGGAGATGGATTTTGCTCTTGTAAAGACTATTGCTGATCTATTTATTTTTTGTTAATTACATGGTAAAGGGCATAAATTTTCCCTTGGTGCCAATAGAGGAGGAGGGAATTTGTATTGGAATATTCATTTTTTTTTTAAATTTGACGGGTGGGGGAATTCAAACTCTAGACTTCCATGTTGAGGCTAGAGTATATAAACTGTTAGATTGAACTTGTAACTGCAGTGAAATAGTACTCATTGATAGTACTGGAGAAATCATGTAAATCAAATTTGCACTAAGTGTGGGTTTTTTTTTTTTTTTTTTTTTCTCTCTCCCTTGAAGTTAGGGTGCTCCTTTTTTAGTCAAAAATGTATTTTTCATTGGTTATGGCAAATACAATATTGAAGGGAAACGAATTGATGCTTACTTATTAATGGATTGTTGGAGATTTACAGGGCAGGAATCTTAATTTATTTATTTATTTTTTTTTTTTTTTTGTTTCCTATGGAGACTATTTTTCCTCCCCTCCAATCCTTGGTGCCTCGAGAGGAAGGTTTAAGTTTGGATTGAAACGCTAGTGATAAATCATACATATTAAGACCTCGTTCAATTCATAAATTTAAATTTTCAATTTAAACTGAGATGTGATATTTTTTTAGAGTTTTTACCAATAACAGAAAAAGTTAAATGTGATATTTTCTGAAAGTTTTTAACTGTAGAAATTTAAAATTGAAAACTTAAATCGGTGAAATAAATGAGGTTTAAATTTGCCTGGACTATTGGTCTTTTATTATATTAAAACTCTTTCATGAGGTATCATGATGCTTAGATGCCGAAACTCATTAGTTAAAAAAAAAAAAAAAAAAAAAAAAAAAAAAAAAAAGTAGGGCAAAGGCTTTGAGGTTAAAGGAAGTGACATCAACCATGAATTCTTAGCAGCCAGGATTCGATAAAAGTAAATTACAATGAATAAATACGTACGTAACGGTTCTCACATACTGTTTTTCATATTTAAACATAGAAGAAAACGCATAGATGTGCATCAATTACACGTGGTAGTATTACACGTGGTAGTAAGAGATATGAAGCTAGATTATCATAGCCTAGGTTGCTTAACTTTATTCAAAATATATTACACACCATCTCTTAGGCCGTACACGTAAACTAGAAACGACGACGTGGTTGTTACTTAATAGCGGAGAGCAGAAGGAAGAGCAAAATGAAAATCCCAGCAGCCGTAGATGCGAGAGCTAGAAGAAGACAGTGGGCGGCGTTGACGGGATGAGTTTGGCGAAGGGAGATGTTGGTGATGCAACCGAACATGGAAAAATTGAGTGACAACAAGAAAGCATGGAACAAGCTGCAGCTGCTGCTAAAATACCTATTCATATTAATGGTTTCTTTGTATGGGAATATCAAGAGTGACAAAGTTGTTCCTATTGAAACCCATAAGATGACTATGTCTACGAGGTCTATTACATTCTTCCCAAAGAAACCAATATTCCTGATTCTCTGTTCCAACAATAATAATATTGAACCCATAATGTCTACAAATCTCGTTGATCTTCTAATGAAGTAACATGGCATATATAGATACATATATATATATATATATATATATATAGACACACGTATATAAGCTGCCAATCATCCTAAAATGAAACCATTTACTTGTATTTTTCCATGGAATTGTGAGTCTTCGCCCATTAATTTCCAAGCAGATGCATGATGGGAAAAGGTGAGGCTTGTAGGAAACCGTACGTAAGTCTTGGAGTAATTAGGATCGATATTCCTAGTCATTTCCTTGAAGGAAAATTCCGCTTTGTTTAGTTTAACGGTCAATTCATGAAATAGGTGTCTTTGGTAAGTCTCTTGGGAAAATGTTGGGAAAAACATGAATTGACCTTGAACTAAACAAAGCGGAATTTTCCTTCATTATATATATATATATATATATATATATATATATATATATGATGGTTCTAGCTGATCGGTACCTATCACTGCCTACCACTTATAGTTTCCAATATTTATCTGAGCAAAATTTAACTCCCAAAAATGTTCTCTCTATGCTTTTTGCCGAAAACGAACCATATATTAAAATCAAATTTTAACCAATTTTAACTTTTAACCTTGAAGGGATCTCTTATAATTTGGAGTTAATTAACCAGTAGATTAATATTCACGTTGGTCCCTTTTAATTACAACTAATTAACTAGATAAACTACTAGATTAGTGCATGGAGAACTTATTGTTACAACTAGAGGACAACTGAATTATTTTCTGTTATCCGCCGCACCGTCCAAAGTACCATTTAGCAGCGACGCATCGAAATTCCCTTTCCCAGAACTTGTTTGGAGCGACGCCAAACCGCGTAGGATTCCTAGTGGGGAAAGAAAGAGATGAAATTCGTGGAATACCCCGTGTCATTGCCTTCAATCTCTCTCATTTGGACATACACTATATATAGAAAGAAGTAAATTTATAGTCATGTGTAGAAGACACTCTAAATAACATCAGAAAAATTATCGTCTTCTCCATCAAGCCTTGTCTGGATCAAATCAGAATCACCAGATCCCCACGACAACAATGAACCTTGAATCCAATTCTACTGTTGTTGACATGGAGTCGTTAACAAGTCCGGTAGATGGTTCTAAAGAAGCCTCGAGCTCATCAAGACACATGGTCTCAACAGTTCTGAGCCGTCAAATCATAATTGAGAACAGTACTACTCATCATAACGAATCATCGTCATCAACCTCCACTGATCATCATGATGAGAAGAAGAAGGTGATCTTTTCGTGCGATGGTGGTGAGTACTCCAGCACCAACCATAATTCCTCTTCCTCCTCCATCAACAGGGGCGGCGCTACTCCACGACACGCAATGACTTACAACTCTGGTCAGTCCAATTCTCCACGTGATCAAATCCGTCAAAACTACAACCCTAGTAGTAATTTGGATGAGTTTATGAAGTTTCTTCGAGAGCACGAGTTGTCGAAGAATCTAACCCAGGTAGCTATTGCCGTAGTGGCCAGCCTTTACGGAACCTCGGAGGCTATACATCCGAACATGAGAATGGCACTAGTTCTGCTTTTGTCCGTTGGTTTACAATGTTTCTGGTGTGGAACCCTACGGCGTAACGTGAGGACTGAACTGCTGGGGCAGGTTTTGATAATCACGGCGTTTCACTTGCTTTTGGTGAACTTGATGCTGCCTTCGCCGTTGGCTTCGATACCCGCACTAACTTTCATCGCCTTCCTAATAACTCTCGGAGTCCATTTCCGCAATGAACTGTGGTTAGGTTGAGAACAAGACCATGAGGAGTTGGTGAATTGTTTCTCTCAAATTGTTCATAGTTTACATGTCAAAGTAGTAGGTACATATATTCCTTTTATGGACCGTTTAATTCATAGATTTGAACAGAAAGTTGTAACAAAAAAGAATAAATTGTAGTTCAAATTTATGAACCAAACGGCACCTTAAAATTGAATAAACTTCTTTGGCTGGAAAATCTCCTGGGAAATTTGATGGAATGGAGAATGAAAGGAATATTTTGCCATAGACTGGTAGATATTTTAATTGTTTATACACTACTGTTTTTATCCCACATATGAGCATATAACCTTATGAGTAGGGCCGGTAATATGGGTCACGACACGACTCGAAAACGACACGAATTTCGTGGGTTAGGGTTGAAAAAAAAAAAAGGATGTTTGGGTCAGAATTGGATCGACATGAAATTGACACAAAAAACACATGTTAATTCAGGTTGGACTCGCCTAACTCGAACACGACACGTAAAAAACTAAAAAATACATATATTTTTCATTACATATTTTTAATTTTATTATGAACTTGTGATATCATGATAGTTATACTCAAAATCTTATATTATTATTTGCTTAATTTCAATGAATGTTATTGTGTCTTAGTGTATTATGAATTTTAAGTTATTTCTAATACGAAAAAAATAAATAAAAATATAGAATTTTTGTGTCAATTTCAAGTTCACGGCACGGGTCATTTTCGTGTCGTGTCGTGTCAACCCGTAATGTGATCGTGTCATGTTCGTGTTGCGGTTTTTAAAAAATTTTGTGTCACGAGTCGTGTTTGGATTGACTGTAAATTTAAAAAAAAAAATGATCAAAACATGGTACGAACACGATACGTGACACAAATTGCTATCCCTACTTACGAGGGAGCATCAAGCTCTTTAAGTGGCACTTGGCCAATGGCCATAGCCATAAGTTAGTCCCTTTTTCCACCACATGCCATATATTCGACGGTACAATTTTACAGCAGTTTTCGACGAACCCTCCTCCTCATCATCATCATTCCATGCATTCATTCTGATGCCTCTTGCATGACTTTCTCCAGTGACTGCTGATTTTCTTTGTGTGGCACGTGCATACTGCAATGAAATTCAGTGTTCCTTTTTTTTCTTTTTTTTCTTTTTTTTGCTAATGAAATTTCAGTGTGCATTTACCTCCAAAATGTTACAGATATCAGGGGTGTGTGTGTGTGCGAGAGAGAGAGAGAGAGAGAGAGAATAGAGGAAGTTCAAGTTTTGTAAATAAGTAGGAAAAATGAGTCTTGAGTTAATTTTAATTTTACCATGAAATGAAACAAAAAAAAAATAAAAAGTAAAATTCCACAGTTATGAATTGGTACAATTTAACAGGATAACAGAAGATTTCCCTGCTTTAGGGTTCAAATGGACGGTTTCCATATACAATAATGTCACTCCCAAGAAAGACCAAACCACTTAACACACTACACCCAGATTACAAAACCGATCCCTTAGCATGATTAAGTTTGCAGTTTGCACCAACTATTGGATTACTAGTCCGCGGGATATCATGTACTCACTATGAAATTCCACAACACCCATGTCATATGTTTCTTCGGCCTTGTTTTGAGTAGTAAAATTTAGAGCATATATGAAATTTGTTTTGTTTTCATGATATTCAAGATACAGAAAAGAGTTAAGTTAAACCATTTCACTTTTAAAATTTAGAGCATATAGAACAGAACAGAGTCTCATTGTCTCTGCTTTAGAAACGCCAACCATAAAAATACATAACATCCTACATACATAATATGTTATTTTAAACGCAATTACAAGCAAAATTGTCACCATTTAATGCTTTTCACTCATCAAATTCTAACTACCTTACCCAAAATTACTAACTAATAGAAATACTAGTTCAGAGGCTACTAATAAAGAAAGGGCCAGATACATTATCGATTTTGGAAATTTCAAGTTTTCCACTGCAAAATACCAGGGAATTGCTCATCAAAAACGAAATTCTTAACTGGAACCCAAAAAAAAAAAAGTAAATTAAACCATTTCACTTCGACAAAGTAATTTAGCACACATTTTGTTTTCATGATATTCAAGAAAAATATTTCAGTGTATCAGTTGCTCATATATGTATATGCGTAAGTAAGAGAATATCAATATTAGAGACATTTCATTCAACAGTCAAAAAAACACTAGAAATTTCTCATTCAGAACAAACAAACAAAGAAAACAAAATTTCCATTTCCAAAATCCACAAAAGAGCTCTAGAGAAATTACACTGAAATTTCTAGCCTTGTTTCTTCTTGTTAGGGTTGATCATATCGTCAGGAACAACCTTAAGGAGCTTCTTCTCCCTCGATTTAGCGATCCTCTGCAGCGTCTTGGGATTCGTGATCTTCTGGAGCTTCGTACCAGACCTCAAGATGTTCTCTTTCTTCCTCTTCACTCTCTCCTCCCTCAGCTTCCTTTTCTCCTCCTTGTTCCTCCTGATCTCCTCCTTAAGCTCCTCCTTCCTCTCTCTGTACGCCCTCTTCACCTCCTTCTCTCTCGCCCTCTCCTCGAAATTTGGCCCCCTTCTCACCAGCGCCGCAGACGCCCGCCGCTTCCTCGGCTGCTTCCACTTCCGCCCGGAGACCTTTCCGGCGATCACGCCGTCGTAGGTCGGCTTCCCAAAGGTAGGTTTGTCGGGATTCTCCGACGACGCCACCGCCGATCTCTTTGCCGCCGGCGGGAATTCCCCGTCGACGTCCATGGAGGTGTCGGCATCGTTAACTTCGTTGCATTGGGACTGTCTCTTGCGTTTGTAGGTTTTGCCGCCAAAACCTTCGTCGAGGCACCGAAAATCGATCGTGCACGCCATTGTTGTGTAAACCCTAGACCTCGTTCAAGGTTTAGCTCCATTTAGGCTTTATATACAGAGCCTGTTGGGCTCAATTGATTGCGCAAGTTGGACCTCAGGGCCCGGCTGGTCTTGAGAACATGGGGCAGAGTTGAGGTCCAAATTTATTTGTCGTTTCTTTGACATTTTGTTGTTTTCTTATAGTTTATGTCTTTTGTATCTCGATGTCGTTTCCGTCCATATTTTATTGTCGTTTTCGTCCATATTTTATTGTCGTTTTTTTAGTTTACGTTGGTTTCCTCTGGTCACATCGTTTTTTTCCCCGAATTCTTTTACTACGCCGTTTCTTTGATGTTTTATAATCCATTTCGTATTGACGCTCTCGCTGTGTTTTCATCGTTTTTTCGTATTTCTCCTTTTGAGTTTATTGTTGTTTTTGCATTGACATCGGTTTTTTTTTCCTGAAACGTTTTCTAATCTTTTTTCATTGATATTGGGTTTTAGGTTATTGTCGTTTCTATTTGATATTGGGTTTTAGGTTACTGTCGTTTCTATGAGATTTAGTAGTTTTCTCCTATATCTTGTCGTTTTTCAGTTTCCGTCGTTTTTTCGCCGGTACTATTGTTTTCCGGCGTGCTTTACAAGCCTACCAGTTATACTGTCTTTCTTTATTTTTTTCTTATTTTCAGTTAATGTCGTTTTGGAGGTTTTATGGGTTTTTCTTTGATTTTTTACTTTTTCTCATAATGTTTATCGTGGTATTAGTTATTACTGTTTTCAAATCCATGTGGTTTCCTTTGGTTATTGTTTATGCTTCTGTCGTCGCTAAATAAATGTAGTGTTCACATGTCGTTTCCCCACATGATGTCGTTTTTTCATTTTGTTGGGGATCAGATGGGTTTAATAGCGTCCACAATTATTTTATCCTTTTTTTGTTATTACAATTGAATTATTGTCGCCTCTGTTGCATACGCTGCATTATTGCTCCCCACTCCAAAAGAATACACTCTTTTTTTTTTTTTTTTTTTTTTTTTTTTTTTTTTTTTTTTATGTTTGTTACGTTTCTGCACTAGACAACAAAAGGCATAAATGCACATTATAGAAGTTCAATAATAGACCCTATATTATTACTCATTGAAGAAACAAAACGCAACAATATGAATGTTCCAAGCCTAAGTCTAAAAGAAATAGGCATTACAGTAATACCAGATTACAACAATGGGAAATAATGCCACATCTTCAATCCTAATCTGACGGATGAGATGACGGTTAACAAGAGACAACTTCCCGTCGGACAAAAACTGATGAACTAAAATGCAACATTTCTTGCGATATTTAGTTTCAACATGACATATGAAAGAATCGAATGCCCCTTTTATGACAATGAGAGAACAGCACCATTCTCTGACTTAGGACCCAGTTCAGAGATGTTGCTCTCAAAGAAAGCCTGGTGAAGAGCCCTAACACACTGCTCTGCTTCATCGTCGTTTACAATCAACGAGATGTTGACCTAGCCCAATACAAACCACAAATAGTGAGCAGTCATGCGGCCGAAAACTAAATTCATAAATGTTTACAAATAAGAAATAACTAATACAGATATGAAAGCATCGTCAGACCAGAATATCAATTAATTAGTAAAGGTGACTGAAATATAGTTATCGAGACTAAACCTTGGATGCGCCTTGAGAGATCATCTGAACATTGACTCCATTAGTTCGAAGAACGTTGAATACCTGTTGAAAAATACAAAGAGTGAAAACGGAAATCTAACGCTAATGGTTCATGAACAAAGCTCTCCTATCATGACATGTCAGCAGACACCTTTTCAAGTATTAACGATGATCTCTGCACGTTCCCAATGAGAGAGATGATTGATCTGTGCTGAAGAAGGTTGACGACAGCAATTTTCTCCAGTTCTTCCACGACATGGTCAAGTTCCTGCCAAACATAAGAAAGCATTAGCTTCAAGCACTAAAAAAAAAAAAAAAAAAAAAAAAAAAAAAATAGATTTTAAAAGAACAATTATGCTGCTAAGCATTCGCTTATATGCAGATCTTGAGAGTACAGTTATGAATGCTAAGCATGACGTCATACGCTTGCCTGCTGAATAAGCTCTCTGCTCCAAAGCTTTGAGGGATCCAATGTCAAAGATATACTAACTTCACTAGTAGCTACAACATCTACGGATATGCCCAAATCTTCAAAAATTGAAAACACCTGGTGGGAGAAAAACATATCACCATTAGATTAATTGTCACAAGTCACCAAACAAAGATCACAAAGGTTACAGAAAACATATATTGGCTTTCTTACCTTAGCAAGGAAACCAAATTGACCAAGCATGCGAGTGCTGACAATATCCAACATGGTCACATTCCGCTTCAAAACAATGCTAGTAAGTACTGCCTGCAGATGAGAAAGGTAATAAATAAATAAAATCAATAGACAAGAGCTTGAATGTTGTTTTCACATATTACACAGTTACAGTATTCTTTTCTCTTCTTTTTTTTTTTTGACACTATGTGATTACACACCTTACTCATATCTCTTGTCCGGGTGATGAGAGTGCCCGGAGCTTTAGGGTTATAAGAATTCTTAACCCTCACAGGAACATCACCTTCTCTAGCTGGTCTCATGGACTGTGGATGCAAGACCTGAAAAGGGAACAAAATAATGTATAAAATTCATGTTTATTTCTTACATAGAGTTTCACTAGAAGTATCTTTTTCCGGCACGACACATCAAGTTTGACACCATTAACTGGAAATATAGCAAGGATCAATATAAACATGAGATATGGTTACAGCACGTCTAAATTTGCAACTACCAAGTCTAGAAAACATAGAATGTGATGTGGTGGGGTGCGGCTGCATCATAAAATAAGTTTATTGTTCATACTCAATTCCCTAATATTTTGCGGTTGCCATAAATTGGACTGGTAAATTCATATATTAAAAAAGCGAGAGAGAGAGAGAGAGAGAGAGCACATAACTGCTCAGTACCACCCAACAAAGACATTCATCCTAATCAGAGAGTAATAGACTTACATCCATGACCCCTTAGACAGGAATTGGTCTATTATCAACCACATAACGCAAGTGAAGCTGGAAAGTTTACTTCCAAAACTGGGTTAAAGGTGAAAGATTTATTGATACCTGAGCACCAAAGTATGCAAGTTCAGCAGCTTCATCAAATGTCAAATAAGGGACAGGTTCTGCGCCAGGGTATATGTTAGGATCACAGGTTAAAACACCATCAACATCCTTCCATACCTGCAATAGATTGATGATTGGTCTTATACTTTAGTTATCTCATATCTGAACAGAAAAGGTATTTATGCAGAGATGCAATAGAATTCCAAATTCTAATAGACATTTTTTATAAACTTTAAAACTGCTGTAGTATCAAGTTTTACGTGTCATAAATAAATAGAGATTTTGAATGTTTGTGTCTACACAAAGTCTAAGACTATGATTTCTCTTATATAAGAAACGAAAGGGGAATCTAATATAATGAATAGAGATCAGAAAAATTTGACTGTCACCTGAATTTCCCGCAACCCCAATGCTTTACCAAGGGTTGTGGCTGTCAAATCACTACCACCCCTACCCAGTGTAGTCACCGCACATGACCTCCATCCCTACAGCAAGAAAACAAAAGACTAATCATGTTAACAAGTTGAGTTTCATCATCAAAAGAGCACAAAGTCGTTAGCCAGCTGAAATACCTTTCCAAGGAAGCCGGTAACGACTGGTATTGCAGGATCATTTATCCAATCACTATGTAACCTTTTTGCAACAGCTGGATAGGTGGCTTCCATAATATCCGCATTTGTGAAGTCATCTGTGGTTATAAAACCAATTTCAAAGGCATCATACTGCAAAATAACAGAATTTGTTATAACTTGCTATTATAAATAATGGCCCAACCAGTAGACAACTCTAAAATCACAATTGCATAACTGAAATAAGTCATTATAATTTTGATTAGTTCATAAACAACATACTTGGCGGGCTTTAACACCAATCTTATTCAAATAAGCTGCAAAAATCCTTGTTGACATGCACTCTCCAAATGACACCAAATAGTCTTTTGTCCGTAATGTCAACTCCTTCATCATAGCAATTCCCTTAAGAAGTTGCTCCAATTCTTCCAAAAATGCTGCAAATCGTTTTTTCCCAGTAAGAATCAACCAAACCTACATATTGCAATTAATTACTGGTAGAAGAAATGTCAAGTGGAAAGAAAGACTCACTTTTGATGGTAGACTTATCCACACCAAGTTCATTAACCGTCCTGTATTAAACATTACAATCTACAGTGAGAGAGAAAAAAAAAAAAAAAAAAACCTAAAATGAAATTTTGGTTTTTAGTAGTCTATAATAATAAAGGATTAAAAAACCCTTTGTCTTGCCTGAGATGCAAATCTCTTATGAAACTCAACTCCTCTATAGTAGACACATTAGTAATGCCGCAGCTGACAGCTTTCTCTCCAGCCTAATAATGAATGACAAACCACTTTTAGTTAAACCGTAACACAGACCCATCAAGGAAGTAAATAGACATAAAATATCAATATTTCCCAACATTATCGTATATATATGCAAAAATCACAGTTTACAAATATGATTTAATTTTTAATTTTTAACCCCATCGGATCGATGTAGATATTAGTCAGCGATATTTCTCCAAATCCGAAGCCTTGATATTCTTGTTGCTGCGACATTTTCATCATTCATACCAATTGACAGAGAAAAGTAAAGAGTGTGAGAGAAACCAAATATACCAGCAAAAGTTTGTTGGTTGTCTTGCCCATAGCGGAGAGAACAATGACAGGTCTCTCCTCTGGGAAACTAAGTATAAGCTCAGCCACTTCTTTCATCCTCTCTGCAGAGGCAACAGACGAGCCTCCAAACTTCATGACACACGTAAACTGCTTCTCATTTTCACCCAAACTCGGATTCTCCAATTGGGTTGTTCTTTCTATCACATTCACAACTCCTCTAGCTTCGCAACTGACTCTTAAAACTCTACTCCTACAAGACTGTTTTTTGGCAATTGTACACCATCCCTTATCGTTGGAAGACACAGAAGTTGAGAAATGGAGGCGGCGAGACGACGCAGGTGGTTGTTGCAGAGACTTCCATGAGGAGGCTCCACAATACTGCAATGCGGTCTCCATTCTTATAAAAGAGTTGAATCTGGCTTATAGTTATTATTGCGACAAAGGTTTTTCGACGAATTTGAATCAAAATGCAATTGTTTCTTCAGATTTGGGGATTTTGTTTCTCAAAGTTTCCGATAAACAGAAACAACAATCTTTTTCAGCAGCTCAGCCTGCGAAGAACACCACAAACACGACTCGAGCATCGTCAAAACAGGGACTTAAAAACAAACACATAAATCAAAATGCAGCTTTTTTATTCATTTAATCCTTGTGCAATCATGAAGCCGATATTTTTCCAACATTAAAAGAAGAATATAACGCAAGAAGGTAAAGAAAGATCCTTAAAAAAAAAAAAAAAAAAAAAAAAAAAAAAAAAAAAAAAAAAAGGTACAGAAAGAACCACAAATCGAATAGCTTCAAAAACAAACACTTCCATATAAAATGAAATACATGAATCAAAATGTACTTTTTTCCCTTTAATGATTGCAATTACAGAGGCTGAATCAAAGAGAAAAAATAAACAAAAACGAAGCAATTTCAACAGCTGTACAAATCGAATATCTTCATTGAATCAAAATGCACATATTTTCCCTACTTCATCCATTTAACCATTACAAATGTTACATTTAACGAACAATTGAAGAAGAAGAAAAAAAAAAGCAACAAGAAGAGGAAAAAGAGATAGAAAAAGACGTTCAAAATACCGAGCTGCCAAGAAATGAATGGTAAGAATTGACTCCAACAAAAAAAATATCAGAGCTTCAACAATGGAGGTAGAAGAAGGTGCTTTAGGGTTTATGCGAGAGAGAGAGAGAGAGAGAGAGCTAGGCCGCCGTCCACTTTAGACCGCGAGCGAGCTTCAACGTTTCTCCCTCTCTCGGAAAGAATAAATAGAGAGAAGAGAGAGAGAGAGGAAAATTTTGTTGATGTTCGCCGCCTCCCTTTCTAAGGAACCTCATTTCCACTTGCTAATAAACGTGCTTTTTATTTTTTCTATTTTCTATGTTCTATTTTGTTTTACGTTTTTTCATCAAAACCCTCCTGTGGGCCGTCTGTCCCGAAGTTTCTGACGAACCAAATGTGAGAGAATTCACTGTCGTTTGTTGGGTTTGGACGGTTCATGTAATGACCCTTTTTTAGTCAAAGTCAAACCCATGCCAACTGATTTGCCACATTGTTAACCCACTTACACATTTATGAAAAAAATATATATATTATTTATCAATGATTCAATGTTAATGCATCACAAGCACAACATTACTGTCAATTGTCAATTATCCATTATCTACGCGTTTTTATCGACCAAACATATTAGTTAACATTACTGTATTTATTTATTATATAAATACTAACGTGGTTTGCGTTTAATGTATAATTTCGTTTTTTTTTTTTTTTTTTTTTAAGGAACGTTCAGTGTTTTTTTTTATTCCATTTCAAAAAAAATTTGTTTTTATTTTTATGGGTTTATTTTTTAATTTCGTGAGTGTACTTTGAAAGTGTGATCCGACGTGGACCTCTGTGGGGAGGAAGAGGGGGTGGAATAGTATATACGCACTTCATTTCATGAATGTGGTGTGGAATTGGGAACAGTAAAATTCAGGTGGTCCCTGAACCACTTTAATGATGTGGTCTCCACCAATCCCCTATTTAATTCTGATCTTGGAGAAAAAAATGTGTCCCAGAATAATTTTATTTTTAGTAAGAAAATGAAAATAAAAATATTTTTAATTTTAGATATAAATTATTTTTAAAAATATGTTTAGTAGTTTTATTAAGAGATTATTTTCAGTATAAAAAATTCATTAATATCTCTCTCTCTCTCTACTCGAGGGATGAGAAAACAAAAACAAAAAATGAAAACGACTAAAAGTCATTTTTTATTTCTCTCTCATTTTACACTAAACTAAAAAATCATTTTCATTTTTGTTTTGTCTTTAATTTAATTATGTCAAACGTCGTTTCTCTCTCGTTTTCTTTTTTTTTTCTCAAAAAACATAAAAAACAAAAACAAAAACAACTCCAAACACATAAGTCTCGTTCATTTTACCGATTCGAGTTTTAAATTTCAGTTTTATTACAGTTAAAAGCTCTCACAAAAAGTAACTTCTAATCTTTTTTACTACAATTAAAAGCTCTTATAAAAAATTAAATCTCAACTTGAATTAAAAATTCAAATCAACAAACTGAACGAAGCCTAAATCAACATTAAATCATTAATTATGGCATCTAGTTCAAATATCTCATTAATTGTTTCACTAAGTCTAAGATAAGATTGAAAATTAATTACTGGTGAGATAATCTCTACAGAAATTACAGTGCATGACAAATTGACAATGAACACAAAAAAAAAAATCCACCTTTTACTTTTTTTTTGTCACCTGTTTTGTAGTGCTCTAAATTGTATTAATAAAAATAATTGTTATAAAAAGTAGTTGAGTATTTGATAAATTGTAATAATATAAGTATTAATTCTAGAGGTATTATAAGTATTATGAAAGTTTCATTGATTGTACTTTAAGGTGATTAATGCACAATCTAAAAGTTAAAGTTATATTTGGACTATTTCTTATTTTGATTGTAAATTCTTCAAAAATTTTATAAGAATAACTTTCTATAGTTTTTACCAAATACAAATTTTAACTGTAGATTACTAAAGAATTGATTTTGAGCTTCAAAACTCACTACCAAACATTCTTCATGGATAGCAATGCTCTTTTAAGATTGGCAACCCGCACATAAAATAAAGTGAATGTTTGGTTCACGGATTTAGAATTATGATTCATAATTATTTTCAATTTACGTGTTTTTTATGAGAAAAAATATTGTAACGTATCACAAACTATAATACGAATTCTCATACCAAACACCCTACAAATGATCATCAGCTCTCTCATTAGTTGAGGTGTAATGTTAAAAGTATTGAACGCGATTTTAGTGGAATCTCACACATTGCCTAGCTACTTGTAGTACTACTACTTTTGTTGGAAATACAAATAATATACTACTTTGTGACCTTTTATGTGCCAATACTCCATTATTTTCTTGTTAAAAAATTTCCTTTTAGTTTTTTTCTTTTAAATATGTATATGTATACACACACATGACATGAGTGCATACAATGCTATTTTATGTTCCATAAACGACGACAAAAGACAACCACCACTTGAAATGTTACAAACTCATGATGTCATTGTTTCTTCTTTACCGCCGCTTTGGTAATCTGTCTTTGTCATTCCATAAACGATCAAGAAAAATCTAAGGTGTGCCACGAAACAGTATTCAACTTGGCTCACATCGCATCTGATGTAATCTAATAATAATAAGTCGACACGTGAAAATGATTTTCCTTTCAGTTATAATAATAATAATCTCCCTAGTTTTTCAATTTTTTATTATTAAGTATTAATTATTGAGAGTATCTATCAATTTTAGGGGTGTAAATATTACTGCTCTTCTTTACCTATAAATGAGAGTAGTGTAAAGTAAAGTGGCCCTGCCCCTGCTGATTTTGGCAATAAGGCCCGGCCCGCTGTTGAGTGTTGATGATGGATGAAAGGGCTCTTGCAAATTGAAAAATAGGGAAGGAGTAAAATAGGCCAAAATTTGATATCAATTAAAATTAATAGGTCATAAGTTTTTAAAAGTTAATAAATAGGTCAAAAAACATATATTTAGATTTATTTATATATAAAATCTTAAAAATATCATTTCCAATAAAAAAACCTTAAAAATAATATATTCAGATTATCTACACATAAAATTCCAAAAAATGCCCTTTTCAATCAAAGAAACCCTAAAAAACACCTCTCTCTCTCCTTTCTCTCTCACCGACCTCCGATCTCGCTCTCTCTCTCTCACTGACCTCCAATCTCCGGTCCTCTCCGGCAAACTGTTCTTCCCGCCTCCTCTCTCCCACGATCACTCTCTCTTCCCTTTGACGCTCTCCGGCGAACTGTTTCTTCCCTCCGCCGCTCTCCCACGATCACTCTCTCTTCCCCTGCTAAAACGCGATCTATCTTTCTTCCCTCTGCATCTCTCTCTCTCATCCCTCTACTCTTCTCTCTCTCACCGACCTCCGCTCTCGCTCTCTCTCTCTTACTGACCTCCAATCTCCGGTCCTCTCCGGCGAACTGTTCTTCCCTCCTCCTCTCTCCCACGATCACTCTCTCTTCCCTCTGACGCTCTCCGGCGAACTGTTTCTTCCCTCCGCCGCTCTCCCACGATCACTCTCTCTTCCCCTGCTAAAACGCGATCTGTCTCTCTTCCCTCTGCATCTCTCTCTCTCATCCCTCCACCAATCTCAGATTCTCGTCCGCCACCGTTCCTCTCTCTTCCGTCGGCCACTCTCAAAAAACCTCGCCGGTGTCGTTAGACGATAAATCGAAGACGGACTACAAACAACGCAAAATAACAAAAGAACAAAAGGTAAATCCATTCATCACTAACTAGAAAACCACTAATTCGGGTTATGTTTTAGGGTTTATTTTAGGTTCACACTTGAATGAATGAAGCTCGTTACTTTATGATAAAGTTATGATAATAAACTTGTCGAGTTATGTCATTATTGAATCTGAAAATTACTTTTTGTTTCACTGTCAAGTTATGGTGGTCATTTTGAGAGAAATAAATAATGATGAAGTTGAAAGAGAAATGCCACCAGCAGCATCAACAAAGTTGGACAAGATGGAAATTCATCTAAGTAATCTGTTTAACAAAGTAAAAGATTTGGAAGCCAACCAGGTAGCCATGAAACAGGATCTAAAAGATATAAAGGCAATGGTTGTCAATTCTATGGACATTATGAGAACCATTCAACAAAATGTGCTTCTGTTTCTCAAAGAGATACAAAACAATCCAGTTTCTGAGGTAATGAAAAACAACACAAATTGATGTTGAATTTGTTTTTGCAATGTTTCCTTCAAGATATTGTAATTTGCACCTCAATGAACAGGAGGACAGAGAAAAAGAAGTATCTGCAGGGCTACGAGAACGTGAGGAAGAATTCGGTTATACTCCACTAAAAACTGATTGGAAACCAAAATTTGTATATTGGTTTTCTAGACTCCATTTTCCCTTATAAGCAACAATGACTGAAACAGATTGCATGCCTACAAACATATTGCAGGAACACGTTTACGTTAAAAATGCATAACCGAACAAGTAAATATAAAAAAACTGCCAATTGTGCACAATAACTCGTCAAGTTATGTCCCATAACCGGACAAGTTATAAAAAAAACCATCAATGACTGAAACATATTGTATCCCTACAAAAATCAATAAATTACAAGAACTATATTCAATCCTAAAAAATGAAATTACAACAAAAAAAAATAAAAAATAAAAAACTAGAAACAAAGAATGCCCAAACCTGTTGTTCAGTAAAAATCAACGGAGGAGCTGCTCAAAAACCGACCAGAAAACAGTAAAAAACACAAAATTAATCGACAAAAAAAGAGAACAAAACCGAAATAATAAAAAAAAATGAAAACGAAAATACAACAAAAAATAAAACTAGAAACCAACAATACACAAAACATGTTGTTCAGTTAAAATAATTGGAACATCTACTCAAAGACGACCGGAGAACAACAAATCCAACGAGAAAAATAGAACGAAGACCGAAAGAAAGATCAGCGCTGTGAAAACCTGCTTGAAATTAGAGAGACAAACCTTATGTTTGGTAAAAATAACCGGAATAGCTCCTCAAAAACGACTGGAGAAGCGAAAATACGACCGACCGACAACCGGATCGTCGCCGGTGAAGAGATTCGTGAAGCTAGAGAGAGAGAGAGAGAGAGAGCTGTGAGAAGATAACGAGATGATTCAAAGAAAAAGAAAATAACCGGAATAGCACCTCAAAAATGACCAGAGAAGCAAAAATACGACCGACCGACAACCGGATCATCGCCGGTGAAGAGATTCGTGAAGCTAGAGAGAGAGAGAGAGAGAGAGAATCGAAAGAAAACCAAAACAAAAACAAAACAAAAAAAAAACAAAAGAAAGAGAAAAGAAAAAAAAAAGAAAGGGTAAATTTGGAAATTTAAAAATTATGGCCTATTAATTTTTATACCTAAAACTTGGCCTATTTACTTCCCTAATCTTTTAATCTTGGCCTATTCTCTACTATTTCTCAAAATTTAAAAACTCTATCCTTTTATAGATATTATTTTAACAATACTTAATTTAATCCTCTCATACACCTACTCTAATTTTAATTTTGATTTGATTTATGGAAAACTATTATTGTACACCATCTTGTCTTTTATATTATTGTAAAACAGTTTCTTTTATAAGCTTTTTAGCTTAATTTTTTCGTTTTTGTACTGATAATTCTTGACTCCTACAATGACTTTGCAAAAATCGTACATAATACTAATACACCATTGTATGTTGCATTTTTTTTCAAATTATTATTATTATTATTATTATTATTATTATTATTGTTATTATTATTATATATTAGAGTTTTTAATTTATCACCCATCTTTATGTTTTTTTTTTTTTTTGAAATCTTTATATCAGAGTCATGAAAACAATCAAGTATGTCATCCCACAAACAATGAAGGACTTAAAATATTTAACAAAAAAATTGAAGGACTTAAAATTGTTGCATTGCTCTTTTTGTCAAACGTTCTACAAAATTCTTCATCATCAAATAAAATTTTGTATTAAATAAAATTAGTTATAATAATAAAAAAAAGGTTATTCATTTGAAGAATGTTTTCAAGTATATAATATATCAAATTAATTATAGGTAATAAATAAACCATTATGTTTTTTTATTTCTTTGAAAAGGAATACCATTTCTATTTATGGTCAATTTAGGGTATATTAATGGGTTTTATTGTAATTTTAATTCAAGATAAAATTGTAATACATATAATTATAATTTGGTGGGTGCAAATATAATTACTCTAGGCAGAATAACCCACAGGCCAAGCCCACTCAAATTCATCTATTGATCCAGCCTGACCACTAGCCACCCCACACAGGGCCCAATTTCTCAACTTGGTATTTGGTGTGCATACATTTTTTTTTTCTTTTTTTGGTCAAATTTTTTCCTTAAAATAAATTTATTTGAAAAATCGACAAAAGCAGCCGCGCAGTTAAGCTATTCTCTCGCGTACCATGAAAAATTCAAACCCCAATATAAATAAAGCACCATCAAGTATAATTATTAAAATAAAGGAAAAAAAAAAAAAGTGCGATAGAAATGAAAATTGCAAAGCAGCAGATTCATAGAAAACATAATTTTATTCTAAAAAGCTAAAAGTTACTGAGGACAACCAAGGAAGTTTTAACATGAAATATCTATTTAACAATAAAGATGATTAACCCAAACTAGAGACATCGGCTGACCTACTTAATTCTTGATCGGTTATGGGACGCACCTTTACTGATGGGAAATGAAAAGCAAATTGCATTTACAAAACTCTACTAGTTTGAGAATTGAGCCCTTTGAGAGGTAGAAAAGAAAGTAGAGACTAGTAATTAGTGCCTCCATGTCTCCATTTGAAGGGGGCGGGGCCGCGCTTTTTCTTGCAAACTCTGCTAGAGAGTAGTCAGTTACATCATGCCATGGAAGCCAGCTGAATCCAAAAGCACCGCCTTGATTTGCTCCGGCAACACTTCCTGGCCTTCCCTACATTGCTGATAAGTGCAAAAAGAAATAATAAACTCGGGTAAGATTTTTTTGGAACTGCTTATTAAAGCACTTTGCACGATAAAAAATAATAATGCAACTTGAGTTTTTGAAAATCAAAGCACTTTGAGCAGATACAGTTTTTAAATTATTTTGGAAACCTGAATTTTGGAGTTGTTTATAAAGTTTGAGAGTCTATATATAGTACATCACTATGGATCCACAACTGAATATGACAATTCCAATTTCAGGGATTTCATAATTTCACCACTGCTTCGTATCTTCATGTTATTTCGTTTCCATAAAACAAGTTTTAAACAATCAGAAGCAACTATCAACTTAAACCTCAAATCAGAAGACTTCTTTAAGGAATCTAGGGGGCAATATGATTGCATATTAGCAGTTGCAAGTTAAGAGATGAAACTTCACACCCGAAACTCATTAAACACATGAACTAAAAATTAAAATGACAAAGCGCGGATAAGCATACCTCGGCTCGGAACACATCTAAAGCGAACCCATTGAAGCAACTTATAACAGCCTGCTGGATGTCCAACCCAAGGTTGTCCAAAGCCCTCATAGTGGAGAGCAAGAGACCCGGTCTACGGGCGCAAAACATGTGGATGTTGACAGCTCTCCCTTCCCTCAGCCGAACCTCCACCTACAAGATACATAAATCATCCCCAAGCTCATCACACAGATTTGGATATATATATATATATATATATATATATATAAAAAAAAAAAAAGTATTGTCTGAACATCTAAAACTTGAGTGTGTGTGTTCCGTAAAATTTTACATATAGACACCAATCGATCAATGAATCCCTCCAATTACACGGATTTACGATAAACACTAGAATGTGTCATACCATCAATTTCATTCAGACCACTACAAACCTTGAATCAATGCTCTTGTTAAGTTCTCACAGATCCAAACATTTAAAGAAGAACAAAAGAGATAAATTTCCAAACTCTTTCAGGCATCATGCTTTAAAAAAGAGATTTGAATGTTAAGGGACATCACAGTGTACGAAACATACCCTTGCAGGCTGGTTTTTAGGGCTTGGCATGGAGCCAGGGAATAGTTCTTCCTTGACACGGCATGGCAGGGTCGGCGGAGTAGGCGTCAAAGGGTGAAAGCTTGTAGAAGGCGGCAACAAAGAGCCCGGCGGGGTCGACTCCAGCTCATTATGCAGATCATTGATCCTCTGCAATAGCTCCTTCAAGTAGTCTATGGCATCCCCAAGAATTGAAGCTCTGTCCATCTGTGACCAAAATGGAAATATCAGCAGGAATCATGGCTGATAAAAAGGCACTATTTGTTAATTCATTCTTTAGTAACATATTGTTCAAGAAAGATACATTTTAAAGGGAAATTCTAGATAATAGTATTATAAATTTCTAGCTTATACAAAGACAACCTTGAGTTAGCAATGGAATTATTTGTTAATTTAAGTCTCAATAACATATGGGTCAGAAAGATCACATTTTTAACATCAAGAGGGTAATAAATTGCTTCAAGAATTAGCAAAATCCCCAATACCAATTAAAGAATTCTCAATACAAAGTGATGACAAAAACACGTGAGCCAAGTGATAAACAAATCATTATAAATCCCAAAAAATTCTAAAACGAGGAAGAAAAGGAAAAACACAAGTCTCGAAATGAAGAAAGCACATGAATTTTAAATTCAACCATACCTTGCTGATTTTGGGCACGACGGACCTAAGCATATAGAGCCTGTCATTAAGCTTCTTCCTCCGTCGTCTCTCCGCCATCAAATTCTTCGCCGGCAACCCCTTCTTCTTACCCTTCTGATCAACTCCGCCGGTCACAGTGCTATTCGCATTCGAATTGCTCTTCGCATTCTCCTCCACAGCTTTGCTATACTCATTCCCTTCGTCGGAATCATAATTCAACCCAGACATGTCAAGACTCGCCTCGTCAATCTCGCCCTCGTAATCACTCCTCTTCCTCCTCTTACCACTCTCCAACCCCGAAACCTCCAAGTTTCCCAAACTAACACTATCGCCTCCGCCGGAGTTCTGCCGCAGCGCCGCCGCGCGTTTCTGGAACAGCGTCGGTTGGGCCCCCAACGGAGGGAAAACCTCCAGAGGCCGCAGAACCTTAGCCCTGTTCAGAAACAAAGAAGTGTTATTTGCGGAGCCGTTGTCGAAACCCTCGAAATCCGCGGGGCTGAATCCGCCGATAGCGGCATCGGAGGAGGAGAGAGGAGGAGGAGGCGGTGGAGGAGGGAGAAACCGAGTCGTGGAGGCCCCGAACTCGGAGCTGGAACTCAGCTCGGAGTTGTTGAAACCCATCAGAACAGGGGAATTGGAGCAAGCAGGAGGACCGAGGAAAAATCCGGAACTCTCGCATGCGCTCAAATCGAAGCCGCCATTGTCGAAGTTGAGGAGAGAGGAGAAACAAGACTTTGGAGGGAGAAACGAAGGAGGAGGTTGGTGAGATTGGTCGAGAGGGAAGGGCTGAGAGGGAGAGCAGGAGGCGGAGGAGTCGATTGGCTGAAGAAGAAGGCTGGCGGTGTTGTGGTCGCCGGAGAAGCCGCCGGCGCCGGCGTGGAGGTTGTTGAGAGGATTGGAGATGCTGTACCAGTCACCTTCAAGCATAGATTTGAAGGAAGAGAAGGAGGAAACAACACCGCCCATGGCGGCAGCCATGTCCTCTTCCTCCTTGTTGTTGTTGGTCTTCGTCCACGACGACGACGCTTCCTCTTCGTCGCCGTCCATCCAAACGGCGCCGTTCGACCTCGGTAGCATTATCAACCAAGAAAAAGAGAGAGGGAGAGAGAGAAATGGTTTTCAGTTACAGAGAGAAGATGAGGGAAAATAAGAAACGAAAAGGAAAGGGACTTTTATTCAAGCTTCAGAGCTCTTTTTTTTTTTTTTTTTTTTTTTTTTTTCTTTCCTTCTTGTTTCTGTTTTCTGAGAAGGAAAAGGAAGGAGGAGGAGAGAGAGAGAGAGAGAGAGAGAGAGAGGTATATAATTGTATTTTTATTGGTATATGTAGGAGTGGGAATGGATGGCTACTGCAAATGAATGGAGAAGGAGAGAGGTGGAGTGTGGTTTATCATCTTAATTGTGTTCTCTTCTCTCGCTGTGCTTTCCCTCTGCTTTCTCTGCTCTTCTGTTACCTTTGTCTGTTTGCTTTGGCTCTTCCTTTTTTTTTACCATTTTCCCCTTCGGACATTTTTACCCCTCCAGAATCTGTTATTATTATGCTTTATTTAACTGTTTTTTTAAGTTTAGGTCACTTTGGGTTTGGTGGAATATAATCAGAATAGGAATAGGAATATAAAAGTACATCCAATATAATATTATAATTAATACGTTAATTATAAATTTAATTAAAAATCATTATCTAAAGTAATATTATTTATTACATTAAATTTTTCATATGTTATATTTTATGGTAAAATTTTTAATAAGTAATGTATTAGTTGAAATATTATTTTTTATTAGTTGAAATATTTACTTTTTAAAATAATTATTACAACTTTCAAAGTTTAATAATTGTGGTAAAAAGTAGATTTATCATTTCAAATAGCATTATATATTATAACAAAAAAAAGAAAACCACACATTATATCGCACTTTTTGAGGGAGCCTCTACGGTGAGGCCTTTAAAAAAAAAATTTAATTAGTGGAACACTTTGTTTTGACCGTTGAATTAAGTTTTTAACGATCAGATTTACGCATATTTGTATTAAAAATTTATAGCGCGCCACACATAATTGTTCCCTTTGTAGATTTGGTTGTTGAAAAAGTAATCCAACGATCAAAACAGGGTGTTCCACAGTTATGTTTTTTAAGAGGTATCACCGTAAATAAAATCATTTTTTAATGCAAAATATACAATTAGTATTAACATTTACATTGAATATGATCTAAATAGTTTATTCAAATTCCATTATTTAGTTGATCATCGGAATTAATATTAGAATCACAATTATTATGTTTGATTAGTCATTATAAATATAGTGGAATAATGTTTGTTGGACTAAAATATCCCTTTATATAATCATTATTAGTATTTTAAAACTAAATTCAAATACTATCTTCAGTTTTTTATTTTTAAAGTCATTTTTCTCTTATGTTTAGGGTGTATATTTTATTTTATATATGAGTAATACGCAAATAATCAAATATGATTAATTACTCAAATAATAAAATATAAAACTATATAAATAATATACTTAAAAGCATGAATAGCATAGTCTCAAATGTATTGCCCATGACTAGAACGACAAAATAGTAAAATATAAACCAAATAGTGTGAGTTGGTTTTTATTTTTTTTTTTTTTAATGAGTTGTATTAGGGTTAATAAAAAAATATTTTTATATTGAGATGGTGGTATTTAAAGTAAATTTTAGAACATACGGAGGGATAATTTAAAAAGAGATTATATTAATTAATATCAGTTTTAAAATAAAATCATCATTCAATTGGCTCATTTTAGGAATTCTTTTTCAACTATTTGATGGAATAACAATTACATATGAATGACAATTTCTAAGTCTTTGCGCAACCAAACATAAGAATGATTGGATTTTAAGATTTATCATTCAATTTCAATGGTCAACAAAGCAAATAGAACGTAACCCTAAGGCATGTTTAGTAAATAGGTTCAAAACATGACAGCTTTGAACTTTTATGGTTTGAAATGAGAAGTTTGAAATAAGTGGTTTGAGCTTTTGGTTTAAAATATTGAAGGCAAGGGGGACTATAAACTTAGAATTCTTAAAAAAAATTTGGGACTTTCTTCGATAGGCCTCCCTACCGATAGTACCAGCTTATGATCATTAGATTTGATCAAAATCTCATCAGATAAAAAAAGTATTCAAAAAGAACAACTTACGATGCATATTTGATGGTTGAAAAATAAATAACTATCGGTAATTTTTTTTTTAGTCTTACAAAAACTCCCATTTTCTTTTGTTCAAACGCCACACCATTAATTTAGATCAAGTCTCAAAAAGTTTTACCAATCTTTGGTTAGAAACAACTTTTTAGTTCAAAACACTTTAACTTATTTAACAAGCCTGTTTATCTCTTGAGTTCAACTTTAAGTGCTCTATTCTCTGAACAAATTTGAATTTTTTCCCTAAAAATTATTATCACACTAATATTTTTATGTTATGTCATCAAATTTTAAGCGTTATATAAGACTCGTTCATTTCATGACTCAAATTATATTATTATAGTATTTTTTATCATAAAAATTTAAATTTAATTTTTTTATTACATTATTTTTATCTCACATACACAATTAAGTCATGATTTGAGTTGGGTAAATGAACATAACCATCATTTATAATTAACTGTGGGTTAAAATTATATTTTAAAAAACTTTAAGGTGGCTATACATTTAAAAATAAATATTGGGTGTTAAAACGAGACAAATACATATATCTTTAGGGACTATTTGGGTAAATAATCTTATATTTTTAGTGTCCTTTTACTCATTCGTCCTCGGGACAAATTTACCCCTGCAAAAGCAGTTATAATTACGCACATCTTTTCTAAAGTTGTTATGTCTATCTTTTTCTGTTTTGTTTCCCCAATTTGTCAGTTTATAGCGAAATGTAACGGCTGAAAAAGAACTATCTAGTCCTACGCGGAGAAAGAGCAAAATGACTTGTCAAAAACAACACTCTCATAGAGAAGATATGTTATCCACGTTGCATCTCATAGATTTCATGATTGGACGTGGGTCCTTCCAAACGGACGGCTGTGATGTGAAAGTCAGTGATATTTGTTACTAATATTTAATTAGCTACTAAATAACGCTTTTATGCATGCATGTCGTCAAGATAACTGATACGATATGATTGTTACAAAAGCGAGTTGACGTTATTAATGCCAAATAAAATATTGCTATGTACAGTTATACATTAATTAAACTTGTTGTTCTTCGTCAAGATTTAGATATTAAATGAGAAGAATTTTGTGGTGTGGGTACAGGTTTGAAAACTGCGAGATTTTCAGTAACCTATGTTAATTTCGTAAAAGATTAACAAAACTTACTACGTACAAGATTTCTGTATGATTCAATAAATTTAAATGTTCAGAAAGCTCTGGTGAGTTAACATGTTGTGAAATTTCGAATTCGGTTAAGTACAATATATATGTAAACGTGTTAACTATATGTAACTCAATATAATTACCTTCTAAAACATGATCAGTAATTATTAAGTCACTCCGTATCTAGAATGTTGCAACTTGCAAACAACTTGATCAGTAGTTCTTATTCTTATTACCAAATATAATGGCAAATATTGGAAGTAAATTACTAAGAGCCATGAAAGCAACTCTGTGCAAGCAGAAACTTGTGTTGGCAGATGGCGGTTTTGATTCTTTTGAACGCTATATACGGGAAGAAAATTAAAAAAAAAAAATAAAAGAGAGATAAGAGAATCAAAAGTTCTCCTCCATCTATATACATATACATATATTCCATCTATATATATATATATATATATATGTATATGTATGTGTATATATATATATATGTATATGTATGTGTATATATATGTTAAGCTCTTTTTACACATAACATAGTAAATACACAAATTACTTAACTGTTTTGTCTTAAATCTTTATATTTTATTCTCAAAATCTATATTAATTTTATTTAAGATTTGCACCATAAACTATTTTGCCCATGAAATTGATCATTCTTCATATATATTTTTTTTTATATTTTCTTTCGTATAGCTGTATTTTTTTTTTTTTAATGAATAATGAATATTCATCTAACATATTTAGTTGATAAGTATGGGAATCTGATAATTGCACATGAATGACGTTTGGATGCTGCTAGAGTTGATTTTGAAGGCGAATATATAATAATCTTTGAAATGCTTATGACAAACGTACGTATTCAAATTGTTGATGATCATGATGAGGTAGCCCTTGAAATTTTCAAAATACACAATCCAACATATATATTTAGTAGTTTTGATTTCCTCTTGCTTTTATATATAATTAATGAATAGAAGAAGCAAACCTAAAAATAAATAAATATATAAAATGAAGAGAGATTTAATGCGGTGGCCATAAAGGAGATGGGAAATGAATAATAATGCAATAATATTGTTAAAAGTGGACCCACAATTAGATGAAGAGATCAAGTGTGTGTGTGTGTGTGGGAGTAAAAGCACAAGTGTGGTGGCTTTCCCGTCCCATAGAAGGATAATCCCATATGCCATTCCTGCCATGCAACTCCTAAAAGCTAAAAACTCTTTAATTTGCGGAATAAATTTTCCACTACAACACCCAAGTTTCTCGTGACTCCTCTCTATTCACCGCACCTACTCTCCCCCTCCGAAACTGCAAACCTCTCTTAGCTCCAACTTACAACTCCGAAACTTCCCGGCTAAAGATTTTGTATCGATGTTGCGTGTTTTGAATGTCAAATCATACCATAACAAAACATATACGCATTTATTTTATGAAAAGTCTGACGGTTCAAAACTATGCATTATACAATTTTGATTTCGAGAGTGTTCCTTCCTACAGGCTACAAACTCCTCCCTTGATCCCTAATACTAGCTAGTTTTTCAATTCAACTCTCTTTTTTCCCCCTCTTCCCACTTGCCATATCCCTCTCAAGTATGCAACCAAACGCATACTACAACCAACTTTCAAACTACTCCTGAAAGTCGCTTACGTGGCTTCTCCACCGACGTCCATCTATGTGGGTCCCACCACAAGATATGAGATCATGAACGGTAATTAGCAGCTAATTTCGCCCATGATATATGCTCGTCGCCAACCTCTTCCTTTTGCAGCATTTTTTTAAGCATCGATTATCATTTAAGACGCAAGAGAGAGAGAGAGAGAGAGAGAGAGAGAAGCCGAGAAAATTTTATGGACGCCTTTAACTGACCAAAACTCTATATAGTATAGTCCCATATGCCAAAGCGATAACAATAACAAGCAATGATAATAATGAATGTCGTATTGAATCGCAATAACAATAATAACAGCAATGATAATAATGAATGTCGTATTGATTGATGGTCTTAGATGTGAGAACTTTCAAGTTTGAAGCAAAGCACAAAAGTGGCCTTGCATTGGCAGCCCTGAATTTCTTCCCCTTTTATTTTTATATTTATTTTATTTTTTAGTTTCTCAAACTTTTTTAACTTAGAGACCTCCCTATTCACGTGACTCTACTACTACAGCGGATGTTACATAAGTGTAGTCTGTCTCTGGAGATTTGTAGACGTGGCACGCATGCAACTAATTGAGACAGACGGACAGGGAGAGAAGTGACCCACTGATTGTTATAACTATAACCAAACTATAACTATCATCCGTTTAATTCGTTAATTTAAATTTTTAATTTAAATTAAAATATGATTTTATATGAAATTTTTTTATTATAATAAAAAATTAAATTTAACTGTTTTTAATAATTTTTTACTATAATAAAACTTAAATTTTAAACTCGAATTATTGAAATAAACAGAACTTTTATATATATATATATTATTAATACTTTATAACACTACGGCTGCTACTGTACTACTATTTGTCCTTAGCTAGTAAAATTGCATCCAACACCAAAATCATAATAATATGGTTATACTCGCCGCTTGGTTGTGTTTTCTGACTGGCGCGCGGTTTGTCCCGGTACCAATTACTGCGAATAAAAGGAGATTATCATGCAAATTGTTATGTTATATAATACGATTAATTATTTGATTCATTATATGTATATAGATTTAACAATAGGAAACCCGAAGAGAGCCGTGACATATACATATAGATACATATTAGTCACACGCACACACATATACATATATATGTCAGAAATTATTAGTCTCCATACTAAGACTGCTAACCAAGATAACTTCTAAACTAACAATCGTTATTATGCATGTATCTTGAATTTTGGTTTTCCTAAAGTTGAGAATACATAGTTAGCTAGTGAGAGGAGGAGAAGAGTTCGAACGTTTTGCTGATATTAATTCGGTTAAGCGCAATCATGATCTGTCTGAAAAGAACCATATTAATTATGATAAAATAACTATCTGAAACTGCACAGAGAGATTAAACACAATCATCACTTAAATAACTATCTGACTAAGCTACCAACAAGCTGACACGTGTTCAAATACTCTAATTACCAATATTGTTACAATTGAGTGGTGTAACCAATTCTGACTACATGAAAGTAATTATCTCTGCTTAATCAATAACCATTTTCTTCGGTCAATATCACTGTAAATGATCAGGCAAAACTTGGTTTGTTTAATAAAAATATTTACTTGAAAATAAAAAAAGTATTTATATAATCCAAGAAAAGTTATATATAATTTTAGTCATGCGCTATGATTTTGATTGAAAGTACAATATATATGATATATATATATATATATAGCAACACTAGGGCAATACAAGAAGAATATTATGAGCTCTTTTGAATTGCCCCTATGTTGAGGGACCCGGGGGGACAACCTCATTAATATGTGGATAGTGTCTCTCGTGACCAAATAGAACCACACACAACTTAGCCAATTAGTACTACTCCAGTAACTTTGCTCCCCACCACATTTATTATTTATTCATTTCAATTTTTGAACTCAAATGCTGCTTTCCTGTCTTCCCTCTCTTAGTTTCTACTTTCCCTTTTTCATTTCAAATTACATATTAATTGTGTCAACTTTCATTTCCGTATTATAATTAGTACTTACGGCTTGCTTGGAATTGTTTTTGTGAAAGCTACTTATAAGTGTTTTGTAAAGCATAACTAGAAAAAAATAATAATTAAAAAAAAAAACAAGTTTCGTATATATAATACTAAATAATATTACTTCTTAAAATGCAAACTATAGAATACAAGTAGTGCCACATATATCCATACATAGCCATTGTGGCTGCCCTAAAAAAAAAAAAAAAAAAAAAAAAAAAAAAAAAGGTTCCATAAAGAAAGAGGGGTAAAAAAGGCACCATAAAGTAACAACGCTTTATGATTGCAAAATTTGATCAAGGACAGGTAATTTTATATCTTTGTAGCAGGTGAACCCTCCATCCACAACCAGGTTATGACCTGTTATATACTTGGATTCATCTGACGCCAGATATACAGCAGCTTGGGCCACATCCATTTCCTCACCCTTGGCTCCCTTGAGCTCCCCAATCCCATTCACAATTTGGGCCACTTGCTCCGTAGTCGCACCTGGATAAAATTGGGCTATTTGGCCCACAGAGAGTGGTGTCGGAATAGGGCCTGGGGATATGCAGTTGATTCGGACCCCTGTTCGGCAGAGCTCCGAGGCCACAAACTTCACTATCCCGGGTATTGTATATTTCGATATTGTGTAGGAGTGCGGCCCAAGACCACCCAAAAGCCCGCTCATGCTTGACGTACACAGAATGGATCCCGAGCCGGTGGGAATCATGAATCGGGCCGCGTGCTTTATCCCTGCTACGGTTCCCCGAACGTTGATCCGCATGACCCGATCAAAAGTATCGAGATCGAGCTCGGCGATGCTCGGTGGGAGTACCGGACCTACTATCCCGGCATTGTTGTACATGATATCGAGCTTTCCGTGGAGGCCCACGGCGGCTTCAACGGCTCGGGCAACTTGGGCCTCGTCCGTAACATCGCACTGAACAAAGTGGGCTAATGGGCCTAGGTCCTTGGCGACTTTGGAACCCAACTCAGTATTGATGTCCGCTATTATGACTTGGGCCCCATTCTGAATGAACTCGTGGGCCGTGGCCTTTCCTAGCCCACTTGCACCCCCTGTTATTACGGCTACCTTTCCTTGCAGCCTGTTGAGAGGAAGAGAACAAATATCAATAATAGGCACAGAGAAAATAACACACATTGATAAGTATATATATATATATATAGGCATAGAAAATAAAAATAGTCTTCTTATCATCTGAAAAAGAGGAGGCCAGAAGTTGGCATGCGAGAATAACGAATGTTTACAATGATAACGATGGTGATGCCTAATCTTCATCACCGTCCAATCAACAACATTGTCTTTGGTTGTCTGATAAAAGTTGTGGACCACTTTTCCTTGCATCCAAATTCAGTGATTGACCAAAAACCGTAATCATTAGTCCATTATCAAATTAAGGGGTAATTTTGACGAACATCCTTTTAAAAATGTGTGTTAGAATTTTTATTTTTTACTTTTAATTTATAATTTTTATAGTCAAATAATTACACTAATAAAAAAATATTTATTAAGAGTAATGAGTAAAGATTTATACACATACACTCTTAAGTAATGAGTAAAGATATATTTTTTCTTAATTTTAATTTTTGGCACTAGAAAAAATCAAGTTAAATATATTGTTTCTGGGCAATTCTCAAATAATGTAATAGAAATTATAATATTAATGGGTTGTTCTCAATACTTCTGGTAATATCTTATAACATTTTTCTGTGGAATATTACCTAATTCCATCTATTTTTGGTACTGTAATTTTTTGACTAACAACATAGCTGACATCAAATATTTCAAAGCAATAATAACTAGGTAAGTATGTGAATTCAAAGGTGAAGAAGTTTGTGAATTCAAAAGTGTTGAAGATTTAACAGTACTACTGCCAACATCAAAGAATATAATTGATGTTCTAATAATACATGCATAATGATAGTTGACTAGGATTTCAAATCATAAAAAGGAAAAGTAATTACAAGCTAGACCACGGCATAAGAACATGCAAATTCAAAGCCATTGCATGTGATCCACAAAATAGCAATCATACAAGGACAGCTATCTCTTTCAGATCTGTGTCAATTTTAGTAATTACAATTATTCTCTTGAATATATATATATATATATATATATATAGAGAGAGAGAGAGAGAGAGAGAGAGAGAACCAGCAAGGCAAATACTTGAGCCCCGTACATGTAAATAAAGAGACATGTAAATTAATGTTGAAATGTTAGTGGCCATGACGTTGACTTATTTATTTATGAATTTGGAAATGTTTGACAAGATGCAAAACCTTTTTGAAGTTTGAATCGAGATCCAATATCTAATGGCCGGCCATCGGTAAGACAAAACACACAAGTAAAAACAATTCTACGTATAAAAAAACTGAAATCAAATTAAAAAAATCCATAAAAGTAGTATCACTAAAGCAGCATGTATATCAATTGCCGGAAGAAAAGGGAGGCAATTAATATTAAATACTAGAGAGTCAAAGGAACTACAGTCCCCAAATGAAGGAAAAAAAAAAAAAAAAAAAAAAAAAGAAAGAGAGAAAGAAATATGAACTTAAACAACTCGATCGTCAGAAATACCAGAAGTACTAAAAGAGAAGACTCCTAGCGATGGAAGTTAAATAGTACTAATTACTTTCACACAACATAGAATTTCAAATTTTGTCTAAAGAAAATATATACGAGTATAGAGCCTATATCTAAATGGCAAATTAACGAATCCATTGTTTTGAAATTTATAAGAACTGTGATTTTCAGAGAAAAAAACTATATCTAAATACCAGTAAATGTCACTACTATTTAATCAATTAATTAAAACACAATTTTAAGCTATAGAAAAAGGAAGTGAAAATGGAGGGAGGAAGAAAGAGTAGTAGTACTTGAAGGAATTTGAAGTTATCTTACCTTCCAGAGGCCGTAGTTGAATGAAGTCTTGTGCCCTTACAAAACAAACCATTGGCGACCAACTTAAATTCTCTGAAAGATATATTATTTAACGGAATAAATTAATTAAAAAACATCCTCGTTAATTAATTAATCGCATATATACACACACACCAACATGTTTATCCATGAAAATGCCCCTTTTCATATTTTACACATCCCAACTTTCAGACCTCAATTTTTGCAAGAAAACACACACACAGACCCACACATATGTATGTATTTATGTATGTGTGTATGTATATTGGCGTAAATTATGAGCAGAGAAGGGAAATTAATTAAGATCAAAATATACATATTGAAAAGTAGAAATCATGAACCTGGCAAATGATCTGAGCATGTCTTTGGCGGTACTACTGAAGAAGAAGATGAGAGGTCCGATTTGAAAATGTTAATGGCGGATCTCAGACACTAGTGTTTGAAGTGGAAGGCTGAAGGTAGGCAAACTATATATTTATTTGGAGAACAGATCGCAGCAACAAACCCTTTTATGATATATATATATATATATATATATTTATATATGATCAACACGAATTTCCATGCAGAGAGAGAGAGAGAGAGAACTAATTCAAAACATGGCTTTGTTTGTAACTGCAGCTTGACTCTCCTATTTAATGACCCATATATTATATTATATATATATATATATATATTGTTTTAAATAAGGAAAACCACTGGCTAGCTACCTAGTCCCACAATACATAGACAAGAATTTGCTTAATATACATATAAATATATGTATGTATGTATGTATAATGTTCGCAAGGAATGTGTAGGAGTGTGTGCATCAAACAAGGCTTGTATTAAAACACTCTTTCCATACGCGGGACAAAACACGAACGAAATGAAGATATATTATTGTCTGCTCTACTAGTTTCATTTAGAATAAGTACTATACAATATTGAATATCTCAAACTCACATTTTTCCCTAAGTGAAAAAGTATGTAAGAAAATAATTTACAGTTCCAATTTAAACAATAAAATTCATAGCTTCAAAAGAAAAAAGCGAAAAAAACCGTAAAATCCTCTTAAAAATTATAATGATGAGAGGGGCCCCAACATATTTATTACTTGCGTCAAATATTTGAACTAGCTAGAGAGTAATCAAGACAATGAAATTATGGAATTTGAAACCATTATTTTAAAAGCAATTATGGAAGTTGTTGAAAACATTTTTTTTTTGTAATAATTACTAAATATCCATAGAGTCAAATGTATCTCTTTTTAGCTTTGGGATTGTTTCATTCAATTTTTTAATGATTTTGTTTCAAGAATAATTAAAATCTGCCGTTCTTCCCTAATATAAAATAGTCCACAGTTTTGGCCTTTATTGTCTAGTCTAGATAAAAAGTAGAAAAACAAAACAAGAAATTTTGGTTTTTATGAGAAATTAGACGGCAAGTCGCCACATCATCATATGATCATTATCAATGAAGCTGAATCAAAAGTCAGCTGTAGAACAGTACTTAGCTAGAAAACGGAACTTTCTCTTGAATTATAATTTATAGAAGATGCAATTCCATATTATTAATTATCACAAACAGAATCATCCATATCAAGATCATCATATGGCAGATTCTCACGCAAGTTAATAGTTTGCTAGCTTGCTGGACCGGCCTCTTTTTTTTCCCCTATGCAATAAAAGATTTTTTACTTTTTGGAAAGACTACATACTATATATACCACGCTTTATTTTATTTTATTTTTCATTGTTAGTGGTCCCATATATATACCACACCATCTTTTAAAGCTCTTTTTAGGGGTATGCTTATTAAGAGAGATAGAAAAAAAAAAAAAAGGAAGAATAGCATGAAGGGAGATTAGTGTGAATGAAAATACTGCGAGTTTTCCTATAGTTTTTTTTTTTTTTGGTATTGAAAAAAAAAAGTGAGAGAATGATTAATTTTAGCCGTAAAATTACTATATCATCTATGTATGTCAAATAAATGAAAAAAAAAAATTATCAAAAAGATGTACTTATAGAGTAAAGTCGTAAAAATTTTATAGATAAATAATTAGTACTTTTCATACTAGCTAATCTTTCCTTCCAACAAAATACACTCTTAATATATAACGCGTTCTAAGTATTATCTTTTCTTCCTATTTTCTCTTAGCTTTTTTCTTCTAGAGAAAAACTTTTAACTAGGCTAATTATTGTGTTTGCCATTTCAATTAACTAATTAGTTATCATCTTTATTAAATTATCTTTACTTACAGTTTTTAGGTATTAAATTTTTAATGGAGTCGATCCCTCATTGGCTCGCTCAACAAAAAGGAAAAAAAAAAAAAAAAGGGTAAGAGAATTTGAGGGTGTTGGACGATGAAAAAGAGGCCGGCTATATATGGGACCATTAATAATCCCGATCATTTTCAATATAGTACTGAGAAGAAGTATTTAATCACAACGAGTCACATTTTCTTAGTAACAGACAGTAGTAGGTATAAGGCAATTCAATGCCAAGAGAAAATAAACTAAAACAATATATATATATATATATATATATTACAGTTTGGTGTGCAATAATTATTTATTGCTATTCATGAAACAACAACAATAATTAATTATAATGCTAATGAAATATATATATATATATATATATATATATATATTGGCAGAGATCAAGTTCAACTCTTGTTGGTGCCTCACTCCATGTGGAAGATCTAGTAAGAGTGAAGACTTAGAAATTAAGAATAGAAGATAAGTCAGAGGATTGAAAAAATAGAAATAAAGGGAATATAATATAAGGCAACGTACTAAGGGTTATTCTTTCGCAACCCAACTCAAAAAAAATTTAAACTCAAGTTACAATTTTATTTAAGTTTATATTCTTTTATAAAATTTGAGTTTGAACTCGAGTTTAATTGGAGTTAAACTCGAGTTTAAGTTTTCCCTTCAACTTAAGTTTATAAACTCGAACTCAAGTTAATGAACTATATTTTTTCTATTCTTAAAAATGCCATAATTTTTTTATTTTAATTCTGATTGAGATGATTTTTTTCCTATACATTCACAATGAAAAGACGAATAAAACCCCACCCGTATATCATATTAAATTTTTTCATCACCATTGAGTTTTTATTAAAATACTATCTAAATATAAATTTAAGTTTTGACCCACCTAAACACAAACTCAAATAGATTCTCAATTCAGATCATAACTCAAATGTGCACATCTAAACACAAACTCAAGTTATAATTCAAACTCAACTCAATATCATCACTCAAATCACCCTAACTCAAAAGTGCAAAAGAACAAAAGTGATTTGGAGTTATAATTGGTTTTTATTTAAAATATATATATATATATATATTTATATATATATTTAACTATATATGTCCAAAGTCCATAAAATTGTACTAAAAAACAAAAACACGGGCTTCTCATTCACTGCGACACTAGGTTTTAATGCTCTCTTTGAGTACACAAATCTCAATTTCACTAGCTAGCTAGGAGCCAAAACAAAATAGATCTCAAGAGGTGTGAGCATCAGAATTTGCTAGCACCTTTACGAAATTAACACAATACAAATTTTAATAAATATATATCTTCGGCAGTATATAGGAAGAAAACAAGGAAAAAAATGGTTAAAATAAAATCCAAATATATATGGCGATGGACAAGCAGTGCGCATTTTAACATACTGCCATGAAGTCTAAGGCACCTATAATTAATGGCTAATCTATATGGGGAAAAAAAGAAGATGCCATGGCAATAATAATAATAATAATAATAAAGAGTAAAGAGATTCGTAACCAAAAAAAAAAGACTAAAGAGATATACTACTACGTACAAACTAAGCAAATTAAAACGCATTATTGGGTACAAAGATCTCTACACACCTAATTATCCTGGCAAGTAAAGCAACGGGAGAAGAGAAGTATAATCTTGTGGAGACAAAGATCAGACAGCAAACCCAGAATGTGGAAAGCTAGATTGTTGTCTCTTAATCACAACTATTTATTTAAGCAATGAGACGACAGTATATTTATCTCTATATATTATATATAATTGCAAGTTTTATATTCAACTGTTTCTATCGTATAAAGCTTTATACTTTAACGTTCGAACTTGGGAGTAGTATAAATAACATATAAGTATAACAGTGTGTATGGAGATTATATTAGAATATTGTGCAGTTGGGCTTGCATGTTATGGTGATGGTGTTAAAAGTAAAATACCAATCCAGCCGTCCGTGTAATGATGTTGTTGTGCTTTTTTTTTTTTTTCCTCCTAATAGGTGGGTTGTTTATCGTTATTTCTGTTCTGGTTATTGTAGGTTTTATTGGTGACAGTTTCTTTAAATTTATGTTTTATTTTATCCATTTTGATTTCTGTGTCGTTTTAACTTTTTCACCGTCTTCTCGGGTTGTTATTTCTCTCGCATATATGATATATGATATATCTGTAAATTTATGTCGTTTTCTAGGTTTATATTTTTGTTTTTGCATGTTTATGTCGTTGGCCTTTGTTGTCGACCTGTCGTCCTGCTTTGTTGTCTTAGTGTCATCAATCGTTCCTCCTTCCTGTCGTTTATACGTTTTTCCGTCGCTAATTTTTTTTTCGTGTTTATTGTCGGTTATGAAATCTTTTCGTCAGTCGTTTTCAATATTTGATGTCGTCTTGGATGTTTAATGTTGTATCATATCTCATTGATTCTTTCTAGTTTTTGTTCTTACTTTCTTGATCACGTGATTTAACGCTTTATGGTTATTTTATTCTCCGATCCTTTTACTCTTGTAGTTTTTCTAGTGCCCCATTGGCTCCAACACTTATATGGATATGTTTGGTATCTAGATTCGCTCCCTGATTCGAATCATGATTCATGGTTCATTACAGTATTTTCTCTCACAAAAAATATACGTAAATCAAAAATAATTCTAATCACATAATTTGAATCCATGAACTAAATGGACTTGTAAGTTTTTACTCATTTCGTCGTCGCGCGGGTTGTTGTCTTAATGCTTTCTGTCGTTCTTTCTGGTTTTCTGTAGCTTTTACATTTTGCTTGTAGATTTTCCTGTCTTTTTTCTACTCTCATGTCGTTTTCCATCTTGTCGTTCTCTGCCGTTTATCCTTTCACCTCCGGTACTATCTCGTCTCCAAATGGCGGTCTACTTTTAAAGGGGAAAAAAAAAGTTGTCTATGCCTAGTTGACTATAGGACCAAAATGATAGCTGTTGAGCTTCTTTTTCTAAGGCCCCTTTACTTCGTTGATTTGAGTTTTTAATTTGAGTTGAGATTTAATTTTATGTGAGAATTTTTTACTGTAGTAAAAAAGTTAGATGTGATTGTTTATAAGAGTTTTTTACTATAATAAAACTCGAATTCTAAACTCGAATAAACGAAATGAACGGAGCCTAATTTTTCCTTTTCTTTTCCATCTTTGTTACATACGTGTATGCTTTTTTTTTTTTTTTGAAATTATGAGTTTGCCATTTATGCTGCTCACTGTAAATCAATCATTTTAGAAGTTTAGCAGAAAAGGAAAAGAAAGAGAAAAAAAATAAAAGGAGACAAATACCTCTTAAAATACATAGATTTTGAATTTTCACTTCTTCATTTTAATTAATATTTTTTAATTAAAGATTTATATTAATTAAAATGTATTAATTAAGAGAAAATAGTCAAAGATATCGTGCATTTAGAAAGTGAGTTCTCAAGAAAAAAAGAAAAAAGGAAAGAATCGTTTTAGAGAAGATTGGGCTGATCTGATTCGTCTGTTTGGTCAAGGAGTGGGCCGGTTGCCTGGGCGATCCATTCCCTTGCACACCACATCCAAACGCACATCAGTGTCATTTTCATCAGACGGAAAAAAAAAAAAAAAAAAAAAAAAAACCTATTTATTCGTAGTTGCAAACAAAAACAAAAAGGAAAAAACCTTTTCATATTTTATGAAGGCTTCTCTCTCCAGGAAAAAAATATTAAAAACAATTTATGGTAGAATACTAGAATGTAAAATAAAACCGGATCTACCGTTTTGAACCCAATTATATATTAGAATAAAACATAAAAAAATCAACGAAATTTGATAAAGGTCGCAATTGATTTTAACAATTTCTCCTTACAAAATACTATTTCAGAAAAACCTAAAATTGTATAATACAAGTCGCAATTGATTTTAACAATTTCCTAAAAAGAAAAAGTAAAATGTAATTTTATACATCATTGGAAACAGACGGAAGTCAGTCATCGAACATAAATGAGATTCATGAGTTTGTTTAATACGTGAATTTAAATTAAGGTAATTTTAATTATAATTTTAGAATTAGAATTATAATTTATAATTTTGAGTTTAAATTATAATTTTAAAATTATGATTCAGAATTAAGAGTTTGAATTACTTTGAATCAAGATAAAAATAATTTTAAAATTATGATTTAAAATAATTTAAAACATCACATCAAATTTTGAATCATAATTTAAAATAATCTAAATCATATACTGATTATGAATCATAATTTAAATCGTGATTTAAAATCATTGTAAATAAATACTAATTTTAAATTAAAATTTAAAATTATAATTCTGAATTTATCAACTGAATACTTTACTTAGTAACAGACAAAAGTCAGTCATGGAACAGAAATGAGATCCAATTCTCTTGAGAGCAATAAATAAAAAAATAAAAAAAATAATAATGATAATCCATCATTCCATATTTTATTGCTTAAAATGTATAATTATTTTCATTTTCTCCACAAATAAACAAATAAATCCATCGTTCCTTTTATTTCATTGCTTAAAATTTATAATTCATGGATTTTTTTTCTCTTAATTTTCTCCACAAATAAATAAATAAAGCCCGTCATTATAACATTACAGATTGCAGATCCCTAATGTATCATAACTAATATGTTGTTTCCGCATTGATTTCCCCCCTTCTGCTTCTGGAAGTGAAAAACCGGGGAAAAAAAAAAAAGAAAAGAAATAAAATTTAATAAACATATCATCGTATGCATCTTCTTCACTCTCCTACAATACATGAACATAAAAATAAACATAAACATAATAATAACCCGAACCATTAAAGTTGAGGATTTCCTGCTTCTTCTCATTCACACACAACCTCCATTTTTTTTATTTTAATTGAATACCTAAAATTTCCATAGATCTCACAATTTCCACGAGCCCTAGATTTCTCACTTTTGAATCCCAGATTTTTTTTTTTCTTTGATGTTTCCGATTGCTCTACAATGCATGATCACAATCGACCTCTGAAGAAGAAGGTTTGTGATTCGACGGCATTGAATTAGGGTTTAGCCCCTTCCCAATGGGTTCGTCCCAGTCCGTACAAGTTCCAGAAGACAGCGATGAGGAAGAAGACGACGAGGAAGAGGAGCCAGAGGAGGATCATAACAATGGCGACCTCAACAGGAGGAGGAGGGAAGTGGACGGCAATCATTTGGTGAAGAAAGTCCTCCAACAGGAGCCTGAGATGCTTCCCTGCCACGCATCCGCGTCGCCGCTCTCTCCGCAGCTTTCCTCGCTCGGAACGCCGCGCCTGGGGCCTTCGATCAAGGTGTGGGACCCTTACAACGTCCTGGCTCCGCCTCCTCCTCCTCCTCCGCCTCCACCGCCGTCGGTTTTCTCGCGGAGCTTCTCCATGGTGGAGGAGGATCGGATGGCGGCGGCGATGGTGGTGACGACGGAGGTCTTTCTGATTAGCCACGGAGAGTGTCAGCTGAGTCTGAGGCCGGATTTGGTCGCTGGACGGTGCCCCAATGCGGCGCTCACGGCCAATGGGAAGCGCCAAGCTAGGGCCTTGGCGGTGTTCTTGAATTCCCAGGGTGTCCGATTCAATGCCGTGTATTCTTCGCCGTTGGATCGGGCGCGAGCCATGGCGATCTCGGTTTGTCAGGTCTCTGTTTCTGGATTTGTGTTTGCAAAATTGAATTGAATGCAATTGCTTAGAAGGAGAAACCTATTGTATTAAAAGTTTCCATTTTTGGTGACTAGAATTGATGTTCAAGAGCATATATGGGAACGTAGGAAGTGCATCATAATAGAATTCAGTTTTCGAGAACTAAAATTAATTTGGTATGGTCAAAGTTGTTTAATTTGTTAGTTTGAGGAACTCTTGCTATTCGAAAGGTTGCTACAAGAAGGGGTTTTCTTGTGAACTGATTTACTCAATTGAATAGAATTGCTTAGTAGGAGAAACCTATTCTGTTGAAAGTTATGTGCAGTGTTGATCAATTTTTCTCTTTTGTTGACTTAAATTGCATGTGTAAAAAGCATATATAGGAATGTTGGAAGTAATTTATCCCATTAATGGCCGCCCATGGGATCTAAGGCCATGTTTATCAATTCGCAATGGATTAAACGGAAAGGAAAAGAACTCCTTTCAAAGAGAAAAGAGCAGATTTGCGTTGGATTACATCCATCCTGGGGCGGAAGTTTATGTTTCTCAATCGGACTTTCTTTAAGCATTACGAATATATCCATCGAAAGATTCTCTAGATTCTTTCATCAATTCTTCTATCATAGAGTAGTCTGACTCTTACGCGTGAGACCTCGGGTTTGAAAAAGGAAAGACGAGGAGTGTGGAAAGAAATCAAACATATGATTGAAATATAATGTGTATACTTGTCCATTAGGGATTATTTTAGAACAAGATTGAAAGTATGCCGTGCCAGCATGATGTTTGCTTTTATTGATTCTAATTACGTGCTTTTAGTTTTCTTCATTACGATTTCTTTAGACAAGCTTATGATGATTCAAGCTATCTATTATGTGTCTAGCCGCCCACAAGAATTATAGACTTTTGATTTTTTTTTTTTGGCTATATGTTAAAATGAAAGAATTTGTCTATGGCTATAACATTGTGCAGGAAATGAACTTCTCAGAGGAACGGATACAAACCTCAGATGCACTTGTGGAGATGAGTCAGGGGCACTGGGAGGGCTGCCTCCGCTCAGAAATATACTCAGCTGAAATTTCGAGCTTCATTGACAGTATTCAGCCTGATTTTTCTGCCCCATCTGGGGAGTCACTTAGGCAAGTGGAATTCCGAATGGTTAATTTCCTGAACGGGACAGTCTTAGGACTGCCTGAAAAGTTGAGGTCTGATTTCTCATCACTCCATCAGATGGAGAACCAAGGGTTTGCTCTCCACAATCCCCATGCTTTAACCAACTCAATTCATGACCGAGAAGGGCCGTCTCTCACTGCACCTCACTGGGATACGCTTCAGAGGCCACGACAGGGGTTTCTTCTGAGAAAAAAATCAGGGAAGAGCAGACTGCAATTTATGACTTCTACTGGAGAGCACGAGGCTGAAGACGAAATCTCCCCTCAAGAGCCCAACCACCAAAACTCCTTACACGATTTAAGTGGCAGGAGCTCTGCATATGCTTCATCTTGTATTGGTATTTTCAGCCATGCAGTGCCAATTAAGTGTCTCCTCACGGGAATCCTTGGTTGCAGCCCGCTGATGTCGCATAAGATCTGCATAGAAGATTCTTCGGTGACGGTGTTACAGCATTCATGGAAAACTGGTTGGCAGATAAAAAAGTTGAACGATACTGCACACCTTAGGCTTCTCTAGTTGGAGTGTTTAACCCGAGATTCACCAATGGACAGTGAGGTCTCAATTATTGGGCAAGCCCTCGCACCCGCACAATTTCTAAAATGAACATTATGTTGCGATTCATGGTACTGAACGAAGCTGCAGCACCTTCTTTTTTGCTCCTTGTTGTAATCTTTGCCATATTTATTTTTATTTTTATTTCAGGATTTACCAACTCAAAAGAAAACTTATTGCCGCAGGAGTTGGATCTTTGTATTGGGTGATTCTTTTGATTTGTAGCATTTACAGGAGTTACAGTTAGTGAAAAGTATGAATTTCCTGTAATGTAAGGAAAAAATAAGTCTTTATTTTCTTTTCGAATTTGGAAAACTTTTTCTGTTCTGCTACCCTGTTGGCATGCTTCGTGTTACATCCATTTCCTCAAAACCCGTTCGTTTGTGACGAGCTCACAATATGTGAGTCTTTTATTTCTTAACTTCAAAGCTTTTATGGCTTGGAGACTCTAGTTTAAAGGTTCATTAGATTAGAATACTCTAATCTGAATCTTCAAGACATTTTTTTTTTCTTATTTTTTTAGTAGTATACTGTAATTTTCTTTTGGGAATATTCTTCCTAATCTCTTAAAAAGCGGCGGGGTTTGAGGATGATAGCTTTTTCTTGACATAGGCAATTCTAAAAGGGACAAGTAGGGAAAGATAAAAGAAGAAAAAGAAGGAAGTCACGTTAGTTGCTTGCAAAAAAGAATTTAGGTGAAACACCTAATGCCACAAATTAAGGTGACGGGCAATCATTAGAAGAAACTGTTTTACTGTTATTGTTGCGTGCATATTTTTTCTTTAATATTCTGATATGATTTGCCTTATATGTATATATAATTTTGATTAATCTGAAGTTCAAGAATCGGACTATCGGTAACAATCCAACAACAGGATCAACTCCTTAACATGTGTCCAACAATAGTAGGAGTTTTTGCGTTGAGGAAAAAGAAAAAAAAAAAATAGTTGGAGTTAAGAGATCCATGCTAGATTTTGAGGTAAGGGAAGATCTTTCACGTGTGGGATCATGTGCAGGTGGCGATGGGATGCATCAATAGGGGCCTCAACGGTCCTAAAATCTAGGTATTATTTATTTCAATTGAAGTTTTTAATTTCAGTTTTACTATAATTAAAGGCTCTTATAAAAAGTCATATTAAATTTTTTTTGATACAGTTAAAAACTCACATAAAATCATATCTTAGCTTGGATTGAAAACTCGAATCGGCGAACTGAACGATGCTCTAGACTTTTTATATCATACATATCCAAGTTCTTTTTTTTTTTTTTTTTTTTTTTTTTTTGATACCACACTTTTTCCATGAAAATGTCAATAAAGCCATGATAAGCTTCATAGCCTATACCACGTTATGGAGAGGAATCTGTCCTTACTTGCTACAACACCAAGACAAATGCAATAGCAACAAAATGGTTTGAATTAAAAATGGCATAAAAAGACACTAGCAATTAAAAACTGTCACTGCTACCCCGTGAAGCCCACCAAACTTCCAAAGTAAGTGTCACAATAGCACCACATTGAATCAAAATACCTATTTGATATTCCTTTACCTTTTCACCCTCTCAAGTCTCTCCCTCACTCCACTACATTTGTCATTTGAATTTGGCTGATATTCTCAAGTATCCATGGCAATTTTCTCCAACTTCTATACTCTTTTATTCATAATTACTATTTTGTTTCTTAATTTTCATGCCATGCCTTCAACAAGTGTGCCCACAATATCGGCTTCTCCAGCTGTTCTACCGTATGTTACCACGCCAAACATGTCGTCGTTCTTCCCTTCTCCGGGGGCACAGCAGCCAGTGAGTTCTGCGGGGCCGCCTAATTCGGAGGCCTCTGCACCTGTGCCAAGCTCAGGTGAGTTTGTGGGAAGGGTTTCATCAGCTGGTTGCAATAGAAGAGGGGTGCGAGTGTATTTTTCTGGAGTTTGTGGCTTGTTTGCATTGAAGCTTGTGTATTATGCTATTTAAGCACATCATTTGTAAGATTAGAAGCTTTTTGTTTTTGTTTTTTTTTTTTTTTTTTTTTTGACAGGGATTTGTAATAAATATGATGAAATGCATGGTTTTCAGTTTCAGAGGGATTTTGTATTCATTTCTTCTTGCCTTTTGATGGGCAAAGCAGAACTAATCTTTTATAATAACTATGATATGTTTGGCAAGTAGTAGTGAATTATGGTGCGTAAGGAATCAAAAGTCCAAGGAGAAAAAAATGATTATGACATATTTTTTTAACATGAAAGACCAATTAATAAGTAAAGAAACAAATTAATCTGATTTTCTCCCTTTCTTATTATTATTATTTTTTTTAAAAAAAAGGAATGCTTTTGTATAGGTTCCATATTAATTGGTTAGCATGATGTATTTTTTGTTTTTTGTTTTTTTCCCTCTCTTCTAATACTACTCCTAGACCATTAATAATAATTAAAAAAAGAGAAAATAAATTGACCTTTTTGAAAAATAAATAAATCGACCTTTTTTCTGGGTGGGCGTAAAAAAGCAGACACGAATACAAGTTGATAGATTGCACGCTAAGTAACAAACTTGGCTCCAAAACTAGTTTCAAAACTCCAACATCTTAACTTACACAAGAACGAATCACTTTCTTAGACATATAAAGGAGCAAAGAGAAGATGGCCAAACTCTATACTTAACGAATGAAGTTCTCAAATACCAGTTCCTTCTTCACCACAAAACCCGTAAAGAAACTCTTCAGAAACCACCAATATTCTTCTACTTCTTCTTCAGTTTCAGCCAACAATAATAACAACAATCCAAACAATCTCAGAGCTTGGTTCAACAAGTACGTAGACAGTACAAATGTTTCCAACTGGAACTCCGTCATCGCCGACTTGGCTCGCAGCGGCTTCTCCGTCGAGGCTCTCCTCGCATTCTCCTCCATGCGAAAGCTCTCTCTCCGCCCCACCAGGTCCACTTTCCCCTGCGTCATCAAATCCTGCTCGGCTCTCTCCGATCTCCGCTCCGGCAAGCAAACCCACCAGCAGGCCTTGCTCTTCGCGCTAGAATCCGACATTTTCGTGTCCTCTGCTCTCATTGACATGTACTGTAAATGTGGTGATTTGCGGGACGCACGCCAGCTGTTTGATTTAATGCCTCAAAGAAATGTTGTCTCCTGGACAGCCATGATCGCTGGTTACGTCCAGAGCGGGAGTGCCAACGTGGCGTTGTCACTTTTTAAGGAGTTTTTGAGTGATGAGACTGGTGATGGGGGGTGTTCTGTGGACGCGGTGGTCATGGTGTCAGTTCTTTCGGCTTGTTCTCGCGTGTCGGACATGGGAGTGACAGATGCTGTTCATGGGGTTGTGGTGAAGAGCGGGTTTGGTGGGGATTTGGGCGTTGCAAACACTTTGATGGATGCTTATGCAAAGTGCGGTGAGACGGCTCTGTGTAGGAAGGTGTTTGACGAAATGGTTGAGAAGGATGTAGTTTCTTGGAACTCAATGATTGCGGTGTATGCGCAGAGTGGATTGTCCACGAAGGCTTTGGAAGTTTTCTATGGGATGGTAAACGATGGAGGTGTCAGCTGCAATGCTGTGACCTTGTCTGCTTTGCTATTAGCCTGTGCACATTCAGGGACTTTGTGCATTGGAAAATGTATACACAATCAGGTAACCCAATTTTCCTTGCCGTGGGAGTAAGTTTCCTTTCCATTCAGTAGATTTGTGTATGAAAGCCCGCAACGGGCTGCGTTGGTCCATAATGACATTCACTATCGGAGGCAAAAAATTTTCTTCAAGAGGCATGAAATAGAATGAAATTTGAACTAAAATAACAATGCAATAATTTTTTATTATTTTTTTTTAAAACTTTCCCTCTTTCTTTTACCTCTTTATTATTATTATTTTTTTCCTTTTGTGTATTTGTATCTGTCTTTTTCTCTTTCAAATGAACCAAACTTGTAATCGTGTGTAATTTACATTTAGTATTGTAGTTGACTTGTGGCTTATTTGGGGTTTTAAGTTTAAAATATTGAGTATACATAAAAGTCAGTACTTGAGATATATAATAAAAAAAAATTTAAAATATAACAAAATATATTTTGACTGGGACAAAAATTTAATGGAGCCCATTGGGATGCTGACGTGCTTATTCTGCTTTGTTCTTTCTGAATTTCCAATTTTCACACACTCCACATGTTTATTCCACGTGCAGGTTCTAAAAATGGGATTGGAAGAAAATGTGGTGGTTAATACGGCTATGATTGACATGTATAGCAAATGTGGGAGAGTGGACATAGCAAGGAAGGCATTTGATTGCATGAAGGAGAAGAATGTTAAATCATGGACTGCCATGGTTGCTGGTTATGGAATGCACGGCCGTGCAAGAGAAGCTTTAGAAGTCTTCCACAAGATGGTTAGAGTTGGGGCAAAACCAAACTACATAACCTTCGTGTCAGTTCTTTCGGCTTGCAGCCACGCTGGTCTACTAAAAGAAGGCTGGCATTGGTTTAATTCCATGAAGCACAAATTCGGCATTGAGCCTGGGGTCGAGCACTATGGCTGCATGGTTGATCTTCTTGCCCGTGCTGGGTATCTCAACAAGGCTTTCAATTTGATAAAGGAAATGAAAATAAGCCCTGATTTCATAGTGTGGGGTTCGCTTCTTGGAGCTTGTAGGATACACAAGAATGTGGAGCTTGCTGAGATTTCTGCTAGAAAATTGTTTGAGCTAGGTCCAAGTAATTGTGGGTACTACGTCTTGCTCTCCCATATATATGCCGATGCTGGTAGGTGGGCAGATGTTGAGAGGATGAGAGGACTAATGAAAAATCATGGGATCGTTAAACCGCCGGGTTTCAGTCTGGTTGAATTGAAAGGTAGGGTTCATGTATTTATGGTTGGAGATAGAGAGCATCCTCAACATGAGAGAATCTATACGTATTTGGAAGAAATAACTGTGAAGTTGCAAGAAGTTGGCTACTCACCAAATATTACATCCGTTATTCATGATGTAGATGAGGAAGAGAAGGAGATGACTCTGCGGATTCATAGCGAGAAGCTGGCTGTTGCGTTTGGAATCATAAATTCTGTTCCTGGCTCAACAATACAGATCATCAAGAATCTGAGGATCTGTGGTGATTGTCACACCGTACTAAAGTTGATATCGAAAGTTGATAATCGAGAAATTGTGGCAAGAGATTTGAAGAGATTCCACCATTTTAAGGGTGGTCTCTGTTCTTGTGGAGATTATTGGTGATCTCTTTGTGGAAAAGAGAAAGTTAAACACCAAGAATCAGCAATTTTGAATTGATTGACAAGGTTAGTAATAAGAGGTCTACGGCAAATGATGGTGTCTATAGATTTGTTGAACAATAACCTCTTTACTTACATCGAACTACAACAACTTTCATATCTTGAAGTTTCAAAAACAAGAAGCAATAAAATTCTTGTTCGAGTATACCTCATTTTGTTTTGATATATAGACATGTTGGAATTGGGGAACCAACAAGAGAAAGCATCTGCTAACAGCACACTGATTGCCTGCAAAGTTGAAGAGATCCTTCTGAAGACAACAAGGACTGCTTAAGGAAAAAAAAAAAAAAAACACCCACCTGATGGGATCTTTAGTTTCATAATCTGGAAATAAGCGTCTTCTGCTGAAGGGTCACCATGGTCTTCATTTCCATGTCCGATACTTCATCTAGATTACAATCAGGGGAGTTCATTGACAGTAACCTATAAGATATTTAAGCTTCATAAGCGAAAATGCAGGGAGGTTGCTAGTAAGATACTCTAGCTCTCTATTTATTGGATTTGTTATCAGCAGATGTAGCTGTTGACAATGTTTTTCCGACAACTCGTTATAATCTCTCTTAATCACTCGCGATTATGCTAAACACATGATGATTGAATGAACTGAGAGGTAATATAGAAGAGACAACGATTTTATATTGGTTCGGCAATAATGTTGTGCCTAATCCACTTGTGCATGCACTATATTTTTGGAACTGAATACAAATGCTCTTTCTGCAATACAAATGGTGTCTAACCCCTTCTTTGGGTTCTTTTCGTTCTATTTATATGGGCTCTCCTACGGTTGCACATTCCCGGTTCCCAAGAGAGAAGCCATCTCCCGTCCTCGGTCTCCGTGAGCGTAGGTGAGAACTCATGATAGCTAATCCTTGGAAATTCGGCGGATCTCTCCAGGCTGACACCTGATTTCCTGACTCCAAAAGTAGCCGTCGGATCAGTACTTCCCTCCTCTGGTTGACGTGACCTCTGGTAGCCGACACCTATCTCTCGACGTCGCCTCATGTGCCCGTAGAGACCTTACCCGATACCCCTTCTTATGTGGCCCTCCTCGACGCGGAGGGCACGTCCGCTGCGCTTTACCTCACTGTCAACAGTCGATCCTCCGCGCTGGAATCATCGACGTCTGTCTAGAGGAGAAGTGGTCGAGGTATCGACCATGGCGTAACAATTACCCCCTAGGCTGGAGTGTCACAGAGTGACTTTCCAGCCTACACAGCGTCGAGGGTGCCGCGTGGAGAGGAGCCTGCTTTGTGGTTGACAGCTATCCGCGAGTACTGTGATCATTGCGGTTGTTTCCTCGGGCAGTGGAGCAGTCTCGTCGACTGTACCAACCGTCACGTCGCCGCTTCAGGAATCGCCACGTGGATGGGGAAATGGATCCTCGCCGTCGGATGATGTCTCTTCCCGTAGCCTTCTCCCCAGCCGTTAGATCATGTCTTCTTGGATTCACCGTTGGATGGGACCGATTCAAATTCAACGGTCAAGATCGAGGGGCCTTTGGCTTCCTCGAGGGCTCTCTGCCCTTTCTGCCCACGGGTATAAATACCCCGTCTCGGCATTCTCCACCCACCGATTCGCTCAATCAAGCCGTTACTCTGTCGAATTTTCTCCCGAGCTCTCTCCGTGCTAACGCCGTTCACCGCCTTCAAACCCAAGCGTCCACCAACTCCGGTAAGTCTACTTTCTCCGCTCTTCATTTCTTCTGCTTCTCTCTTGAGTCGGGTCGTCGTGTCCACGGCCGCTAGCCCAAATGCGCCGCGGGAAAGGGCTGAAAACCCCCTTTCCTTGGCGCTGTCGGCGTCACGCTGACGGTGTGGCTGGCGCGGTCCGACCCCTCAGGCGCCGTCGAAGCCACCGGACTTGGTTCTGGGCCTCCGTGGCTTGCGGCGTTGTCCGTCCTACAACCTGTCTCACGCTGGGCCTCTCGACTATTAGGAGTTGATTTTCCTATGGGTCACTCTCCGAGCCCTCACGGTTTTGTCCTTTCTTAAAAGGGCCCTAGTTGGTAAGAGGGATTTACCTTCGGGTACTTATGCACCTCCAGGCTCCCATCTCCAACCGATGTGGGACTCTTGGCATACAACAATAGCTTTTATGAAAGAAACATGATGTTGTCTTCTGTTTGTTTTCTTTGAGATGCTCCAATATTTAATGGTTAACCTGTTGAAGCTAAACACATAATAAAAAACAATGGAGGCTGAAGTGGAGGCGGTCGGTGTCAAATGAATCCCTGTGGAATCCCTGTGGACTAGAAGGTTCATTTTCATATTAAACGACTCATCCTATGGAGAGCATATCATTCAGATGTCTTTTACCACATGAAATTACTCCCCCCAAGTATTTTGGAAACTCTAAAATAGGGAGGAATACTGCTTTCAGTATAACTGGAATTTAAGTGCATTTTAAGCAATGGTCTTGGTTCTCTTTTGTTTTCCCAGTGGGGTCTCGGAAGTTGCTAAGAAGGAAAGTATGAGAAAATTGTAAAATGCTAGTTTCTAACAACAGTAATGGGATGTTTATTTTAAAGGTTTCTGAATCATCATTTTTAATTTTTAATTGTATTTTTTTAATAAAAAATTAAAATTTTTAAAATTATAAATCATGATTCTAAATCTATAAATAAACTTTCTAGGAAGAGAATGGGAATTGATTTTCCCAAGGCACGTTGAAGGAATATGCCATTATGTTTCCCAAAATCAGAAGCTGGTCTTCAAACCCTTTTGACCTTTTCCTTAACTGTTCATGACTACAAATTCCATTGACCTCCCAATCAAATTATGCCACTAAGCATTCGCCCAATTCGCACCAAATTTTTTTTTTTTTTTTCTCCTTACTATTGGATTCAGTTTTTAATTTGTTTTTGCAATATTGACCAAGTTTTCATAGCAAAAAGAGAAAACAAGCGTTAAAAAACAAAGTCCACCACATAGAACAAAAACATTTTCTCCATCTCTTTTATTTGAAGAATTTTCTCCACCTTCTAGAAAAGTCGAATCATTTTGATTAGAAGCATAAACATAATCCTTTAAAATAATTCTTAAAAAACAAAAATCAATTCCAAACTCACTTGTGCCTAGCTTCTATGCATTTAAAAAATAATAATAAATAAAAAAAAGCTAATGCTAAAATCATGATGTTTGGACAATTGGAGTGACAAAATTACAAAATAATAATAAATAAAAAAAGCTAATGCCAAAATCATGATGTTTGGACAATTGAGTGACAAAATCGTAATTTAGGGGGAAGCACAGGGTGGTTTTGTGAGTGGTCATTTCATACATATAACGCAGGGTAGGGCAAAGAAACCAATAATAAAAAGGCGGAATCTGAAACAAGAAGCAAGAAAGCAGCGTTTGGCAGCGAGAGCTTGGGGAGAGAAGAAGATCAAAAAACCTCTCTCTCTCTCTCGATCGTCTTCTTCCTCTACAAACCTTCTCGATCTCTCTCTCTCTCTGTCTCTGCCATGGCGCTCTCCGAGAAACCCTCGCGTAACTCTCTGATCCCTAACTTCCTCTACTCCTCCACCTCCGCCAGGACTCTCGCGCTCGACAGAATCCTCCACGCCCGCCCTACAGCCGCCGCCTCACCTGATGTCGAGCCGATCGCTCCGAGAAAGAACTTCATCATCGCGTCTCCGGAAGAGCCGAGCAAGAAGATCGAGATGTACTCGCCTGCCTTCTACGCCGCCTGTACGGCAGGAGGAATCCTTAGCTGCGGTCTCACTCACATGGCCGTCACCCCTCTCGATCTTGTCAAGTGCAATATGCAGGTCCGATTTTCTCAGACCCGTCGTTTTCTTTTTCATTTGTTTCCCGGTGAATTTCTGATTTTCTGCTTTAGATGCCGTTTTTGAGATTAGATCTATTATGTGTATATAATTTTCTTTTTGTTATTTCTTCTCGTGAATAAAACATGGAAGATCGTCTACTGAATTCTCCATTTCTGACTCGTTAGATCTGCGATTTATTCTCTTTTTCATGCCATATGAAATTCAATTAGTGTTGAGGTTTCAGCTTTCGGTCATGATCTATATCTTTTTATACTTAGTATTCGATGCTTAATTGGTTTAGCGGAGTCTTTCTTCTCGATGGATTTTGTACTTCTCGTTATCGTTGATAGTTCGATACATATGAGCACTGATCGACGTTATCTTAGCAGAGTTCGGTTTTTATCATTATTGAATTCAAATATAACTAATTAGGTGGGGGATGTGCAATCCATTTCGGATCTATGTTTACTCTCCGCGTGAGGATCCGTGCTGATTTAGTTTTAATTATTTTACATTGTTATAATTAAATATTGTTATATCATATTTCAGATTTTCTTGCTGGTGCTGCTACTTTTTTCTCTTTGTCAATAGAACGTCCATTTTGTTAATTGAATGATACATTATGACATGAATTTGAATTCCAGATTTTCTTGCACGTGCTCTTTCCTTTCTTCTTGGTCAATAGAACTTCCATTTCATTAGTTGAATGATATGCTAAGAGTCTACGATACAAGATTTTGAGCGCACAGTGATGTCATTTGTAGATTATAAGAGTACTTGTAGAAAACATGGATTGACTGGTTGACTCTATAAAATTTAGGGTATTATGGCACTTGAATCATTGAAATTTCCCGGCTCCATTCAATTTCTCATGTTACTCAAATCAGTCATTTTCATTTCGTGTATTACATACTTGATATCTGCTATGGGATGCCTCCTTATACAATAATTGTTGTCAACTGAGATTCCAATTCGTTTTTTTTCGCCCCTATCAGATTGACCCTGCAAAGTACAAAAGTATCACGTCTGGGTTCGGAGTTCTACTCAAGGAGCAGGGTGTTAGAGGCTTCTTCAGGGGATGGGTGCCAACCCTCCTTGGTTACAGTGCGCAGGGTGCTTGCAAGTTCGGATTCTATGAGTTTTTCAAGAAGACCTACTCTGACATCGCCGGACCAGAGTATGCTGCCAAGTACAAGACTTTGATTTACCTTGCTGGCTCTGCATCTGCGGAGGTGATAGCAGATGTTGCTCTCTGCCCATTTGAAGCAGTGAAGGTCCGAGTTCAAACTCAACCTGGATTTGCTCGTGGTTTATCAGATGGGCTTCCCAAGTTCGTCAAATCTGAAGGCACTCTTGGGTATGTTTACTATGTGGAAGCTTTTTGATTACTTAATACTATATATGCTACAGTACTGCATGTTTTGGAAGTATGTCTGAACAATCCCAATTTGCAGGTTGTACAAGGGTCTTGTTCCACTCTGGGGTCGCCAAATACCTTGTAAGTTGGTGATTGAAATTGTTCATATTTTCTTGTTTAATGTATTTAGTATGTCTCTCCCAATAATTGATGGTGTTCAAATGATATTGGTGGAAATCCTTTTCTGTCTGATTTTGTGCTTCTACGTTCATCAAAGTTCTGTGGAACTTAAGTGCTGGATGCATTTTTTTTATTTTTTCATAATCCACTGGCTGCACTAGACGCTGCACTTTGAGTTACTTTCATCACTTCTGATTGGTTTGTTATAAACTATAGCACTTGGTTTTGTCTTGCAGACACTATGATGAAGTTCGCTTCCTTCGAGACTATTGTGGAATATATCTACAAGTACTCCATCCCAACACCAAAGGACCAGTGCAGCAAATCTCTTCAGCTTGGTGTGAGTTTTGCTGGTGGTTACGTAGCTGGTGTGTTCTGTGCTATTGTGTCTCATCCTGCCGACAATCTTGTCTCATTCCTCAACAATGCCAAAGGAGCAACTGTTGGTGATGTGAGTATTGTGTTATAGTTCTTGATTTTTCGTCCTCTGGAGCTATTTGCACTATCTTCATATCAGTTTTGATTCGACTGATTGACTTGTTTGTGTTGTGCAGGCGGTAAAGAAGCTCGGTTTGTGGGGTCTCTTCACCCGTGGACTTCCTCTACGTATTGTCATGATCGGAACCCTTACTGGAGCTCAATGGGGTATCTATGATGCATTCAAAGTTTTTGTGGGACTGTAAGTTTCCTCAATCAACCCTAATCTTTTGATTCGGATTCGATGACGTTTCAAATTTATCAAATCCTTGCTTATCTGATTCTTGGATATTTGGTAATGATTTGCAGGCCAACGACCGGCGGTGTTGCTCCCGCTGCCACCACTGCTGCTACTGAACTTGCAAAGGTTTAAAATGTTATAACGGTCAAAATCATGGTGGTTTTTATTGTTTATTTATGGAACTGAGAAAACGTGGTCGTACGGGGATGAAATAAACATGATAGGGTTGATGAAGCTTCTTGAAACTACTACGGGAGAGTCTTTTGCATTGGGAATATGTCTCCAATTTTTCCATTTTGGTTATTACCTTTTCTTTTGCTTTCTTGCAGAGGGTTTTTTGTTCTCATCCTCGCGAAAAACTTTTAACTTTCTAGTTAGATTAGATATGGTTTTGACTTTTGATCATTTTGCCGCCCCTGTTAAGTTAGGATTAGGCAATAATGCTGCAAATGGGGGATCTACATTGCCATTTCAAGAATTCCGGGCATGGGATTTATGCCTGTTTATGTTATTTTCAATTCATTTTATAGTTCTTATATTGCATTTGCACCCTTTTTTATTGGTTGTTTCTTTAAATTCATGAGCTTCCTAGTTAATAATTATTTTGATTTTTTTTTTCCCCTTCTCTGGTCTAGAATAATGCATGATTTTCATTTTCATTTTTTTTTTCCTGGAAAATGCATGAATTTGTTTGCATTTTGTTCAAAAGATCGATGGTGCATGAATATGATTCGTATCTTTGAGCACCAGTATCCTTCGAGTCTCGGTACTTTTACACAATTCTTTAACGATAATTATATACTAAAAAAATTTAAGGATTAAATAACCAAAGTCGCTTGGTTTTTTGTTTGTTTGTTTGTTTTGGTTGATAATGTTAAGTCCTAAAAACTAAATTCTCAAAGTCACAAAAAGTTTAACAGAGCAAAACCAACCTTTAAAAAATAAAATAAAACGTTTTCTCAAGACTCGAGCGGCTTTCAACAGAAAATGATGTTTTATCATAAACGAAAATCAAGATATATAATATACATTTTTACTAATTACAGCATGGTAATACATCATAATTACTCGAGGTAATTACAATAATTACTTATACTGTAACGACAATGATAAAAAAGAAAATAATCCAAATTATTTATAAAATGTCTTTATTATAAACAAGAATTCCGTGATAAGATTGAAAATTCCTCCACTAAGACAATTTTAAATTATTAGATCATATCAAATAAATATATAATTAAAGTACAGCAATTTAACAAAGCTTAGAGATTCTAACCACTCAAAACCGTGTTTATAATGGTTTTTTTTTTTTTTTCCCTTACCTAAAAATCTTCAATTAATAAGTAAATACATACAATTGATTTACTTTCCATAAAAAAAAGTAATAATAATAATAATAATAATAATAATAATAATAATAATAACAATAACAACGATAATAATAATAGGCACGACCAGAATCTTGATTTGAACAAATCCAATGTCTTGAAAATCCATACATAAACAGAGAAAAAAAGGAACAGCGATAATTTTAGCTCTTAACCTTGTGTAAATGTCGCTGGTAGAGTCAGCGACAACATAGATTCACACAAATTTCATCTCTCATATTGGATTAAACCCTCATAAATCCCCAAGCTGAAATTTATAAATAAACCACCAAAGAATATGGTCATTAATGCTGCTAATATACAGTATTGTTAATCCCGCCCACATTTATTCTTAAGAGGAATCCGCAGGTCCAGATTTCTTTTTTTTTTTTAATTTATCAAAATGGACAATAAAACTGTAACCGAGCTCCGATTAAACGAGATTAATTGTGAAGGAAACATACGGATGGGCATCAGCTTCACCTGTTAAACCAACTATTCCTCCGCCTGCCTCATCTTCTGTTTTCCAGTATGTGCTGTACCAAAACATCAAACAGACCAAAATCAGCAATTCTAAACCGGAAATTTAACACTCGAAGGCTGGGTCAAAAATCGAGATAAATAAATTTTAAACGAACACAATGAAGAATCAGTCAATGCTATGTGTTTAAACTAACAAGGACAATGCTATTCATCACCACCTGTGTGGCAATAGAATATAACTCTCAAATAATAAAAAACTACAGAGTCACGCGCTTCTCTGTGACAGTTATGATGCACTGACAGTCCGACGCAAGTGATGATTGCATCACCAATGGTCATGAACAACATATTTCCTAGTAAGAGTCGGTTCCCTAGAATAGTCAAGACTGGGGAAATATGCACCAGTCTTACTGGCAATATAGGGAATAAAACTAGGAAATCCAATAAGTAGAATTAAATATTAATTATGGTATTAGCTCGATGAATAAGCCTTACATCGAAGTAGAGGCTAACTACAAATCACAACACAGAAAGGAGCTTAACAACTTGCCTGTTTGCACTGTCAGACAATCCTTCAAGGATTGAGCGTACTTTCTTCTCACTTTTCACAGATGGAGCTAAAACGCATGACTGAAAATCATTTCAATACTCAGCAATTAGTCAGAGCGCGAGTGCTTGCTGAGAAATGGTAATGGAAAAACAGAGTACTTACCAAGAAAGATGGTGGCAAACCATATCTCAGAACGCTCTCTGCAAAGACACGTACAGCACAAAAGTGCATCCAGGAGCTAAAAACCTGTAAGAAAGAAACTCATCAATTGTATGAAACAAATCTATAATTTCAGCTATAAGAAAGTGTACAGAGCAAACGATATTATAGGAACATCTGATTTGATAAAGATAGAACTAGAAACAGTGACAATAAATCGCAATAGGAGATCTTGCGTATATATGAGTAGCAAAAGAATTGCAACAGCGTGCTGAAAACCTATAGGCAAGAATAAGAACCTCAACAAAACGTGAAAGAAAACTATTGTCAGAAATAAGGAAACTCTGAAAAACAATTGATACTAAAGCATAGCGAGGATATGATAATGAATAGAAATAGCAACGATAACTTAAGTTGCAATTGAAAATATGAATGGACGATTTTATTCATGCAGGCAAATCATCTGATCTATAGTACCCAAGATAAAAGGAAGGAGGAGGGACAAGAAAGAATCCGAATCCATAACACATTTTATTTATATTTTATATTTGAAGGTTGCTATATGAATGCTACTTAGAGAGAGAACAGTTAAGGGCATCTAAATATAAGCAAGCCAAAATATCATTTTCATTTCCATTACTAGAGATAAAACATCACAATGCTCAAACTAAATTTAGTATGATACACCGTAATAGACCAGTTTTTCTTGATTTTATACTTCTTAACAAAACTGTGCTCCACTTTTTCACAAAAGAAAGAAATATACCTCGCCATAACTGGTATAGCACCACTGTAAAAGGGAGCTTCTCAAACTTTCTTGGTCGTCCATCAATTTTTCTAACTCCTGCTTTCGAGTTTCTTGTGCTTCTGGACTATATTCAAAATCACGAATCTGAACCAAGCGATTAACAAAAACAAAATCTCAGTAGTCAGTACTCTTGGTACATGTAGATCATATTATTTTGTGGAATATTCATGTGTTCATACTACAGAAGTGTCATCTCCTTCAATATGTTCACATCATAAATCAAATCATAAGTAGACAATGAGACCAAGTTCAGTTTTAGTAAAATAAACTCTGTAAGCATAGATCAGTATGTTTTATAAAACATCAATATATTCCAAACCAGTATGATCTCCGTCAAGATGTCTACATAACAGATCAAATCATAAATAGAGACAAGACAGTTTGTTCTTTGTACAACATGAAAAAGCAAATGCAGTGTTTGAAATAAACTCACTTGGAACCCCTTCTCACGTGCACTTGTTCTAAAATTGTCTGCCACGCGATTGAAAAGTGTCACGGTGTAGAGAGCATACTCATTATCTTCATACAACTTCTTGGTGGACCTGGGAACCTGGAAAAAGCCTATAATGAGTAATAAGATAAAAATCAATAAGGCCGTACAAAACAAAAAAAGAACTTAAGGGAGAACTATTAATTCAAAGAACTTTTAAGAAGATTTATAGTTCGTATACAACACATAAGGCAACTACCAACAACATAACATTTTTTTATTATAAAACAACATAGCATTTTTAAATCTCAAATAAGCGTGCAACACCAGCAGTTGGAATTGTGAGAAAGATAAGATAAAATTTTACCACATAGCTAGTCAACGTCTCATAGCTTGACAGCCAATCCTTCTGAGAGTACTTGGGAACAACGGCAAGCAACGTCACCAGATGCTCTGAGGTAATGATATCCTCTGGTTTGACTAGATTGGAAAGATCACGGACCGCTAAGCTGCGAACGGCCAGGAGGTAGGTCAACTAGGAGTTACAATAAAGAGACTAAAAAAGGTCTTGAATAAAAATAATACCTTCCAGCTTGCTTTCGGTTGATAGCATTAAGTTGACTGCGCACATTGTTGTATTCAGCTATGCGAACCTAACACAAACAACAAACCAGCAAGACTAAGATTTCAAATTCATTGAATATATGTCATTGCTAACTAATCAAACTATGCAAAATTCATAAACTCTCAAGCCTTATTCCTGTTATTTTGCTCAAGTACCTAACTGTCTCATTCTTTTCCTAATCGAGATCAAGATCAAAACAGGTTTTGCACATCAATGAGAACAAAGATAAGAAATGGAAGAAGTAATTGTTGAGAAAGTACTACCTTAAGATCATCCTCAATTTTTGCCACTTGGCTGTGAATTCCATCCACAATCTCCCTCAAAGGAGACATGGTCGGATACTTGGCTTCATCCCAGACAAACCTGAAAAACAGAACACCAGAGATTCAGAACCTAGAAATCCATTTGTTGAATTTCAAAAACACAGCATTACATGTCAATTTGATCTCACTGAACAAAAAGTGATTCACCTAGTGAGATATGAATCCACCGGTACTCCGTCGACCGTCAGAGAGCTGCTCTCTACGCCCGAAACCCTCTCCAATTCCTCAATCTGCCTTCTGATCTTGTGAGACACTCCTTCCACAAAGCTGTTTGACTGAAAAAAAACCAACGATCACCAAACATTCACGGATCGAAACGGAAGGTTCATTCAAATTGCCAAAAAAAAAAAAAAACAGATTTAAGAAATAAATTATTCCGCATTATATCCGCTGAATCATCTCTAAATTTCAACAGTAACAGATCAATTTTCGTTAAATCACCATCCGAAAACAGAACCAGAGTACAAGAGAAATCTCTATCGCCAAACGCCTTTCAAACGCGAAAGAATATCCAGATATCAAAACCGAAATTCATTCAAATTACAAGGAAAAAAAAAAGATTCAACATATAAATTACTCAGCATTATATCTGAGGGTTTATCAGAAAAATTAACAGCAACAGATCAATTTTCCTAAATGAACATCGGAGAAGAGAATCGGAAGCAAAATAAAATAAAATAAAAAACGAGGCTATGAAAGGCATACCTTCAAGAGATCATCGCTGAGGGAGAGGAGAGAATCGAGCGTTCCGACGCGTATATTAGGTATATTGAACTGAGAGAAGAGAAGAAGAAATGATGAACAAAATTAGAGAACGATGATGAAATGAAGTAGCGATCAAGAGAATCAGATCTTGGAAAATCAGAAGAAGAAGAAGAAGGAATTGAGAGTACTCTGTAGAGAGGAGTGTCGAAAGAGTGCTTGGAGATTTGTTCTTGGAGGCGATTCCATAGGGAAGATGCGGATCCCTGGACAGAAAGAGAGATCACCCAGTATCTGGTCGCCATTGAAGCTCCGCTTTCTGTGCGAGAGAGAACAAAATGAAAGATAAAATGAAAAATGAATTAAAAGCTCTCTCTCTCGTCTCTGCTGGCTAGCGGCTGCGCGGATCGAAAATTCATCTATAATTTTTTTTTTTCTTTTCCTATTTTTGTCAGGAAAAAATAAAGTGGCTAATTTAATTAAGAATCCACGGTAAATGTCAATTGGGAAAGGCAAAAATACCAATTTATTTACTACTAGTAGGGGAAAAAAAAAAAAAAAAAAAGACGAAGCCGCAGGCAAAACGACAATGATCTGCAGACCTGTCTTGCGTCATTTGGGGAAGAAATAGGTTATTGACCCTATTAATTATATCTCTGTTTCACACTTCTACTGAATATAAATATAAATTTTAAAAATATTAATTTAAATTATAATTTAAATTACATGGTTTAAATTTTTTTTTGTTTAAATAAAAGAGTTCAATTAATAAATGTCAAACTGATGAATCAAACGTGGATAAGTTTTTGTATTTTTAATTAAGAATATTATTTAATACGCTTAGTGTATTAGTATGTTGAATTTTTATTAGATAAGAAAAAAAAAACGAAGCCACAAGCAAAACAACAATAATCTGTAGACATGTCTTGCGTCATTTGGGGAAGAAATAGGTTATTAATCACTATTAATTATGTCTTTGTTTTACACTCTTACTAAATATAAATATAAATTTTACTTATTATTTAAATTAAAATTTTAATTGTACATTCAAATGTTAATTTGAATTATAATTTAAACTATATAGTTTAAATTTTTCTGTTCAAATAAAAGAGTTTAATCAATAAATGTCAGATTGATGAATCAAACATGGTTAAATTTTTGTCTTTTTAATTAAGTAAATTCTTTGGTACGCTTAATGTACCAGTATATTGAGTTTTTCTAACTATATACGTAGGGTAAAAAGTCCCTTTTAATTAAGAAATAAATGTTCTTTTCACTATGCTTGGAACATAATTACAGATGAAAAAACGAGTTAAAAAAAAGAGTAGCAAAATAACTTATAAATGGAGGTGAAAAACGACGATTAAAACCTTAATCGCCCACCGTGGGGCTCGAACCCACGACCACAAGGTTAAGAGCCTTGCGCTCTACCAACTGAGCTAGACGGGCAACTTGTTGATTTTGTTACTATTTTATAAATAAATTATATTATATGTTTTCCTATTATGTGTATTAAAAAATTTCGTCGGTTTGAATCTTGACGTGTTTCTGTTTCTCATCAAAACTGATATTGTAAACTATAAAAAAAAAAAAAAAAAAAAAAAATCAATAAATAAATAAAAAATAAAACTGAGAATATAAATTAAAACGAATGTGTACAAGGATCTAGGTATTCCCCAAAAAAGTTATTTAACTTGCCACTCTTTATTAGTACATTATACATATATTTGTGTGCTTGACCACAACAAAATACATACTGAGCAGCTATAGCAAAAGAAACAAAAGTCAAACGGATGATTAGTCCTCAAAAGATCTCTAGTTTGCCCCTGCACATCTAATTATAAGGCCACATAAATAAATACATAGCCAAAACCTTCACTACTAGTTGTTATGGAGTTGATGATTAATAGTAGTCGTCAAGGGACAAGTTGTCCACAGATCCAAAACTCTCAAAAGCTGCATTTGATCTGGAATAGTTGTAATGAGTCATGGATCCTCCCAAGAAGTCAAGCAGACTGTCGTTTTGGAAGTTGGTGGTGTCGTAGACGAAGGACATGTTTGTCTCGTCCACAGACTCCAAAAAAGGGAAGTTCAAGTTCATGTTCATGTACCAGCAATTATTAAACGACGTTGTGCTACTGTTAGCCTCGTACTGGTCTTTATCAATATGAGGAACGTCTACCACCTGATCATGATCTTGCTTGATGATCAGTACATGATCATCATGAGCAGCTTCAGCAGTACTACTCTGATCTGCTATATTGTCACTGTACACGACATCCTGATGATGATCTTGTTCCTGATGATTAGCATAAACACTACTCTTTTTGGATGCCTGAATCACCTGCTTATCACGAGGATACGTCAGAAAAATAAAAAAATGAGAAAATATTTTTTTCGAAAATATAACACACACACGTGGGATGGGGTTAGTTACATAATTTTGGTTCTCATTATCTCGATAGACCATGATGTAGTCTCCAAGTTGTAGCCCATGTGTATTAACGAAGTCCCCTGAAAAGAATTATTTAGCCATCCATATGTGATGATCAAATATTGCATGTTTTGATAAACGAACTGTAGAAAGAGTGAGAATAAAATTAGTAGAAAAAAGGCATACCGGTATTCTCAAGTACATACATTCTGCTGTTGTTATTAGGCCAAAACCTGCAATATTTCATTAATTATGAAAAAAGCATAATTTTGATATGGATTAGCTAGAGTTAATTATTTACATGCGGTTGCAAGTATTTTTGATGATGTTGATATAATGTTTTGAGGTTTAGGCAATTGTAACATTTAATTAAGTTTGATCAAGTAGACTAGCAGTTAATCATGACCTCGGATAGTTACATTGCAGGTATAGTGGCAAGTTTTTGCACATATATAACAAATAATGTATACAAGTAAAGAATTATAATTATAATATGATATATCTGGAGTGTTATAATTAGGACAATATTATTATTTAGGATTAAAAATGACCTGTATTTGAAGCTCCAAACATGCAGGCCATCCAAGTCATCCATACTGATAAGCATTCCTTCTTTCGATTCGAGTACAGGAAGGTGAGCTTCCGCAGCTTTCTGAAATATATATATATATATATATATATATATATATTAATTACTCAATATTAAATAAAGCTCTTCTCTTTTTCTTGGGTAGAAAAAAAAATTTATTATGGTGATCTAGCTAGGCTGATCGATTTTCAAAGTCAACAAAATGATATACATATATAGTTAAGGTACGTACCTTAGGGAGGATCATTCTTCTGAGAGAGCTAACATCACTGTTTTTGAGCTCCTTTTGGAAAAGGAATCTAAGCCTTCCTGGATCAATCCCCTGAAGAGCATTAATTTATTTAGTAATTAATACATTATAACCATCATTTTCAGGCAGATAATATTAAATTAAATAAGTATATTTAGATAAAATTATTTTATTGATATAACCAACGAGACACCGGCGTTAAACTACCACAAGTAAATGTTCTTCCGAAACTAGAAAGAAAAAAATTCCAAGCAATAAGGATTTTTTTTTAGACATCTAGGGATACTAGGTAAAAAAATATGTCAATTATTTAACTATATATATTTCTTAACTTTAGATCGAAAGATCAGTGAATTACACATTTGCATTTACAAAGTAAAATGCACATTAATATGTGAATAAGTACTGCAGATTAAATACTAGCATCGCTAATTTGGGAACAAAAGTAATTGGGCACTTTTTTACGCCTAATATTAAATTTTTCTGAAAGGAAATATTAATTTTTGTGCACGTTCAGCAACCGATCGAGTAATATTAAGCTAGCCTAGGCCTAATTACCATGATTTAGAGAGATTAATTAGTGGCAATTTACAGATCACTCTAACAAAAAAATAAAGAGAAATTATATTATTTTTGCCAAACTAAATCAAAGTTGTGCATCAGGAGAACGATCTAAAAGAATAAATAAAATCCTTATTCGGATATTATTCTAGACATCTAATTATATTAGAGAGAAAAAAAAAAAGCTATAATCAACACTTAGAGTCCGTTTGGTTCCTAGATTCGAATCATGTGATTTGAATCATTTTTTATTTACGTGTATTTTTATGAGAGAAAATACTGTAACAATCATAAATCATGATTCAAATCAGGAATTCAAATCTAGGAACCAAACGAACCCTTACTTAACTTAGATCGATCGAAATTGAGTGAATATTAGTACTATGTCACACATAAAAAAAATCAAACTGTGCATAAATAGGTAAATAGATAACTTTAGTCAGTGTCGATTGAAATTTTAATTTGAGCACACAAAAAAAAAAAAAAAAAAATAAAAAAGAAAGGAAAGGAAAGGAAGCTCACACGTGCGGGAGGTAGAGAAGCATTAGGAAGGGGATGAGGCAGGTGCGAGGAGGGGGAGGAGGAGGAGTTTCGGAAAAAGAAGCGGTGAAGAAGGTTGATGGAGGAGCGTCTCTGTCTGGGCAATCTTTTCTTCTTGTTGACAGTGGAGAAGCCGTTGACGAGATCTCGGGTCAACCCGATTGTATCCGAATTATTATTATTATTATTAGTAAGACCCTTCATTTTCTGATCTTTGCAATTCTCTCCTTCACTGTACCCAACACCTGCCCTTACTCCACACGCCTCGGTTTTGCCCATATTCATCATCATCGTCATCATATTCAAGTCACACGAGTTTAACCAGCCAAAATTATAAGTGAAAAAGATCAGCAAACTCACACAAAGATCAGTGTGTTATGGATTTCTGCGAGTGAGTGAGTGAGTGTGTGAGTAAAGTGAGAGATATCTGGCCCTTTGCTTTCAGCGAGATTGGCCTGATTATCTCTCTCTCTCTCTCTCTCTCTCTCTCTCTCTCTCTCTCTCTCTCTTTTTCTCTTTCTCTTTCTCTCTCTTTTTCTTTCTTTCTTTTTTTTCTATTTTTAGCAAGATGGGGTTTAATTTTGGGCGATGAGAATCGCAGCGCCTGGCACGGATGCCATTTGTGCAAGCTGCATTCACTCAAACTTGATGATCACGATCTTATGCACCCACTTTTTTCCCTTCCTTTTTTGTTTCACCACATTGTTGTGTGCAGTTTTTACTGATATTTATGCAAATGGGTAATCGGTAATGGAGGCAAACATAAGATAATTAAAAGAAAAAAAAAAAAAAAAAGGGTAAAGGTGTAGTAGGGTTTCGGTGAATACAACACGGGGCTGTAGTATCACTTCTTCTACTTCCTTAGCCTCATCTAATGACAAATGTGATATATGCATTGACGCCTGTTTTCCAAGTCCTTTTCTCATTGGTTTTGTCAATGACTCAATGTATATATTTTTGTGAAACAGAAATTATTATCATTATTTTTGTTATTATACGTATATATTAGTATGATATGTGTGTATAACCATAGTTGAGGGAAGTAGCTAGGAAGTGTGGTTAGTGTTGAGATGTGTGGAGGAGATGGGGTGGTTAGGGACGACCCAAGAGAGGAGTGACGGATGGAGTGTGAAATTATCAGAGGCGGAGAGGTAAAACACCTCCACCTGTTGCTAAAGTTCTGATTTCATGCAACGGAAATCAATGGCCCCATCTCTCTCTTTCTCTCTCTCATCTCTCTTTTCTCTCTCCTCCATGTGAAAACCACAATTTATTCTCTCTCTCTCTTCTTTCTCTCTCATCACTGGAAAAATCTTTGAACATATATTATGTATGTTGTGGGGGTGAAGGAGAGAAGAAGTGGGGGGGTGGTTTTGAATTTTTGAAACGGGGAGAAGAGTGAGTGGTTTTACGTGGTGGTCGTAGCATGGAAGAGATGACATGGGTTTCTTTCGGTGTGATATTCTCATACCAAGAGTTTTCGCAGGATTGCTTGCTGATTGGATGAGACCTTGTTGCGGACCCACTTGGTGAAGTTAGAGCGGTTTTGACCCTTTTTCTGATTGGTTGTTTTCTTTTCCCTCTGCGTATAATCGATTTCACTCTTCTTTATGGTGATTTTGCTTTTAGGAAAAAAAATTTCTGGTCTTTACAGCTATTTTTACCTTGGCTGCCACGTGGCTTCCATGCAAGGCTGCTTCTTGAGGGACTTTAATTTAGTAGATCAACCATCTTTAATTTCTACAAGTTAATTTACACACCAAGCTACCAACTGTGAAATGATTTTTATTTACAGATTATTGGAAACAAGCCTATATATATTTTCACCCGATCGAATCCAACAAGTATTAATTACAAAAAGAAAAAAAAAATACGTTCTATTCTTCGAATATATGTGTAGCACTAATTTAAAAAAATAGTGGATTTTAACGAATTAATATTTCATCTTTATTTTTTGGAAGCATTGATTTGGAATCTTCAAGCATTTTATAATTTATTCGCTTGCATATTTGCCAAATTTTTAAAGAGGTAGGGATCCAGATCGATATGAGCAAAAAATGTATTTTCTAGCTATGTTGGAATCGACATTTGTTTTATATATATATATATGAGCACAAAATTAACATTTGCTTATGAGAAAATTAAAAATTATTTACATCTAGTTTATGGTTGTTTCGTTTGGTTCTTCTAATTAATTATGTCAACGAGGAGGTGTATATGCTAAATTTGATTAATCTGCTTATGTAAAAACGAAGAGCAGGTGTATATGCTAAATTTGATTAATTTTCTTATGTAAAGGTCAAAAAGTGAAATTTTGGCTCTGTTTTCATATAATAAAAAAGAAAAAGAAAATATTGGCTGTGTCTGAGATGCATGCTATAGATTGCTTGCTCAACAAATTGGTCTTAACCGCCAGTACAGAACATTTTTCTGAACCAATTGATCATTACAGAATCATTAATAGATATTCAATTTTAAAGCTTATTTGGCAGCTTATTATCATCATATTAATTAACTTCAGAAATGAAAAATGAGTCGCTGCTGGTGAATTTACAACAAACTGCTCTTGAAACTCATTTTTGAAAAAATAAAATAACATAATAAAAGACCCTACTCCTAAAAATACGAAGACATTGAGTGGAATAAGATTTCTAACCTAATCAAGTTTCTAAGTTTAATAACGTGTGTTTGGAAGTCTCATGCTCGGTGTTTGTAATCTTAGTTCAAATCTTGTTTTGTTATTTTTATTTTTACTAGTTTCAATTAATTTTTGATACTTCAGTTTAATTCCTTGATGGGGCGTTTGGTATGGGATAATCATAAGGAATCGTAATCCCAGAAAAATAATGAAGGGTAATATGATTCTTAAAAATAATAAATTATTGTGTTTGGTTACATACAGGAATCTTTCTCAAATTTCTAAGAATATTACATTACTGTGTTTGGTTTTGCATAAGAATATTGTGAATTAAAAAATATTTTTTTTAAATGAATAATAATAATAATAATAATTATTATTATTATTATTATTATAATAATTATTATTATATTAATAATTATTATTATATTAATTATTATTATTATTATAATTATTATTATTATTATATGAGATTCCTATGATTTTGATATTCTTAAGAATTTAAATAACACCTTATTAGGTGAGATTTGGATTACTTCAAAATAAGATAATATGAAACCCATAAACTTCAATTTCTTGAGTTTTAAAAAAAATATAATAATTATACTAAATATAAAAATTTAAAAAATTCTCATTCTCATCTCTATAATTATCCCATAGCAAACGCTCTCTGAGTTTTTTTAGGATTAAGTTCATAAAATATATATATGTATATGGGAAAGGTCTTCCATCCGGCGGAAGAATTTTAACTGCCCGATGAAAATGCACGGTCAAGATGTATTGTTAGAGCAGAAAGAAGGTCTACAATGCGAGCCTGGTAAATTGCCGGCTAGATCATTTTGGTGGACACTTGTTGAAAAGGGCGAGAGAGAGAATGCATGTTGTCAGGAGAAAAGTAGTAATGTGATGCGGGCTCAGAAAATGTTTCGTTATTTACGAGTATTTTAATACATTCAGAAGGTTATATATGTAAATGTGGTTGATTAAAATACTCTTTTTATGGGCAACACATATTATATATAATTACAAAATTCAGTTGTAAGAAATAACATAGGTGTTGCGACATTTGACTTGGGAACATGCAGTAACATTGGACGAAGTCTGTTACATCTCTCTCAAATGGTCAAAAGAGCCCTCGGAGAGAGTTAAGGTTCCGTTTAAATTATTAATTTGAATTTAAAATTTAAATTTTGTTATAGTAAAAAATTTTAAAAAATAGTTATATTTAATTTTTTTATTACAGTAAAAATTCTCACATAAATTCACATCTTAATTCGAATTAAAAACTCGAATCAACAAACTAAATGAGCCTTAAGTGATTAACGCGACAAGACAACAATATAAGATTTATCAATCTTGGCGTTATGCCAAAGTAAGGTATTTGTAGAATCCACCTGCGATAGTTATGAGATTATTGAAATCTAATGACTCCAACTAAACTAATACAAGTATTGGTCCGGGAAAAGAAATTCTGAACCATTTATCAATTGTTAGAATCAGTCGTCAAATTTTTAAATAAATATGATAAATACAATATTTATCAATAAATATAATATTTACAGATAAATACGGTATTTACCAGCTCACACGCTAAATTTTTAAATAAATATAATAAATATGATATTTATTAGTAAATATAACATTTACTGGTAAATACAATAGTTACCAATTGCCGAAGTCACCTGTTGAAAAATAGTAGCCGATCACCGGCAACCCAAAAATGGTCATTGACACCAGTTGCGGTCGTCGGAGCTGGTGGCCTGCGTTGGTCGCCAAAGTGGCTTGTCACCGGTCGTCAGAGTTGGTTACCTGTAGTCGATCGCCGTAGCCGGCCACGGTGGACTTGACTATTAAGAGAAGAAGAGAGACTTAAGGGTATTTTTGAATTTTTAATAATATTTAAGACTTAAAATATCAAATTATACTATAATCTACTATCTTAAAAAAATATGCTATAAATTACTAAACATCCTACTAAATATGCTATTTTCCTTTTTATTCTTATATTAGGCTATTTAATTATAATGGACTTTTATAAGTGGTTTAATCAAGTAAAACCCATAGACTTCTACTGTGTATGGGTTTTATGAGTGTATATCTAATTTTGATCTAATTAAGTTTAATAGGATCCTATAAAAACAATATATAATGACATATAGATTATAGTCTCTAATATGTTAAATCATTTAGCTATTTTTTTATTTATCTAAGCTAGAAAAAAATAACCTATTAAAAAATTCTGGTGATTTAATTGAAAAAGATAATAATTAATTTGCCAATCATCGTAATAATTTTACATAAGTATCAATTATTGCTACTATAATTTTAAGTACGCTTTCTCAATATTTTTTTCATAATTTGACATGATAATATTTCTTGAGATTTATGAATATGATAGTTTAAATCCATATTTGTAATTAAACACTAACACGAAACTTCAGGCGATGGCTGCACATCCTTTTTTCAGAGCGTGACATAGGGAATGAAATAAACGTCATTTTGATTTTGCATTTGTTTTTAAAGTTGTATTCCAATTATTTTATACATTTAATTGTCTGAAGGCCTATTCACCTACTCTTATAATTACTAATAGCTTATAGCTTATAGGTCTATGAAATGTTTAAATTGTATAGCCTACCCCATTACTGGCCGTCCATATACCAAGGGCTAATTGTCTTCCGTCAGATCAATTCAGTAAATAGTGTTTGTGGGACGAAGATATTTTCACATTATTTACTTTACGAAATTTTTAATTATAATAAAAAAATTAAATATAATATTTTTTTAAGAATTTTTAATTATAAAAATATAAAATTTAAATTATTAAAATAAATGAAATCTTTATATATAAAGGATGGTCAGGCACTTTGTCAGCACATATATAATCGTATATTTTTTATGTATATTTATATGTAAATTATGTATATTTATATATAAAATTATGTATATTTAATATAAAATATAATAAATCAGTCAATATATATATTTTTATAGGCAAAGTCTTTAATCCGGCGGTTATTATTTACCGGACTGAAACGGTAAATGTATAATTTTATCATTTTTGTGTATATTTATATATAAAATGTGTATATTTACATTTAAAGATGTATATGTTAAGTTATAAAAAATAACAATGTATATTAATTATTGAAATATGTATTTTTTATAGCAATTAAGTAAATACATAACATAAAAATATATATATTGACTGATTTATTGTATTTCATGTTAATGAATGTAAGTGACAATGTATATAGTGAAATATGCTTCTAGTATCTTGTGTTATTGATAATATTAAAATGACACCTCAACATTTTTAAAAATATATTCTTAGTACTCTGAAGTTGATTTTTAAGATGTAAAATGACCTTAGTACTCTTTTACTTAATCAAAATCTAATAAATCTAGAAAAAAATTATGAACTTTTTATTTTATTATTTTCTTTTAAATATTTTAATGTCTTAAAATATTTTCATTTTTTTAAGAAACTAGTAAAAGTAGGCACGTGCAATTGCATGAATTTAACTGTTATATGTATTGTCTATTAGAAAAATAATTTTATGATGTAAACAAATAAGTTCTAATTAATCGCCATACTCTATTATTTTTCTTAACATTTAAACCGCATGACTTTTTTGATGGTGTGAGTTTTGTAGATTCGGAAGCCACGTTCGTAACGTAATTCAAATATTATTTAATTTGACTACTTTTTTTTTAAGCTCTAAATAAGAGAAAACAAGTAGATAACAAATAAAAAAGTATAAAAAGTGAAGAACATATAATAAAAAGTGAAGAACATAGAAGGAAACACAAATTAAACCATTTTTTTCTTAAGACTTAAGTAAGATAAAACAATAGATTACAAGTAGATTAAAAATACAAAAATTGATAAGGGCATAAATAGAAACACAAAACTAGGTACATAACACGTAAATAAAAAGTACAAAAGGTAAATAACATAAATGGAAACACAAATTAAACCGTTTTTTTTTTCTTAAGCCCTAAGTTAGAAAAAACGACAATGTATATTAATCTTCAAAACATGTTTTTTTTATAGCAATTAGTGAACACATAACATGAAAATATGTATATTAACTAATTTGTTGTATTTTATGTTAAATATACACGATTTTATATATAAATATACATAATTTACGTATAAATATATACAAAAAATATGCGATTATACATGTGCCTGACTGGTCAGGCACTTTTCAAGTGTCTGACCAGAGACAATTCCTATTTTTATATTATGTGTTCACTAATTACTATAAAAAAATATATTTTGAAGATTGATATATATTGTCATTTTTTATAACTTAACATACATGATTTATATGTAAATATACACGATTTGTATATAAATATATACGATTGTACAATTATATAAATGTCATATAAATATACATAATTTACCTGTAAATATACACAACTTACTATAAATATACACACTTTATACAAAAATATACAAATACGGTCCTGATCAGACACTTTCTAAGTGCCTGACCAGAGACTTTACCTATATATATAGGTAGAGTCTCCAATCTGGCACTGATGTTTGTATATTTCTCTATAAAATATGTATATTTCTTCTTTAGAATGTGTATATTTATTCTTAAAAGATGTACATTCCTTTTTTAGTAAAATATATAATATGTACACATTTTAAAAAAAATATATACATTTTAAAGAAAAAATATACATATTTTAAAAAAATATACAACTACCGTTTCAATCCGCATATGTGTGTATAAATAGTCAGATTTAAATGTCAGGCTAAATATACGTAGTAAAAGAACGACAAACAAATAGTTCTGCGGTGGGACAACGAAATAATAGCGTTGTTAATGAAGCAGCCCATAATTTAACTGGTTTTGTTTTTTTTTTTTTTTTTTTTTTTTTCTTTTAATCATTTTTTTAGAATATAATTGTCTTTATATATAATAGTAGATATTGGTATAAATAAACAAAAAAATAGGCATTTTTTTAAAATAAAATACTCATAATCAACATTCATGTAATTATTCTTTGTTCTTAGGTTAGATAATGAGCTAATTTGATTAGAGAGTCTCCATCTCCCATTGAATTTATATCGATCAAAATAATTAAAAAGGCAAAAAAAAAAAGGTCGGTTTTCATAGACTAAATAGGGGGAATAAATTTTTCATGATGAGAGAGATAGATATAAGCTTACTCAATAAACTTTCACTCATTTCACTAATTTAAGTTTAAATTTAAATTTTATTATAGTAAAAAATTTTAAAAAAATAATCACATTTAATTTTTTTATTACAGTAAAAAATTCTCACATAAAATTACATCTCAACTCAAATTAAAAACTCAAATTAACAAATTAAACAAACTCTATATCTCAACGGGTCAATGGCGATAATAGAGTGGATTATTCTTTTATCTAATACAGTAGTGAGTTCGATCCAACAACTAGATAAGAGGTTGACTAAAGGCTTATCACATTTAAGAGTAGCATAAAAAATGGTAGCACTAGCTTAGGGATACACTAGTTTTTTTTATCCCCGCGTTGCTGCGGGAAAGATTGTTATAGTATAGAAAAAATTATGAGTTTTTACATTACAGTATTAATTTATATGTACATACATATATATATATACACATATATATATATATATATAGATATATATTTGTTTAAAAGTCTACTAAAAAGGTCTAGTAAAAAGGTTTGTACATTACAATTATATAAAAAAAATCAACATTAAAAAATAAATGGCAAAAATGCCCCTCCAATTAAGCTAGACAATGTGAAAAAATCAAGGATAAAAACGTAAAATAACATAACAGGACACAATGGATATTAAAAAAATTAAACATTAAAAAGTAAGGACAAAACCGGGAATTCACTGTTCATTTACTGTACAATGAATAGTGAATCCCGACTCTCCTTACACTAAAAAGTAAATAGCAAAAATGCCCCTTCAATTAAGCTAGACAATGTGAAAAAATCAAGGACAAAACGTAAAATAACATAACAGGACACAATGGATATTAAAAAAATTAAACATTAAAAAGTAAGAACAAAATCAGAAATTTACTGTTCATTTACTGTACAATAAATAGTGAATCTCAGCTCTCCTTTAGTATATATAATAATATGTACAAAATTGAAATACCAAAAAAGAGTGAAGGGAAAAAAAAAAAGAAAAAAGAAAAAAGAAGCAAAAGGAAAATGACCAAAAGAAACGACAAAAATGCTATTCCCCGTAGGGAGTATAGAGAGAATACAACACATTTAACTTGAACTGGATCAGTCCGTTTAAACCAACATTTCCCTTTCTTTTTGCACCGACGTATCAATATAAGGCCAAATAGCTCGTCTTTTTCCCTCTCTAATGCAACTTCTTCAAGCTTTCGTCTTGCTCTTGCTTGTTTGGCTCAGCAGGGAAGTACTTAATACCCACCAGATCACCAACCCTGCTAATAACCTGAATTGCGAAAGGCACTGAGTAAAGCGCATTTAAGGCACAAAGTTGACTCACCAGTGGCGATGCAATAAATTTTTTCTTTATTTGCGAGGACACAATTTGAAAAAAATGAGTTTTTGTTTTTTAATAAGTATATTTAATAATTTTCTATCATGAGAAGGGGCATATTATATTGAAATCTAACAACAATATATATATATGTGTGTGTGTGTGTGTGTAGCTCTGCCTCAAATGACTTGAACCCCGAGGCCAAGAATGACAAAAACAAAAAAAAAAGGGGGGCAAGTTTAGCAGCCAAAAGAAATGAAATTAGGCGGTTACCTCCAAGGCCTGGACTAGGTCTTCCTTAGTATGAGAAGCAGAAATGCATATACGTGCCCTTGCCAACAGTAGTGGGGTCGCTGGAAATGCTACTGTTACAACAGCAACCTGCAGCAGATCAAGTAGAACCATTTTTGTATGAACATATGAACATACATTCATCAGAATTAATCAGAAAGCTCTAATTCTGAAACACACAAGTGTTGGTTAGAGGATGGACTCACATTCTGCTTGAGGCACTCTCGCGAAAAGGCAGGGATTTTAGCTGGGTTGTAAAGCATAATTGGCATTACTGGAGAATCATTATCCCCCAGAACCTCAAAACCCATTTTCTGCAGTTCTGACCTGAAGAAGTTGCTATTCTCCCGAATCCGCAGCAGTTTTTGGGCTCCTGAAAGGGCCACCTAAGCTCTATAATTTTTTTTTTTTTAAATGTTTTGTGCATCCATTGAGCTTTACACTCTGTTTAGTAAGGAGCGGAGAAAGGATAGAGGACATAGAGTAGGAAACGTAGAAACGTTTTTGTTTCTCTCTTCTATTGTTTGGAATGTAGGAAAGAAATAAATGTGTGATGTACTATTTTCTGTTTATTTCTGAAATGAGGACACATAACATGAGTATATTAACTAAACTAAGCTTTTGGTTTCAAGTCTTCCACACAACAATCTCTCTAACTATGGCTGGATTAAAACTTGGTGGGGTCCAATAGTATTTTTTTTCCACTCATTGTTCCTTTCTTCTTTTCTTCCTTCCTTCCTACCGAGCAAACCAATAGGCACAATGCCATTTTCTCTCCAATAGTCCCACTGCCATCTTCCTTCCCTTCTCTTTTCCTTCGTACCAAATAAAGTGTCATACTATATTTGATATAGGAGAAGAGTGGAAGGAAAGAAGAGAGTGGGAATTTTGAAGAGAAACTTGAGTTTTGAGTTGTTTGATAGGAAAGAAAAATAAGTTAATAAAAGGCCCATGGGCCCACCATCGTTAATCCATCCAGAAATAGAGAGATTCTTGGAAAGAAAACCTTTTATCCACTTGTGCTCAGAGAGTTAAATTACCTATTTACCCACATTTTCAAATTAAGATAATGTTAATTACTTAGTAAAATAGTAATTAACTTAATCATCTATTTCCTTTCATTCTTATCATACAAAACAAGGTAAATGAAAAACAATCTCCTTCTTCATTCCCCCCACCCCCACTCAAAAAAAAAAAAAACAGGAACTTCCTCTCATTCATATTCTGTGTTCTCTACCCTTATTAAAACGAAGTGTTAGCGAAGATCTTCCAAATTTAGAATGCCTAACCCAAAGCCAAGCATAACAAGAAAGGAAAAAGTTATGGGAGAGAGTTCAAACCTCTATTTGTACCATCCTCTCCAAGAATGACCTTAATGGACGAAATTATTTGTTGTGCAGCTGGTGGTGATATTGAAGTTGCATAAAGATGAGCAGGACAAGTGTACTTCAAATATTGAATAAGCTCCTGAATAAAACCAGAATCAGATAATATATGCAACTCTGTGTTCAACTTTTCATTCATTTAATACTAAATCCATAGGTTTGAAGTTAATCCAATTCATGTCGCAAGAAGAAGATTCTTCTAAACTGCGAGTACATACAAAGTAAAATAATTAAAAGTAATTTTTTCCGTTTTTTCTTCATGGGAAATACTCTTAAACTGCTATTTCAAGAATTTGGCTAGATTACTCCAGAAAATGTTCAATGACATAACAGTGAAAATGGTGTAAGAAGCAAACCTTGGATCCTGCAATGTAGCCACCACATGATCCAAACGATTTTGTGAAGGTTCCCATCATGATATCTACATCAGCTGTATCTACACCCAAGAGCTCACAAACGCCTCTTCCAGTCTTCCCTACTGCTCCAATGCTGTGGGCCTCATCCAAATATGTATATGCCTAATACACATGACGAAGATGCTGAGATGAAAATAATAATGTTTTCACTGTCATGATGCAAATAATATCACACTTTAGGCTGTTAGTATAAAGAGAGTTGCTCCCACAAAAGTTGGTAAACTATTCTTTGAAAAGAATTGTTGTTAAAATATAAAGTTGAGCTCTGACTGCCATGAAAAGTTTCATTTCTATAGGCATTCTCTGTATTGAGACTGCATGTGAACTCAATTTCACAAAGCACTTGTTCCTCAGAAAAAATATGAACGAAAGAAACTTTATATTTAGGCCTATATTTTATGAAACCTAAGATGCATCGCAACCTTATATTTTTTACAGACTGCTATAATTTCAGGAAGTTTACAAAGCTCCCCTTCCATGCTATATATTCCCTCCACAATAACCATTATCTTTTTCCAGGGCCTGTGAGTCCTAGGTTGCCCCTCTGCAATCTGTTCTCTCAAAACTTCCTCCAAGTGAGCCGGCGCTGTTAGCAATACAGGAAGGAGATATATGAGGGAAAACCTTCAGCCGCATGATTTCTCTTTAAATCAAACATCACATTATGTAGTAGTCAAATTATGATGTTATACTAAACTAGCGCTTATGGACTTACTATTGTGTTGGAAGACACGAATTGTAGCTCCAGATCCTCGTGCGCCATTAACAATAGAGTTGTGATTCAAGGAATCACTAATAATCAAGCCTCCCTGCAAATTAAAACTGTAAGCAATTAAAATGTCCGTAAAAAAGTTAAAAAGGCCGTGCTTACAAAGACAATTTCATTCACCAAAAAAACAAACCTTCCCCATCAGGACAGGAAGGATAGCGGAATTTGTCACATAGCCCATGCCAAACACTATGGTAGCTGGTTTTCCAATAAAATTCGCAACACACTTCTCCAGTTTATCGTGTAATGCCATTGTGCCTGATGCAAAAATCATGAGTTCAAACTTAGGTATGATTTTGTTAAGCAGCAAAAGCATCTTTGAGAAAGTCAAAACCCACCACCGTCCACTCGGCTACTACAGGTACTTGGAGAATATCTTTTCAACGACTCGATTGCGCGTGGTGTGCAGTATTCATCTGATGCGGCAAACCCAAGGTAATTGTAAGATCCCAAGTTAAGGCATCTGCTTATTTTTGCGGTTCGCCTACAAGAGGATGAAAAAAGAGTTAGAAAAATCTCCAACATACCCCAGCTTCATGCAAAAAGACACAAGAATATAAGCACAACTTGTAAAACAAGCCCGTGAACCTTAAACAGAAATGGAAAAATCTTACTTCAACGTCTTGTTATTGTCATTGGAGAAACGTTCAACCACATCAAACCAAGCATCAGGAGCGCTAGATATTGGTCGTCCAAAACAGTCCTGACAATCTTAAACACATCACTCATACACACGACTTAATACATCAACTACGCCGACTTTTACAGTTGCAATGTTCAATACAAGGTCACAAAACTTAATAGCCACTATAGCTAAAAGCCAATATAACTGAACAAATATCAGAAAATTGTTTTCTGATCGATACTCAACAAGAAAATCAATACCCAATCCCCAGACGCATACTCAAATAAAATTCAGAAGCTTTCTCACTATAGATAATTAGATATGATTGCTCGCTTTTATCTAAAAGAGAATAGAACTTGACAAAGATTAGAAAATCATTTGGGGATCAATTAAAACCGAGAAAATGAATTGCCCACTACCATACACATATTCTTAAATAAAATTCAGAAGCTTTCCCATTCTGGATATGGTAGTTCTCAAAAACTCATCTATATATATATAAGTAAAGCAAATGCTTGGACCCTTCTTGTTATTGTTTGTTACCAATAAAGTTCATTCATAAAACGTACTAATTACGTCCTTTATTATTTCCCTTTTTCATAGCAAAAGGTACATATATTCATAATTCAGAACTCCTAAAATGATTAAGTTCACAAAGAAAGAAAAAAAAAAGGAAGAGATGTGATTAAATTACCTGAATACGGAGATAGAGGCGGCGAATATAGAAATCTTCGAGTCCCAAACAAATGGGAGCATAGCCCTGCTCAAACCAATTTCAACATCATAAAAAACACACAAAAAGACAAAGACTAAAAGTTCCATAGAAGAAGTACGAGGTTGTTCTCGTCGAAAAAAAAAAAAAAAAAAAAAACCTGTAGATTGTTGAAGCTCCACCAATCGATGAATTTGCGGAAGAAATCTCTGAGTTGGCCGAAGGCGAAGAGAAGGCCGTAGCTGAAGTAGGTGGTTAAGGCGGTCAAGTACGGAATCGCAATCATTTTGTCGTGAGAATTACGACGATCCCAGAAAGAAGAAGGATCAGATCTGTGCTGTTGTTGTTGTTGATGATGATGATTTGGTTCTGTTGTTGGAACTTGGTAAAGAGTTCCGTTGTGTTAATGTTTGGGGGAATTCGGAGCGACCCAGATCCGAGTATTGGTGGAGCGACCAGTAGAAGGGAAGGGACAGAGAGAAGAATCAGAGAATGAGAATGAAGAAAGGAAGATGAGTGGGAGAAAGGTCTGGTCAGCCAATCCTGTTAGCTAAGGCAGTAAGAAATCACCCGAACCCGATGAATCCGGCTGAGCCGAGTCAACTATACCTAAAAATCACATATTTTTAATTTTTTATTTAATTTTTAATTTTAATTATGTCTAACTCACACTGTGCGGGTTGAGGTTACATAAACCCGATGTAATCCTATCCGGCCGAACATGTTCAAAGTAGGTAAAATAATATCTAACACTTCAAATTCTTATTTTCATAAGTTTATGAACTTTATGCATTTAAACTATTAACTTATTTATATTTTAGATTCACGGTTTGTATAAAAAATACTTGTATGTCATAGTTGTTGAATTAGGACATTTTTATTTATATTAGAAGTATTTTGATTTTAAAATGAGTGTTTTAATTGTTCACCTTGCATTTAGACCCCTCTTGAAGGAAATACATGTTATGTTTGATAATAATTTCTTCTATAACAAGCACAGATTAATTGATTAAAAAGTGATTATGTGGTCCTTGAGAGATCACCAATCTGAGTAACTTCGAGTAACCCGACCCTACCTGAAGTCACCCGAAAGGATGCAGGTTTGTAAATTTAAGCGAGTATCACGGCTTAAAATTTTTTCAACTCGCACTGATTAAGTAAGCTCAATTTTTTAGCTTAACTCTACCCTACCAGCCGATTTACACCCCTACTGTTAGCAGCAGCCTGGGTTAATGTGCCACTTGTTTGGACTCGCCACCCACTCTTGTTTTGCCGGGCCATATACGGTTATGAAATCCACTATTTATAAAATAAATAAGATAAAGATTTAATTTTAAAATAAATAATCCACTATTTATGAAATCCATATACTGGGTTAATTTTATTTAAGTTTATATTTTTTTAAGTTTTAATTTTATTTAATTTTATTTAACTCTATTTGAATTCTAACTTCAACTTAAGTTGTAACTCAAATTTAACTTAAAAATTACGCTTAAATTACATTAAAAAAAAAGAAAATAGTAGAAAATAGGTCAATATGAAAAGCTTAAGAAAGTAAATAGGCCAATTTTTAGTTATAGAAATTAATAGGTCATAACTTGTCAAGTTATGGTTCATAACTAGATAAGTTATGAACAAACTTGTCAAGTTATGGTTCATAATCGGATAAGTTATGGACAATTATGAATAATAACTTGTCAAGTTATGGTTCATAACCAGACAAGTTATGGACAAAAATAATAATTTGGCCTATTTATTAACTTATGTAAACTATTAGCCTATTAATTTTAATTCATCTCAAATTTTGGCCTATTTTCCTCTTTCCCCTAAAAAAAACAACCCTGTTTATTCAGATTTTAGAAATGGTTGCTCTCCTTTGATTTATGGGCTCAAATTTATCAGGAAGCTTAAACTAAAATTTAAATTGTTGAGAAAAGAAATACTGTAAAATGAAAGTTTAAACTCTAATTCAAACCTACACGACTATCATGTTTTTTAGATGATTTAAGTAAATAGTATAATTTGTGGAGTAAATTTTATAAGTCAACATATTATTTTATTAACCGTCTCAAAAGTATATTTTTACTTCAAAAACTATTTAAAATTATTTACTGCAATTACCGTTGAAAAAAAAAAAGAATTAATCTATTTTCTTTCTCTCTCGAGTAGTTAACGAAATGACAATTTGAATGTCGTTTTTGGTTTGTAACATTACTTTCCTTGGATGTTTAGCAAAATAATTTAAAAAATTCAACATAGCTTTTATTTTATTTTTAATTTGGATGGGGATTTTAACTCTACATATTATAATAGTGTGCGGAGTAGACTTACTATTCTTGCTTATTCGTTAAAAAAAAAAAAAAAAAAGAAAAAAAAACATGTAATTCTGGTTTAAAGGCAAGCCAATACATCACTTTACTCTATCAGTAACAAACAACGCGTTGTTTATTGATTGAATAAGTCAATAAGAGAAATAAAATGCCACGTCTTGAAAAGACGACATCCATTCCCGCTGCAATGAACACGACGTGACGTTGACGGGAACAACATGTCGTCGTTTCCTGGCTCTATCAAACATCAATGAACGACATGTCTTTTAAAATAATAAAAATAAATGAGTACTGTATTTTCAAAAGAAAATGAACGACATACTATTTATTTCAACATAATACACGTATTATATATATATATAAACTTCATAGGCCGATTTTTATTGATCTATGACGTTTTATCATCGTTTCCCTTGAGATGAAAACACGAGAAGAACGTGCGTGAAAAAAAATTATGAAACGACATTGTTTGTGCACAGTGTAACGATAAATCCACATTGCATAATCTAATACTGTGGTGATAGTTCTAATCCTTCCCCCAAATTAAAAAAAAAAAAAAAAAGAAAACAAAAACGACACTGTTATTGCTATTCAGAAAAAACGACATCCTTGAGAACTGTAAAATGTGAATATGTTTCATTTTGAATTATTTTTAAAAAACGTAGTTTTTTTTATAATAATATATTAAATAAATATATTGTGCCTCTATTAAATAATAATATATTAAATAAATAACATTATTAAATATATAAATAAATATATTAAATAAATATATTATTAAATATATTATATCGTCATTATTAAAAATTAAATCATTAAATAAATAACATTATTAAATATATTAAATAATAATATATTAAATAAATTTCGAGGGAAAATTTCAATTATATTAAATAAAATTTAACATAGAATTAAATTAATATTTAAATAAATAAAAAAAAAAAAAAAAAAAATAGAAAAAAAATTTAGAATTGTTCTCACTCACATTATTAAATATATTAAATAAAAAATAATTAAATAAATAGCATTATTAAATATAAAAATATATTCTGTCGTTTAATAATAATATATTGCCCATATATAAACAGTTTTTTAAAAAAGGGAAGAAAATGGGGTTTGAAAAATGCAGAAAATGAAAAACCTTTTTTGTTTTCATTTTTTGGTCGTTTTGTTTTCACAAAAGAACGTTTTCATTTTTTGCCCCAAAACCCAATTAAGAATAAATTTAACATAGAATTGTTCTTTTTTAAAAAAAAAAAAAAAATAGAATTGTTCTCACTCACCCCTGGGTGGTGGTCTTGTCACAAAAGAACCTCTTGCCCCAAAACCCTAGCCTAACCCCCTCCCTTTCTTCCTCTTCTCTCTCAAGCGCTTTCATGGCGGAAACCAATAACCAAGAAGAACCTGCATTGCACGCCACTAAGCGCACTAAACACGATGCCACCTCCGGTGTCGATCCTCTCGACCGTCCCAAGAAAACTCTTAAGCTCGATTCTTCCGATGACAAGAACCCAATCGCCGAGAGTTTGGACGGAAAATCTTCCATTGACGAAGCCAAAGCCGCCCAAATCGAAGCTGGTCCCAAAGAGGACGAGAACGGCGAATACGACGATGAAGATTACGGATCCGACGAGGACGAGGATGGCGAAGAAGAAGAAGATGATGAGAAGTCGAAGAATAATGGAGAGGCGGATCGCAAGGGGAAGGGGATTATGAGGGACGACAAGGGAAAAGGAAAATTGATTCTTGAAGAAGAAGAAGATGACGACGATGATGATGACAGTGACGACGATGATTCGAGCGATGGCGGAGGCAGTGAATTGGACAGCGATTTGTCGGATGATCCGCTCGCGGAGGTCGATTTAGATAACATTCTTCCGTCAAGGACTCGGCGGAAGCAGCCTCCGCCTCCTGGAGTTCACATTGCCAATGATCTCGGAAACGACGACGATGATAGTGATGATAGTGATGCTTGAGTTTGGATTGAGGGAAGGTTAGTTAGTCTAGTGAATACTTTTGCAGGATTTGACCACCTATGAAATAGTTAATTTCGGAGTTAGTAAGATTAATCTCATTGCTTTCGCTTCAAGGTCAATGCGGCTATGTTTGTTATTGAAAACTTGATGTAACTAAGTCTTTCTTCTCGATATAAAGATCATGCCTTTTCTTTATTATATTGGCATCTCCCTGCTTTTTTTTGTTGTACTATGTCGTTGAAACTTTGGTGTAAACAAGTACTTATTGATACTCTTAACTTCCATTTTGTTAAAGATCCTGCCTTTTTTCTTTTGCTATGGTTGATTTCTGTAATTTGATCTAACAGCGGTAAGTTGTGAAATCATTTAACTGCAAAGCGGACTATATTTCTTTGTCAATTTTTATGAATCCGGTGGTAAACTTAAAGCTAGCTTCTTGGAAAACTTTGAAAGAGCAACAACATACTAGTTTAAGGTGTGAATCATTAAACTACAAACTGACTATCTCTTAGGCCTTTTTTATGAATCTGATGCTAAACATAATGGTTACAACAGTAGATAGCCACTCATGAGAGCAACAATATGGTAATTTTTCAAACACCATTTTGTTGTAGAGGCGAAGAAATTTGCTGAAAACACACGTTTTCTTTTCATAATTGCACACAAGCCTCTTGTTATTTCTTTCAGTGAAGCAATCAGAAAACAAAATCGTTGTGTATATTGACAATGCAGTTATGTCAAAGGAAAATAGTTAAATGATTCTTACAAGCGCATGATTGCGCGTAGGCTCTGTTTGAAAGCAGGTTGCAGCAGCAATCTGTATGAACACCGTTTGCATATCAGTACACCTTTTGACCTTTCCTCTCCGCTCCAGGCAAGTGTGTTTCTGTTCTTTAACTTCATTGGATAATGTCACCGGCATTGCCTTTTTGGTAGTTTACTGTTTATATAAAGAATATAGGTGCAAAATTCCAAGAAGCTACCATGCACAACATCATGGGACTTGGAAAACGTGGGTTTTTTGATTCTATATCGATCTTGTTTGTTTTGATGTATTTGTGAAAGCAACCAAGAACTGACATGTAAATGTCTTGGTGGGCATACATATTTTAGTCCTACGAAGAATGTGATTCTCTTGTACCTCGTGATTTAGTTTAATAAGTTCAATGTCTCTTGCTATTTTGCATCTTCTTTCTATATGTGGCTGAATTGCGATTCTCTGTTTTTGTTCGTTATGTGACTATTGAAAAGTACGCCATCAGTTGATCTAGGTGGGTTGTTCTGGGAAAAGGTGCCTTTTAACTTTGGGCAAATTACACTTGTCTCCCTAAACTATTAGCCTTTTATCAAAATGCCCTATAAAGTTTAAAAATAACAAAATTTCCCCTCAATAATTCGCCGTTAGCACGTGTTTTCCTTTTCTGCTTCCTCGGTTAAATTTTGAATGTTAAGTGATCCGTAGAAATCGCTGAGGCATTTAATTTTTATTTAATTATGAAATGATGATTTTGTCTTTGAAACCTAGTATACTATTATGAAATGACGATTCCGACGCTCCATCTCCACATCCGGCCTTAAACCAGCGAAGATCTCCATCTCTCGTGGCTGCCGTTCATACTCCATACCAAATCCAACCCTAATCCGTCCTTCGCAATGTGGGCCCTCACAGATCTTAGCATTTTGGTCGAAATCCCCCACTTCATCACGCCTAGGATCGCCGCCACGCCTCTAATCGTCACAATTTCCCACCACCGGCCTGGTCCAGCTCTGATCCGCTCTTCCTGATGAAGACCCACTCGATTCTGGCCGGGATAGTCCTCTCCGCCGTATTGTGATTGAAGAATAAACTTGTTTATTGCTTTGTTTGGGTATAAAAATTTGGACCTCGGTATTTGTGATTAAAAGGCACTAGTTGTGTGATTGAACAAGAAACTCGTTTATCTGGGTTTTGTTAAACGACAAACTCGTGTAGATTTTGAAATTGTTCTTCTTGTGCAGATCTGGGGGACCCATTATGTTGGGCTTTAGAGAAAGACGCGAATGATGAGTTTGTGAATTAGAGATTAAATTCAGAATTGATTCAAAATTTGAGTTAGCAACAGATTCAAATTGTAGATTTGGATTTTGAGAGGCAAAAAATTGAGATGATTAACGAAAGATAAATTGAGAAATAGTATATTGGGTTTTAAGGGCAAAATCGTCATTTCATAATAAAATAAAAATTAAATGTCTCAACGACTTACACGTGTCACTTAACGTTCAAAATTTATCCGAATAGGTGGAAAAGAGAGAGCGTGCTAACGGCGAATTATTCAGAACAAAATTTGTTATTTTTAAAGTTCAGAGGACATTTTGATAAAATACCAATAGTTCAGGTAGACAAATGTAATTTGCCCTTTTTAACTTTTTTCAATTAGCGTTCTGCTGCATGGATTTACTGTATATATCTATTATTTATTAAATTTATGTTCTAACGCTGGTAAGAACCTCTTTGTCATTGCAATATTTTCTGTCAAATTGACCATATGTATACTTTTGCTTTAACCATGACCCCGTCAATGACTTTGGTGTCAAAGGGGCGAGGACTTGCACATCTTTAGGTTTGAGTCTTACCAGGAATATTGAATAGTGGGGCTAGAAAAATACAATTTCATATTTGAATGAATTATGCGAATAAAGTATCACCAATTCATGCCACTGGCTAAATTTTTATCTTTGAATAATTCTGCATGACGGATAGATTCAGGTCAATTGAAGTAAGCAGGTGGGGCTCTACTTCTTGATGCATTATCCTTGAAGTTGAGTTTCAGCTGTCTGTTTTGCGCACTTCATTGCTTAGTGCTTTTTGTTTGTGGAAAAATGCTTAGCACTCACTATTAATAGAAGGTACACCTCATATTGTAGGATGTATTTTTTATTACCAGATAGTGTTAGTGTTCAGTGTTCATCACTGTCGATGCGAGTTGGGAAATAACATTATTCTTTGTTTTTATGCTAGCACTAATTCATCATTTTAATGGTTGTCTCGTCTAGCGCTTCTAAGTGTGATTGGAAGTTGTTTCTGAATCTTTCTGCTCTAGTTTATCGTAAAGTGCAAGTAGAGTATTGAGGGATGCCAATCACACTCTTTTAAGTGAAGCCAATGGTCCATGCTTTCTCATCTTAGAATATCTATTCATATTCAACATTGACTCCTACAACTAGACTAGGGTCCATGCATGGTGTGACGCTATTGCTAAGCCAAGGTCCATTTTATTATCTAATAAAAACGTGACCGCCCTCCTCCCTACCATTGTCATCCTCTTTAATTGGACCTCTCTACATTCCCAAAAAATCCCACTAGCTCATGAGATTCATAGAACTTGTTGTGGGATTAGTCCCTTTGTGTTTGTGATTCCTTATCCCCATAATCTATTAGGAAAACCTAAACAACTAAAAAAGGAAAATAGCGTCCTAACAATAATGAAAATATGCACACGTGATGCAATCAAATGATTCACCAGTTAAAAAAACGTTCCCATCGGTGGTTCAACCCACCAAATGAACATCTTATATAAGAGAAATAATATGCCATATGCTGGTTTTTTTTTTAAAAAAAAAATTTTTTTTAAAAAAAAAAAAACAAAACTCTAGATGTCGTTTGTTTAAGAAACATTAGTCACATTATCTTGGGAAAACGATATTCATTCCCACTGCAAAGAGTACGACGTGACATTGACGGGAACAACATGTCGTTTTCTCTCCCTACCAATGAACAGCACGTCTTTTAAAATAATAAATAAATATATATATGAGTGGTGGTGTATTTTCAAAAGAAAATGAACAACATGCTTTTCAAACAGCATGTATAATATATGCTCATATAAGATGAGTTTTTAAATAGTTACATTATCATTAAATATAAGAGATTTAAAGGAAAATGATGATTTTAAGGCCCTAATTTAAGTGAATGTCTCCATTTTTGTTTTTAAATTAGTTAAATGATCTTTTTCTCTTATTAATAGAACACATTCAAAAAGACAAAAGTAGGCTTCACAAGACTAATAATCCACCCCAGCCCTTCTGTACACTTCAACAACCGACTTTCCTTCTCCCATTTTCTCTCTCCCTTCTCTTCTCTGCAGCACCCCACCGGCGCCGATACTACCTCATCTTTGACTCGCCCCTCGCCGACAAGCCGCAGCATAGACTTTACCGCCGAGGAGACGAGGAGGTTGCGACTGAACAGCCGGCCTCCCGGCGTCCCCTCTCTCTACGTATGCTTGAAATTAGGGTCTGTTATCTAGTTATTTCTTCTTCACTGATTTTTTTTTTTTTTTTTTTTCCCTTCTTTTCATACAATGCTATCTGGTTCTACTAATCAAGTTCTTTTTGGTTCCAATTGGAGATAAAAAGAAGAGGCGGAAGAAGAAGGAAGAGGTTCTGTGGAGAAGAGATGGGTAAATAAGGAAAACCAAAGAATATATTTGCCTAAAAGTGAAAAAACTTCTGCCAAAAAATTTTGGGTTAGGGTGAAGAATTAAAAATAATTTTAAATAATAATTTAATGACGTATCATAATAAAAATTTTTTATTAATTATTATAAAAAATTAATTAAATTTATTATAATTATGAAATTATTTTTTAAAAATTTATAAGTAAATATCCTTTTATCTCGGCCAAAAAAAAAACAGTTAAGGTATCAAAACACGATGAGGTTGTTTAGAATTGATTTTATTTTTATTTTTATGTTTTTTTTAAATAAAATATTTTTAAAACCGTATTTCATAATAAAAATAAAAAATAAAAATAAAAATAATTTTTTAATTTAATATAAAATGAGAAAGAATTAAAAAATAATTTTTAATAATTTTTTTTTTTTTATTTTTATATCGTTTTCCGCCAAATATACCGGCTTATTGAGCTATAAAGTTTGTCATCGTTCCGTAGATGTGAAAAAACGATAAGTCTGAACAGTGAATGAACTCCTTGTCGCTGCCGATCAGTCAGATTTGTAAATATGGAGGAGCGACATAGAAAGAGTATTGCAAGCGAAGCTAAAATTTGGGGGAAAAGCAAACTTAATGGAGAAGAACCAAGATATATATATATATATATATCGGAATCGGAATGTTTGTCTGCCCTTTCCGACGATTTGCTTGGCAAGATATTAATTCGGCTCCCCGATTTCCGATCGACAATCGAATGTAGCACCGTCTGGAAGCGCTGGCTCTCTCTAATTTCTCAACCGCAATTCATCTGCAACTTCGTTCGCCATCACAAACGTCGACCACAATTTCCACAGCTTCTCTACTGTAAGTTTCTGATTGATGTCCGTTATTTTCGCGAAATCTCTCCTAGATTCCATGAGTTGGAGAAGCCAACAGATATGAATATTTTCGATGGAATTAAGCCAGAACAAACTTGTCTAGATTTTTTGCCTTGGCCGCTAGATAAAACTGGGTCGGGTGTAAGGGCGTTGGATGAGGACTTATTGGTTTTGAGACGTAATACTGGAGATTACTATGCCCCGTTCATAATACAGTCACATTTAATTTTTTTTATTATAGAAAAAATTTCTCACATGAAATTACATATTAATTCGAATTAAAAACTCATATCAAGCTATATATGGTTCACCAGGCAATTAGTTGGCTCCCTCGGCCTCCCACCGACCAAGATGGCTGGTGCTCATTGGTGATCGACTCCAACGCCTGCAACAAGTCACTTCGTTGCAATTGCCCAACAAACGGGTTTTCGGGTCGTGCTAATCTGCTGGTCTGTAAATTATAGGACTGTCTGTAATGCGTCTATCTTTTGTTCTGAAACTGGACAATGGACGACCGAATCAATTGATAATGCCTCGTGTCCAAACAGTAGATATTCTCTGTTCTGTCGTCCAGCCGTGGTAGGCCACATTGGCTAGCACCTGGGGTTGAGCGGATTAGCGGCATTTTTGCCTTCGATCCATTCAAGGGAGCAGACCATCCGCTACGATGCCGTCTCATAAACATGCCCATTGGCTTTGGCCGCAGGTGGTGAAGTCGAGATCCATATGTGCGGATTGGACTGGTCCAGGGGCAATTGAGGATGTCACAAATTTATAGGCTTAAGGATTCCAGATTTGCTTTGAAAGTTTGGGAACTGATTTACAATTCAATTGATGATGATGCATCTACGTCCTGGATTTTGGTGCATGATGTAAAAGTGGATATGGAGAATACGAGGAACAAGTTAATTGTGATTGCTTTCCATCCGGAAAATGGTGATGTGATTTTTTTATTATACAGCTTTGGTACTTACCGATATGAGATTGGCAGCAACAAGTTTGAAAAAGTTCGGGAGGATCCATTCCCAGATAACGAGTCTCCAAATACCAAGTGAATTGTTAAATGTTTTTCCCCTTGTGTATCCTTCTTTGGTTCCTACACGAATCCCAGCGCTTCCTATGCCTATTTAAAGCTTGAGAGCTATCCAGTTTGGAATGATACTGCTGGCTCTTGTTATTCCAGGTTTCCATTAGCAAGATATAATTTTCTGTTACCAATTTATGGTGAGATCAAAACTATTATTGTTAACATTGCTTTTGCATATTCTTGCTAGTTATTTTGTGTTTTTATGCTTTCATCATTGCATGTACACTTGGTATCTATCCTTCAGAAGGACAAGCTTATTTATTTGTTATTAATTCAAAGTGTTCTCTGATCGATCACACGAGAGAAGATGATGCTAATTTGATGACATTTACATATTTGTCACTTGCATTTGTTGGGGACAAACAAGGACAAAATCTTTTTTCTCTTTTGTTTTTCTGCCCCCTCCTCAGCTTAACTATTTCCATTTATTAGCCAAACATAGAAATAACATAACTGAAACTGGCATAATGGAAGTTAGCATATTGTTTTGTGTTATAAATAAATACTTATAGTGCGATTGGTTTATTGCGTTTGTATTTGTCATCAATTATAGGGCTAGCTCCAATGACCATATTCAATAGAAATCTAATCACTATGCACATATTCAAGAATATTTGTTGCACATATTATAGGGCTAGCTCCAATGACCATATTCAAGATTGCGCTGCAATCTTTATGAACACTCTCCGTTTGCATATGCCTTTTTGGCGTTTCCTTTCCGTTGTAGGCAACTGTGTTTCTGTTCCTTAACTTCATTGGATTAGTAATGTCCCACGCATACGCCTTTTTGGTAGTTTATTGTTTATATAAAAAATATACTTCGCATTTTTGAATGGGTGAAAAAATCCATAAGAAGCTACCAAGCACAACATCATGGGACTTAGAAAACATGGATTTTTTTAATTCTGTATTGATCTTGTTTGTTTTGATGTGTTTATAAAGGCACCAAGAACTGACATAATGTCTTGGTGGGCATACATATTTTAGTCCTACGAAGATTGTGATTCTCTTGTTCCTTGTGATTTGATCTAAGAAGCTTGTTTTTATAATGTCTCTAGCTATGTTGCTTCTTCTTTCTATACATGGCTGAATTGTGATTCTCTGTTTTTGTTCGGTACGTTTGATCTAGGTGGATTTTTTTCGGGAGACGGATGAAATGATACCTTTTTAACTTCTTTCGGTTGTGATCTGCTGCATGGATTTATTGTATTATCTATCCATTATCTATTATGTTCTTATGCTGGTTGGAACCTCTTGGTCATGTCAATATTTTGTTTCTAATTGACAATTTGTATACTTTTGTTTGTCAATGACATCGGTGTCAAAGCAGTGAGGACTTGTGCATCATTAGGTTTGAGTCTTATCGAGAATAGTAGACAATAGAACTGGAAAAACAAAATTTCATGTTTAAATGTAGTATATGCAAGTAAGTACCACCAGTTCAATAATTCATACCGCTTGGTGAAATTTTATCTTTGAATATCCTGTATGATGTATAGATTCAGGTCAATGGAAGTAAGCATGGTGTTGCTAATATACATCTTGGCTTATTATTCTTGAAGTTAGTTTCAGCCTTTTGGTTTGAGCATTTCATTGCTTATTAGTCTCTTGTTTTTAGAAAAATACTTTTAGAGGCACCACTAATGTTAAGCACCACAATTAATAAAAGATGGACCTCATATTATGAGACTCACATTTTATAAGTGGGTGGTGCTTAACACCGTTGATGCCAAATAGCATCATTTCTTGGTTCTGTGCTAGCACTAATTCATCATTTTAATGGTTGTCTTGTCTAGAGTTTTAAAGTGTGATAAGAAGTTGTATCTGAATTTTCCTACCCTAGTTTATCTTAAAGTGCAAGTAGAGTATTGGGGGATGTCAATCACACTCTTTTTAAGTGTAGGCCAATGGTCCATACTCTCTCATCTTAGAATATTCATATTCAACATTGACTACTACAACTAGGCTAGGGTCCGTGCATTGCATGGTGTGATGCTATTGCTAGGCCGAGGTCCGTTTTATCTAATAAAAAGTGACCGTCCTTCCTTATCACTGTCATCCTCTTTAATTGGACCTCTCTACATTCCCAAATCCCACTAGCTCATGAGATTCATAGAACTCGTTCTGAGATTAGCCCACTTAGAAACTCACTTTGTGTTTGTGCTCCTTATCCTCATAATCCTAAAGGAAAACCTAAACAACTAAAAAAAGAAAAATAGAGTCCTAGCAATAATGAAATTGTTATTTATAGACATAGGTGATGTAATTACCACATACATGACAGTGTGTCACTAATCAAGAAAAAGACATATGGAATGTTTGTTACTATTTGACTACTAGAAGTTTGTCACTTATGAGAAGTCGGAAAACGTTAAGCCTCATTTTGAAATGGGATTAATTTAGGACTATTATCATTATCATATTGATAGGCAGCTATTCATACAGAAGATTATGCACTGCTCCGTAAGTTGGCACCCCATTAATAAATGTGGACAAATATCTGAAAAGGCAAAAAGAAAAAGGGAGCCTTTACGGTGGAGTTTCCTTTCTTTTAACAATTCTCCTCCTAATGTTCTTTTATAAGTCAATCAAATAGAAAATTAATATCTGTCATTATGGTAATGCTATTACCATAGATAAAGTAACATGTTAAAGTTTTTTTTTTTTTGATAGTTAGAGTTGACGCGATTATGCAACACTTCTAACATCTTAGCAGTAACATGCTAGAACTTTCAACTCTAACTATCGTATTTTTCTGGCATTTAACGTTGTAAAGCCATTATCTCGGCGATTGTTTTGTCAATAGTGGTAAATACTAAATACCAGTCCTCAATCATACAACCTCTATCCTTCTCAGCCAGTGCAATGCTGCTTTTGAAAGCTGTGAAAGCCTGAAACCCCTCACAAAGGGGTGTGTGTGTGTATGTTGTTTGTATATAGGAGGAGCACAACTTAATGAGGCACATGTGGGTTATGTTCCATCCATGACTATAACTAGCTGACTTTAGCATCAATAGATTTTGCATACCGTACGTTTGCCCATTCTTTCTCACAATAAAAGGAAGCTGACGTCAGTCCCACCACTTTTTTTTTTTTTTTTTATTTATTTTTATATACTTCCTTTTCGAATAATTGTGGTCCTCTGTTTCACTCCCTCATTTTTGCTTTGCCCTACTTATTTGAAAGACCACGACCTATTGTCCATTGGCCATTTTGGATTACTTGCAAGGTATGAGAGTGGGACACTTTGCTAGGAGTGAGGGACCACAGTTTTTTTTTTTTTTTTTTTTAGCAAAAGGGACATCTGAAAATTTGTACACGGGACCACGATATGTGTCACTCTTCCCAAAAAAAAAAAAAAAAAAAAAAAAAAAAGGAAAAGCTAAAAGACCATGCGTTGATGAAATTGATATGGCATGCCCTTAAGTTTTGGCAGCCATAGTCCTTCCTCCTTTTGATTCATAGGACTTGATAAAAAGGAAAATTATGAAATTAAGGCTCACTTTTTCCATATCCCCTTTCACCAACCTTTTATTTTTATTTTTTATTTTTGGTGGATAAAGTAAGAAATTTGCTGCTTAGTGTTAGAAAAATCAAGTGACTAATTGTGTTGATAGTGGGGTAATTTTTTTCTTTTCTTTTTTATTTTTTTAAGAAAAATGTTTTAAAGAGAAAAAAGTTGGTCGGATAAGGTTGTTTTTCCATAAGTTTCAAACCCCTTCATGCACATCACATGGCTGCAATTCTAGTTAATGATTGAAGGAGGGAGGCATACGAAGATGGAAATGATGATGACCCCCCTTTGTTGTTAAGAAAGATTACTTTTGCTACACTTTCACCTTCAATTATGTTCTTCTGCTTGTAATTATATGCAAGTGGAGCTTTAATTATATTCAATTATCACTCCTTTTGGTCCTAACCACTCCTCTCTTCTAATTTGCAAAAATTAGGATTCTCTCTCATTGGCTTAACTCTTTGTCGTGTACTTCAACTAACACGTCATTTTGTGCATTACGTATTTCCTTTGTTGATTTGTGCGGGCATCGTTGGCTAATGCCAGACAAATTTTGCAAGTCCACAAGCCCCTTTATTTATTTATTTATTTATTTATGTTTTGCTATTGCTATTACTATTAAGTATAGTAATCTCAAGAGCATTCTTTTTCCACATGTACTAGTTCCACTTTCCTCTCCTAAAATAAAAACCAGTACTTTTCCTTTCTTTCTTTCTAATCTTTTGGAGTTAACCCTAAAAAGTCATTTTGGACTCTCACCCAACCAACATGTCATCCCTTTAGCCTATATATGTATATATATATATATATATATATATATATATATATTCTCTCTCTAAGACTAGTGCCTAGAATCATATCTAACTGATTAAGTAGAATAAAAGTTAATTTAACAGCTCAAAGAATATTAAGGTTAACAAAAAAAAAAACTCATATTTTGTTGTGCAGTATCCACTTCTTTAAGCTATAAGCTTTAAATATCCATATAGTTTATATTATAGTTCATATCCATATTTTGTTGTGTCTAGTTTATATACATATAAATATATCATGGTCAGGCTCAAATTGTCTGAGCCTTGTTATGGGATGGGAGCTCATAGATCTATGATTTTTTTTTTTCTTTTTTGTTTGTATTTTTCTCGTTATAAACAAGCCAAAAGAAAAGTTGCTCGGCTAATGGCATGGCTAATGTTAAAAATACAGCTCTGGTGAGTTGTGAGCCCCATGTTTAAGGCATTGACTAAGGGCAAGGGATATATCCACCATCACGTGGATTCTGATGCTTACTCTTTCATAGTCGAATCGGCTTTACTTTAGAAAATTCAACAAAGTTAGGCTCCAATTTGGTAAAGAACTTGGAACTTTGTGGCATTTTACTTTGACACTGCACGTTATTCACATAAAAGAAAAATCAATACTGTGTGAAAGATTTTACTATTACGTAGTAAAAAAAAAATAAAAAAAAAATTATTGCATTACTAATTGTGATGAATAACGTCTTTCAACAAAAGTGCACCATTCATATTCTACGAGCGTTTGAAGCCCCTAAATATATACTTTGAACAAATGTTTTTTTTTTTTAATTTATTTTAAATATAAATGTTTGATTCAGCCGGATAAATTTTGAGAAAACAATTCATGCACAAAAGAACAAGAGAACAAACAGTAAGCTACAAAGAATAAGGGATAAAAAGGAAACAACTGATGGTCCTCGCTTACATGTGAAAATTACACTTGTCCAAATGGAGTAGGGGGAATATTTCAAATTCCTGGCCAAATTAACGTTTCCAGTTCATTTTTCCCAAAGGGAGGTTTCAGTTTCTCGCGTTACTGTAAGAGTTAATTATCTTCCACTCTAACTCATATCGTATACAGTGTGAAGTATATAGATATTGTTAAGTTTTTTAGTGTTAATAATTGAACTTTAATTAAATTCAGTAAATATCGTGAAACAGATATTTCAGATACATAGATATAAATATATATAATGCAACTCCTTCAGTAGCCAATGTATTACAAACAAAAACAGTAAAGAGCCATTAATCAAGAGAGAGTAATGCTCTTTTTTTTTTTTTTTTTTTTTTTTTTTTTTTTGGGTAAAACCAGATGACACTTTAGCGATATGCTACAAAGGTCTCCGTCTCCTTTGCAGTTTCTTTACTTGTCACCACATTTTTTCTCATGAAAAAAGGACAAAAAAAAAAAAAAAAAAAAAAAAAAAAAAAAAAGAAGAAGAAAAGAAAAGAAAAGAAAATGGCCAATGCATGCGTATGATGAATGAGTAAAAAAAGGGCAGCCCGTACTGGTCTGGTCTTTAATGCTTTCATTTTTTTTTTTTTTTCTAAATTTCCATAAATAAATTTTGTCAGCAGAGAGGCAGTGAATCCAAGAGAAATTCTTATATTTATGCATATAGGTGGGAACACCCTTTGTAGTGTAGCTCATCCTTACAAAAGAATATGTACAAAACAGAAAATGATCAATATTCAGTACTCTACCAAGTAGTACTACTCTACAACGTGATCAGTGCGTTTCTTGTTGTTTCTTTCGGCATTTCACACTGGCCATCTGATTCTGATCTGTTATGCCAGATGACAGAGATTATCATGTATGTTCATTCATGACTGTGACATATTAATTCTGAAGAAACATTTTTCTTTTTTGCTTATTTGTTTGGATTTTCCATTTGAAATTGTTTTATAATGAAGCTGTTCCAATCTTGTTTATTATAGCTTTTAAGTAGTCTAATTATCATGCATCCCACGGTTAATTATAGCTGCAATCAACTTCACGACATGAAAGCTGAGACAACGAATCTTATCGGACGTAGTTTTCTGGCATTAGATCATTTCAAAACTTTATCGGATTAAGAACACTATGATACTTTGATGAAATTTGATGAAAAGTTGAAGGTTAAAAACCGTATTTTATTGACATGATTGTTTTTCATATCTCAAAAATTTTACCTTTTCTCTTTAATGTAAATGGATGGAAAGGATATACGTAATACATTGTAATATTATAAGCAAAGATTGAACAAATTAATTTATTATTATTATTTTTTAAAATCAATCTTTAAATCTTTGACTGGTAAGGAGCAACATATAGACCAATGATCTTTGAGTAAGTTTGAGAGACTGTTATTAAAAGAGATAAGTGGATAAACAAGCTGGTGCTTTTTGACTTCAAAAGGAAAGATAGACAGTTGAAAATAGCAAATTAGCAATGGAGTTTTAAGGGAAAAAAATAATAATAAAACTTAGTTGTTACTTGTAGGAATCAATGAAAAAATAAATTAAAAAAAAAAATTGTAATGGCAAGTGCTTTCATAAATTATCAATAATGATATTTGACTATATGGAGATTTAGTTGCCCATCATAGCAGTAAAAATCCATTTAGAATCACTCTCCTAATAATTGGCTTTTTGACAAACATTGTCTTCTCCCTTTTGCAAATCACTGCTGCGGCTGAGGCATTTTTCTTTAATGACCCAGACCCACCATATTTAGCAAATAGCAATCACAATAACAAAAGCACTTGCAACGTTTTCGTATGAGAGTGCTGTGTGTGGTTATGTAAAAGCCTGAAAATCCACCACTTAACAAGTAATGAGGTATATACAACTTTAGCTCCAAAAATATCACGATTCCACTTTAGTGGCATCCTAGGATTCCCCAATTTATTAAGTAGATGTTTTGTTACTCACTCAACATATTCACCGCCTTGGCAAAAGGTAGTCATATTAATTAATTCTTCGATCTTACTATTTCTGGACATAACATAGATCTGAACATGAATTATGCTAATTAAGATAGTTATGAAAGTTTTATATTAGCATTGTAGTTTAATTTAACTTTATTATCGTTTTGTAAATGGATTATAAATAAAATACCTTTTAAGTATCCTGTAACGAACACATTTGAAGATTATCATATTAAAATTAAGCTTTTTTGTTTCTATCTCGTTTTAGGATTTTCTCCTTCTTAGTCATGGATTTGGCTTGATTTTCTCAATTCAATTACATTAGTAGTCGGTACTATAGTAGGATGTTCCAAGCTCCGCATGGCAAGAAATAAGAGTTGGCTCCACACTCTGCTCTCATTAATGGGGTGTTCAACAATATTCTCCAATCTAATTAAAAGAAATCAGTAAACAAGTGTTGAAGCCAATTAGGAGCGTATGGTGCACCATCACACACAGAATAATCAATCATCAATCATGATCGTGATCATGATCATCGTCATCGTTATCATATTCCACCTCCTGTGATTCTGTATCACCCTACGCAGCACTTTTGAGATATTTCGATGCATTTAAAAGGTCTTAGATTTTGTCAAATATCATTTTCCCCAGCAATTTATCTCTCCTTTTGCTGAATCTCTCACATCATTAAAGAAATCCCATAATCATTTTACTTAACTCTATATAATATTGTTTTCGGTTGTCATATCGTATAAAAATCTTGGTAGAGTAAGAAATATATAGATTTGATCAATTTGATGAAAGTTGACAGTTCGAAATTACGTAATATAAGTACATCTTTTTTTAAGGTTAATCTCATGATTGTGATCTTTAAGACTAAAGTTAAGGTAGTTTTAAAACATTTAACAATCCGTTCATTTCACCGATTTGAGTTTAAAATTTGAATTTTGTTACAGTAAAAAGCTCTCAGAAACAGTATATTTAATTTTTTTTCTTACAGTAAAAAGTTCTCACATAAAATCACATATAAACTTAAATTAAAAACTCGAATTAGTAAACTAAACGAACCCTTAAAATTTAATCTTAATCTAACAATTTGTCATTTTATTTGGAGAAAATCTGTCAAATTGAAATTTAAAAAAAAAAAAGTATGTAATTCTTTAATGCAATATCTATAATAAGATATGATACAAAAAACATTCTATCGTATATAATAAGAGCACTTTTAGGGTTTAAATTGTCATGAAAAATATTAAAGAAAACCATTATGCTAAGCACCACCATTTAATAAATTGTAGACTCTATCTATAGATTTTATATTGTAAAACTCATTTTTTATTAAATAGCAGTGCTTAACATTATTGATGTCTTATAAACGTTACAAATTCATGTAAATTAAAATAATTTCTTTGTAATTCATGATTAATGTGATTTTAACATAATTTTACGCTGTCACATAATCCTTTTTTCCCCTAATTTTTTCTACACTACCTCCTAATTAAAAGAAAAAAAAAATTCATATCAACAAAAAAAAAACAAAAAAAAGTTCTTTTTTTTTTCCCTAGTAATATGATATATCAGACAAGTTCTAATTATTATAGAAGAAAAATATTGTAACTTTCGCGAGTACAAAACTCTTGTACTCGCTTGGATGGTCGTGGAAGTGTCGGCCTAGGGCAGTACGATGCCGCTCACATGGGAGTGTCCTCGTCAGACGTCGCGAGTACACACACTCGCGAGCGTGATAGAGATAGACAATCTTATCTATGACGTGGCATTTTCGTAAATCTGAACGAATAGAATGTCATTTTCAGAACAGTCCATCTATCTATCATCGATCTCTTTAGTAATGACATTAGCAGCGAAAGAGAGAGTGACAAGGACACATGCATGATCCCCCAATCTACGGTCCAGATTCCCTCAATTTCCCACTAAACAAATTCTCAACCGTGGGATCATCCAACCCTAGGTTGAGAAACTAACCATGGTTGGGTTTTTGCCCAGACTCTCTGTGGCTTCTCTGACTCTGAGTTAAGCTTTAACACCAGCCTGTGTTTTAGAGAGAGAGAGAGAGAGTTGAAGATTGAAGAAGAGTAGAGAGAGAGAGAGAGAGAGAGAGAGAGAGAGAGATAGGAGTGTATCTGTGTGTTTATTTCTCTCTCTTTCTCTCTCTAGTTTAGAATCATAAACTCATAAGTATTTTCCATTTATATTTCTGGAAATTTTTATTTTAGATTCGGAGAGATCTACGGGGTTTTGATCTTTTTCTTTCTTTTTTTTCTTCTTCTTCTTTTTTTTTTTTTGGGTTTCATTTCTGTAATCATCACTATTCGATTCAAGATTTTCCCTTTCTTACCTCCTGAAAAAATTTCAAAATTTTCCTACTTCCCTTTTTTTCCCTCCCTCTCATTGCGGATCTGAGAAGTAATGAAAGAGATTTGGCAGATTTTATAGCTCTAGTAGTAAAGTCTTTTTTTCTTTTTTTTCTTTTTTTTTTTTCCGCCCTAAGATCTAATCTTATCTTCGGAAATTCCGCTATTCTCTTCCAAAGATCCAGGATTTATTTACTTACCAGATCAAAACTATAAAATTTGCTTTGAGTTTCCTACAAAAATTCGATTTTTTGTTTGTTTGTTTGTTTGGATAAAAAGAAAGTGAGGAGAAAGATGAATTACTTCCCAGACGAGGTGATAGAGCACGTATTCGACTACGTGACGACGCATAAAGATCGAAACGCGTTGTCGTTGGTGTGCAAATCGTGGTACAGAATCGAGAGGCTGAGCAGGCTGAGGGTGTTCATCGGGAACTGCTACGCGATCAGCCCGGAGAGGACGGTGGAGAGGTTTCCGGGGCTGAGGTCGTTGACTCTGAAAGGAAAGCCTCATTTCGCCGACTTCAATTTGGTGCCTCATGAGTGGGGAGGCTTTGTTTTTCCATGGATTGAAGCCCTCGCCAGAAGCCGTGTTGCGTTGGAGGAGCTCAGGCTTAAGAGGATGGTCGTGTCCGATGAGAGCCTTGAGCTTCTCTCTCGCTCCTTCGCTAATTTCAAGTCGTTGGTTCTTGTTAGTTGTGAGGGGTTTACTACTGATGGACTCGCTGCTATAGCTGCCAATTGCAGGTGAATTGAATTGAAGATTATCTTTATTTGAGTTTTTACTATTTGGGTTTTGTTTTGGTTGGACTGTTTGATGCTTTGAAGTTCCTATTTTTGACTTTTGGGGTCTGTTTGAATTTTGATTTAAATTGGCTGTTCTTGTTGTTTTGTGATTTTTTCTCTATTATTTAGTTATTTCCTGTTTTGAGCCTTGTCTTCACCAATGCATTGATCGTTCCGTCTTTGTTTTTGTATGGACCGCTACAACGAATGTGAAATTTCATGCCTTTCGAAGTTATGCCCATAGTTGTCAATGTATTAATTGTTGTCTTTTTCCACTAATTGGGTTTTGTAGGTATCCACTGGAAGTAGTGATTATGAGTGTTGAATGGGGAAGTTGTGTTTGATGTTGTGAATCGAATTTTGATTTAAATTGGCTGTTCTTGCTTCTTCTTCTTTTTTTTTTTTAAAAAAAAAATTGTTTGCATTTAGCAATTTCTTGTTTTGTACTTTTTCATCAATGCATTAATTGTTTTCTTTCTGGAGCTCTTTGTGTCATAATATGTATATCCTGTGGGGGCTTGTCGCTTTTGAAAAGATCTGATGCTGATCAGTGCACCTAGGATGGTTTAGTGAACTTGCTAAATTTAGAGTGGATGAGTTGTTCTGTTCTACATGGACTTGATAATTTCTTGGTTGTATCGGTGAGCCGTTGATGCCGTAGTGTGGTAGATCTAGTAGTCTAGTCAAAGTTATTTAGCTGACATTTTCTTCTGCTTTGTACTGTAGGCATCTCAGGGAGCTGGATCTTCAAGAGAATGAGATTGAGGATAACAGAGGCCAGTGGCTTAGCTGCTTTGCCGACAACTGCACGTCACTTGTATCCCTCAATTTCGCATGCCTCAAAGGAGAAATTAACTTAGCAGCGCTTGAGAGGCTCGTTGCAAGGTCTCCCGATCTCAGAGTCTTGAGAGTAAACCGTGCTGTCCCTCTTGACGCACTCCAGAAAATACTGATGAAAGCTCCCCAACTAGTGGACCTTGGTACTGGGTCTTATGTCACAGATTCCCGTTCTGATGCCTACAACAAACTAAAATCCACCCTTCTAAAATGCCAATCAATTCGGAGCTTGTCTGGGTTTTTGGAGGTTGTACCTTGGTGCCTGCCTGCTTTTTATCCTGTTTGCTCGAACTTAACATCTTTGAATCTGAGTTATGCACCAGGCATATATGGTTTTGAGCTCATTAAGTTAATTCGTCACTGCGTGAAACTTCAGCGATTGTGGGTATGTTCTTCAAAGCATTTCATTAAATGTCTTAGTCGATTTTCTTAATGATAGAATGAGGAAGGGCTGTTTCCATTAGGGAAGATTTAAGATTGTATTGAATGATTAAGGGTATGTTTGTTCAAGCATTTCATTAAATGTTTAGAACATTTTCTCCCCCTTAATGACAGAGTGATTAAAGTGCTGTTTTCATGATTTTGGCAGATACTAGATTGTATTGGAGACAAAGGACTATCAGTTGTAGCTTCCACTTGTAAAGAGTTGCAAGAATTGAGGGTTTTCCCATCTGATCCAGATGGATTAGGTCATGCTGCTGTTACTGAAGAAGGACTTGTTGCGATATCCGTGGGTTGCCCTAAGCTCCATTCCTTGCTATATTTCTGCCAGCAGATGACCAATGCGGCCCTCATAACTGTGGCCAAGAATTGCCCTAATTTTATTCGCTTCAGGTTATGCATCCTGGACCCTACGAAACCGGACCCTGTGACCTCACAGCCGTTGGATGAAGGTTTCGGGGCAATTGTTCAGGCATGCAAAAGTCTTAGGCGGTTGTCACTCACTGGCCTTCTAACTGACCAAGTCTTCCTCTACATTGGAATGTATGCTGAGCAGCTTGAAATGCTCTCTGTGGCTTTTGCTGGGGACAGTGACAAAGGGATGCTTTATGTGTTGAGAGGGTGTAAGAAACTTCGCAAGCTTGAGATCAGGGACTGCCCCTTTGGTGATGTTGCTCTCTTGACGGACGTGGGAAAGTATGAAACAATGCGATCCCTTTGGATGTCGTCCTGCGAAGTTACCCTAGGTGCATGCAAGACAGTGGCGAGGAAGATGCCGAGTCTTAACGTTGAGATCATAAACGAACACGATCAGACTGAGTTTTGCCTTGATGATGATCAGCAGAAGGTAGAGAAGATGTATCTTTATCGAACGACGGTAGGGCCCAGGACTGACGCACCGGAGTTTGTGTGGACTCTTTAGGTTCATTTTGGTCTTATCTTTTAGGCTTCCAATTTTACCTTTTTTTTTTTTTTTTTCAATTTTAATTTAATTTTATTTTTACTAGTTCAAGCTGTACTTTGTTTAGTGAACAGATAAATTAAATTTTAGACCGGGGGTTTAGTTGTGTGTTTGTTGTTTACTCGGGAGGGATTGATCTATTTCCTAGTAATCCATGTTCTTATAAATAGAAGTTTAATATTTCCAAATGTGCCTTTTCTTTTCCTTGCTAGGTGGCTTGATAAAATATTGGACCTGGATCGCAATGAAACGACCGGATTTTATCTCAGTCATCTTTTTAGCTTGGAAAAGTAATAATGTTTAGTCCATCAAAGTAGGAAAGATGGAATATCCAATCTATGACCATTCGATTGGAATGAAAAGATGGAATACCAAAACGAAAACGAAAGAGAGGATGAAATATCGAATAGACGTGCAAAAGAAGGGAAAAAGAGAGTAAAATGTATTGATCGTAATCTACATGCAAGGATGTATGGATCAGAACATAAAACGTCAATGGACTTAATAGAGAACACACATTTGAAACAAGAGAAGATTCAAAATATAGTTTCAAAGCAAAACATGAGCTCAACTAACATATCATATTATATTTGTTGTTGTTAAATATACAATTGGTAATTAACATTTGCATTGGAGAAAAGACGCATCTTTATCTAACCATGGTTTGGATTGAGGTTCAAGGATGATGTGAAGTTCATCTCTTCAGTCGCACTTTGTGGTACCTGTTTGTTTACGAAAGACTGACTATTGTAATCCATGTTTTTCTAAATAGATTGAAAAATGTGAAGCAGCCATGGGAGAGTAATAAATAATGTTTGACACCAAAAAGAGCTTCATCTTTAGTTACCAATATCGCATGCCAATAAAATCACAAGACCAAAGTGGAAGTTTTTTCATGGTATGATTTCAAGTCACATTACTTGTGGGACTTTGGTATTTGACTGCTTAAGAATGATTGACGTTATTGGTCACATTATACAAGCTAATCGGTATGAGTTGACTAACGTCCAGCAATAAACATATCCACACCAGAAATGTCAAAATATGCATCCCTTACATTGAATCATTTTTAGGCAAATTGAGAAAAATGAACGTGGTACAGAGAATTCCCAATAAACCGTCCCACATTAAGGTGTAAAATACGCGAGAATGTATAAAAAATAGCGTAGGATCCACTTCTTTCTCCAGCAGAAGAGCAAAGAGTAAGAAAATAAAGACTCGATAATCACAGGCAGCAGCGACAGCAGCAGCAGAGTTCCTCGAACAGGCAACAACAACAAAGAGCTGCGAAACTGCAGATTCAGTGTTGTCAATACACAAAAAAGTGAAAAAATAACCAAATAGTATTTAGAGAAGATTAAAGCATTAACTGACTACTTTAAAGCATGAGAACGAGTGTATACTATCAGGAGCAAAAGATATCTAGAAAGGATTAAAGCAAACAACTTGAAAAGACAAAAGTAAAGAGAACAAATATATAATAAGATCCCTCCTTGTAAGGCGCAACTATGCAATGTTTATTAAAATAGTCCACTGGCACGAAATCACAACTCAATAGGAGAATTTTCTTGTACCAACTAGAACTCGATTCGAAGAGTTCACTTGAGACAGCTAACAGAAGAATGGACAAAGGTACCAACTTACGGAGCCCCAATTTCAATCTCTCCCGACATGAAAGGATTATATTAGATTAGATTAGATTAGATTAAAGAATCCATTTTCCTCACCTATGTCGTATGTATTTCTTTCCCTCCTACCAAAACTTATGGTAAGTGAAATCCAGAATCCTCTGAAAAGACTTACCAAACAAACCAAACTTTAATTCTTTCAAAGACTCGTCCCATACACAAAAAAGAAAAAAAGAAAAATTTCTTATTCTTGATCTCTTTTAGACTTGGGGAAATGAGAAGAAGAGATTTTTTTTTTTTTTTTTTTTTTTTGAGGAGCGTACCAGCCTCGCAGAAAGGAAAAGCAACCGTCGTGGTGGTCATGGTGATGGTGATGATCGTGGTGACAGTGGTCGTAATTCGGTTGGGGAGGCGGTGGAGGTGGGTGGAAATACCCTTGATACCCTCCTTCGTACGGCGGACGCGGCGGCGCTGATGGGTATCCCGGCGGTGGTGGATGATGCTGGTGTTGATATGGTGGCGATCCGTAACCTTATAACGCACAAAGATACATATACACATAATAAGCATATGCATATACAAAGATTGGATCAAAAAATAAGAAAAATGATAATGGAAAATGAAGCTAGGAAATTGGAACTTAATTTGGATTTACCTGGAGGAGGGTAACTCATTGCTGGATTCAGAGACAGAAGAGGAATGGATTTGGAGGAAGATGATATGTTGTTAATTAATAAGGAGGGAGACTTTCTTTCAGAGAAGTTAGTTGAGCTCCGATAATAATAGGAAATGATAAAAATGTGTTTGTTTGTGACGCAATTTAATATGGAATGAAATGGATTAATATTTGTCGTCTTGCCCGGCTGTTTCCAGCGATGCTTCCACACGAAACCTTATAACGTCGTCGTGTTGCTAAGACAATCTTATTATCATGTATTTCTTTTGCACGAAGGAAACGACCATCGTCAGCTAGCTATTCGTCAACAATCAAATTACAGAAAAAAGGGTAAAAGAATACTACAAACCAAACATTTGCTGTCGGGTAGTATTGCATGTTAAGTTTCGTTTATTTGGGTTTTTAAAATTGAAGTAACGAATACGGACCAAAAAAAAAAAAAAAATCATACAGAAATGTTTAATTTAAGAATTTAAACTATAATTTAAATTATAATTTATGATTCGTTACAGTATTTTCTCTCATAAAAAAATATGTAAATTAAAAATAATTATAATTACATAATTTTAATTTATGAACCAAACATCTTGAGTAAAAATTTGATGTAAATAAAAATTTTAAAACATTTTAAATAGGGTAAATAATTAGAAAATCTTTTCGGGGTCAAAGTTAGAAAAGAAAGGGGTAAAATAATTGTGGTACTTGAGGGGTTGGGAGGGTTGCTGGTGGCACTGTCCCTGGTTGGACTAATGGCTCGTGGGTGGAACTGGGGTTAGAGTTAAACACTTTAAAAATTCACAAAAAAAAAGAGGATATAAAATAGTGAAGAACCTTAGAAATAACATTTTATGAAATTTTGAGTGATACATAACACAACTAGAGCGGTAAGTTTAGGTAGATCAAAAGGACAAGCCGGTGACTTACTATTGTAGTAGGTCCAAACTTATGACGGTCTTAATTTCTAGATTGAGTCAAACCGGACCAAAATTTTGAGCAGAAATGGTTGGAAATATGTCAATATAAATTTTTTTAAAAATATTTATGTTAATTTTTAGTTATAAAAATTAAAAATCATAACTTATTAAATTATAGTTCATAATCAGATAAGTTATGAATAAATTTATTAAGTTATAGTTTATAATCAAATAAGTTATTGATAAAAACCGTGAATTATAGATAATAACTTGTCAAGTTATGATTCATAACTAGACAAATTATGAACAAAAATAATAATTTAGCATATTTATTAACTTATATAAACTATTAACCTATTAATTTTAATTCATCTCAAATCTTAATCTATTTCTCTCTTCCTCCTAATTTTGAGTTTTATGTTTATTGAGATCAGGCTGAATGCTCTTTTTTTTTTTTTTTTTTTTTTTTAAAAAAAATACATCATAAAAGTTCAAGCTGGCTCTGAACCTTTTGAACTTGGGGCCGTCCGGAAAAAAAAAAAAAAAAAAAAAAAAACTACCCTCTAATATAAATCTTCCAGAAACTCTTACAAAAATTACCTTCTTCAACTACTATTTTGTTTCTATATCATGCCCATACTATTGTTCTTTTCTCAGACGTATATTTATGCGTGTGTGTGTGTGTATATATAACTTTATAATATTTTTAGTGTGTTTATCCTACTTACCCCATCATACTCTACTCTTGGTATTTTCATTTTATTATTTAATTGTCTATTTAATTTCTTGCACTTTATATTGATGCTATTTTCAGTACCAAACTTTTTTTGTTATTTACATTTAGCTACTAACTTGATTTACGGGTAGTGTTATATCAAACCACACATATTATTATTAATCTATAGAGTGTTATCAGACTATTGAACCTACGAGAAGTGTTGTTATATGCGACCGTTCATTTTATTTTTTCTACAAGATGTATTGTGTTATGTGATAGCTCGTTTTTTAGGGATATTTAAATTTTTGTACCCTATATTTTAGATTTATTCAAAATCTATACCTTTAGTTTTTTATCTCATTAAATTTATACTTTCAAATTAGATTTAATATACAAATTTATCCCTTATATCGGTCAATAATTGATTTTGATCTTTAAAATGACCAAACTATCCTTAAGAAAAACAAAGAAAATAAAACTAAAACTTTCTAAATTAAAAGCACAAAAAACCCATTTCAATGATAGTTTGGAAAATTTTAAGGTTAAAACTGTAAGTTTAAAGTTTTCTTTTTTTTTTTTTTTTTTTTTTTTTTCATTTTTATTTAAGGGTACTTTAGGTATTTTATACTTAAAATTGAAGGTTGACTATGAAAATGTATAAATTTAGATATTAAATTTAATTTAAAAATATACATTTAATGAGATAAAAAACTAAATATATAATTTTTGAATAAACTCCAAACACATAATATAAAAATGTAAATATTCCTCTTATTTATTTTTTTACGTTTGTCTCATAACCGTCTTTTAATCCATTATTATTGCATTGTAATTACGATTTATAATAATCACCAAGAGCACACGGGTACAAACTCTATCTATAACTTCATAGTTATGGGGTAATTAACTGCAAAAAACATGTAACTAAACGACACAATTATTCCCGATCATAAAGTCCCACTCCCGATACCATCAATGGACTGGCAAGCAAGAATAAATTCTTGCCAGTTGGAAGTTAATAGAGCACATAATCGAAATTAGAGAAGATTCAACTAAAGTTCGGAAGCTAAACATGCGCTTAACTGATGAACAAAGATTAGCAGAAGGTCGAGAAGATATATCTTCATCTAACCATAGGAGGCAGGGTTAAGGAATGAGGCGCAGGAGTTCTTTATGGACTCTTTAGTCGCTCTTTGGGCTACCTTTTAAATAATTGCAAGTTATACTTGTCTATCCAACAGTCCTCTGGGTTTACTTTTTTTTTTTTTTTAAAAATTTTTTTAATCCCCAATAGACGAGTGATTGACTATAACAATCCATGTTCTTGTAAATAGATTGGTAAATGATAAAGCAGCCGTGGAAAAGTAGCATGTTTGTTTCCTCGATAGCGCAGTCCTCGAGAGCAGACTGCTTTCAGTCTTTTAGCTATAAAATGACAATAAAGTTTTTGGAAAAAATAAAAAATCTGACAACAAAATCACAATAACAAAGTTGAGTTTTTTCATGGTATGTTTTCAAGTCACACATTACTTAGGACTTTGGTATTTGACTTTTTAAAAATGATTACAATACAACACAACCACACCAGAAATGTCAATTGTGTACCCCTTAAAATTAACACTTTTCAGGTAACTGCACAATATCAACCTAGAAGCGAGCCCCAAATAAACCATGTCATACAAGGTCAAATACATAATGTAGTATATAACAAGGCATAGAATGCTCTTCTCCCGCAGCGGAGCAAAAGCAAGAGAATGGTTCCTAACAAACACTCGACAAATCATCGGAGAAAGAAGCAGCATTCCTCCAACAGGCAACAGCAGCAAAGGGCGGCGAAGCTGCAGATTTTATTGTGGGCATTAACAAAAATGAAGAAAGAAGCAAAAAAATATTTAGAGAAGATTAAGCTTCAACAATTCAAGAGTTCGAGAACACGTGCAATATCATAAGCAAAAGATATTTAGAGAGGATTAAAGCTTCAACAACTCAAAAGTATGAGAAAAAAAGGTATAATAGCAAAAGCACAGCAGAGTACACATAATACTAACACCTAAAGGGAAACATCTCGTCTCATCAATTAAAGAACCAAACACTCTAATCAAGTGAAGAAACAAACACTGAAACTAGCCTAGCCAGGTTAGAAGGAGATCAAGGGATTGATATTCAATCCTTTTCATTAACCTTATCTGTGAGACAAGAAAGATTTCAATCATGGCAAACTTGAAACAAAAAGTTAAATTCAAAGAGAGGAAAATCCCCTCCATAGGAGGAGTGAAACTTTACCATCATCTATGAAAGACCTGTTTAGTGTTTAGGAAGCAACCATAGGAGAGTGCATACAAGATGAAAGAAGCAGCCAAGCCTACAAAGGCTAGCTGGGATAAAAAAGTGACTACGAAGACCATAGTAAGTTCCCCCATAAAGCTCAGCTGTGCATGCTTATATAGCCCACTGGATTGATCCCAACAACTCAACAGGAGAATCATCTTGTACTAACTAGAACTCGATTTCAAGAGTTGAGATATCTAGTAGAAGAATAGACAGAGCTAGCAGTAACTGGATGAGGTAACTCTACTTACCAATGAGGAAAAGTTTTTCCTCAAGAAACAGGAACTACTCTCTGTCCCGCAGTGGAAATACTCCTTCATGAAGCTACCCATCCCTATTCCCCCATTTGTTGCTTGTTGCAAAGCAGGTAAAAAGCTGGACCATCTTTGAGGGTGGTTATAGATCATTGTTCGTAGAGTCAAGATCATAAAAAGGCCTAAGTGAGACATCAATTTTAGCAACTCTTGTGTTCTTCTTCAAAACAAAGACCTTAAAAACTTTAGGGGAACAAGACAACATTGAAAGTTTAGCTAATTGCTTTTTGTCATCGTTCTTCCCTCGTATCTGATTGCATCCTCTTATCTTTTGATGCACTTAAAAGATGAAGCAAGAAGGAAGTGGAAAACAGCAAGAGAAATTGAAAGAAAGTTGTAGAGAATTGTGAGGATTTTGAGAGTGAATTTGTGTTTTTGCAGACAACTGAATGAACCATACAATACACCTATTTTAGAAATAGATTAGGAAGCTAAAAGATTAGAACAGAACATTCTTTAAATAAGAGATTTTATTCAGACAACTCATCTCCAAACCAACCAATAACTAATCTCCGAATCAGTTCTAATTTTACATTGATTGATTAAAGAAAGCGAGACATAAAACTGGGTCCAGAGAGACCATTCCAAGCTTAGCTTAGAACAACAAATCATTTCAGCAGGAAACATAAACACAAACAATTAATTGCCTTTTCAGCAGCCAAAAAAATGCACAAAAAAAAAAAAAAGCAAAGAAAGATCAATTTCATCATATTCCATCAGTAAAGAACGAAATAATTTTACCACTAACAAAAGAAAATAAAGTCAAATGAAACATACAAACAAAAACAAACTCCAATTTAAAAGGATTAGCAGAGCAAAAACTCTCGATTTTCAAATGCCCAAGTTATAAACCTTTCTTCCCTCATATTTTACTTCCCTCCCTCTTGCTAAAGGAAATGAAAGTTTAAGTACCCAAATCAAAAGCAGAGATGAGTAGAGGTGCATAATACATACCAGCCTCGAAGAAAGGAAAGGCAACCGTCGTTGTCATCATGGTAATGGTGGTGATCTTGGGGATAGTGCTGATTGTAAGGTTGCGGAGGCGGCGGAGGGTAGCCTCCTCCGCCGAAATACCCCTGGTACCCTCCTTCGTACGGCGAAGGGTATCCGTATCCCGGCGGCGGAGGCGGAGGCGCTGATGGGTATCCCGGAGGAGGAGGCGGCGGCGGCGCTGATGGGTATCCCGGCGGCGGATGATGCTGATGGTGATATGGAGAACCGTAACCTTGTAAAATTGAATCAAATACAGATAAAAAAAACAACAAACTGATGATAGAAAGATCGAACTTGAAAGGTAAAGAAATTGGAGTTGAAAAAACAATCATTTCAGAAGTTTAAAGTTGGAAGTTTGATTGATTTACCTGGCGGAGGGTAGGGATCTTGCTGGTAGCTCATTTTTTTTTTTTTTAAAGAATGGTGATTGAATTGGAGACGATGATGATAATTGTCGCTGAGCTGTTTAATGTTTATGATGTCGTTTGGCGGTGGGACCAGATCTTTCTCTCCGTTAATTCTAGGCTGTTTCCAGTGATGCTGCGACACGCAACATGTTTCCAGGTGAAACGGCGTCGTTTTTCTTTTGGAGGAAGAAAACGACTTAACTTTGCATTTAAAAAATGGAAAAATAGAATAGAAATAAAATTCAATCATATATGCATGTAAGCGTTTGTTATGGCGTGCTTAAAATTTACATTCATTTCATTAACAGTAAGCATGACTGAAACAGCAAAACTAGGAAAGCTCATGCTCTACACTGCAAAACAAAGACAAAAGTTAAAATATTCACACTAAATACTTTCTTTTCTTTTAACGATTTTCAATCTTTTCATTCAATTGAATTGTTCTGTTTGGTTATGGGTTTACATATTATGGCGTTTTTATAACTTTTTAAGTTTACTTTAGGGGCGATAGATAATAGTAGAGTTTGTTTGGTTATGAAACTATTGTTTCTCTTTAGTATGTTCCTGGTTATGCAATACCACATAAACTATTGGTGCCTTTTTCTCTTTTTTATTCAATTTTACATTGCTGTATTTGGTTTTGGATGGTCATTTTTTGTTTCCCCTTTCATTTATATTATATGCATAAGCAAAATTGTATTATGGTATGTTTTATTATCTATATGGGATTCTGTTATGAATGCATGGTCACTTTTCTTGTTCAAAAATTCTTTCCAATTTGTATATTTTTCTCTTGCAGAGAATAACAAAAGGTCATTTGTATACATATCTGATATTAACCATTCTGAGTGACTGAAAATAAATGTCATTTGTATGTTATGAGTGCTCTTTTGCAAGGGCTTGCCGGTTTGGTTTTTTAGTTGGCAATGGGAGAACTTTGGGTCCCCAATCAATGTCTTTGGACCTTCCTCATCTTCCCATAGCACTTCTGTTACCCAGGACAGTTTCCATAATATTGTGTGCATTAATTGATCGGTGCTTAATATTGTGATTGTGGTATGCTTATAGGTAAGATACCTTTGGTTCAAATCTTTGAATTTTTCTTAGAATATTTATTAAACTCATTTACCCCTTATCTTCTACAAAGATTGGACAACAATGGTTAAGAGGCGCTTGTTGCATTCCACTGGTATTAAATGACAATCTTTTTTGATTTCACTTGTTTATACAAAATTAACATTCAAATCACAATTGTGTGACATTTTTATTACCTATTATTTGTGGCTCCTACTGATATACTATACGAATAAACAAAAAATAAATTACAAAAACCGCATCACATTACCTAAACTGTTTTTAGGGTCTAATACATATGCTTTTACAATTTCTTAAGGATCCTTATTATGAAACCTATATCACAGCTTTGGTAAGATATATAAGTTGCCCTCCACTAACAACCTATTTTTTTGTAATTCAAATGCTTGGAGCGTCTGCTTTGTGGTTTGCACTGCTTTTTGTGGTGTATAGAGCGATCTCAATGATCATAACAACATAATTCCTAATACCGATTGGCTCAATATGTCTTGTAACTTGTAAAGTCTAATGAATTCCCATATATATACTTCTAATCCGTTCATTTTCACTTCAAAATCCATGTGGGATTTGGCCCTTTTATAACTTCCCTACGACCAGTGTCTTTATCAACAATCATAATTGTGACCATAAAGAGTATACCCACGTACAAGCAATAAATTCTATGCGTCACCTTGCGTCTTTGGTCGTCTCCAGCTCCACCAAGAAGATGGAAGTAAAGCTTTCTACAAAATATAGACACATAAGATGGATTTAATGAGACATAAAGCCTAAAGAAATGATACATAACAAAAATTTTGTAAACTAGTATACAAGTGGTGGTAAAAGCAGAACCATAATGTCAGGTTTTTCAATCTCGTTATGCATTGCCGTTGCTTGTTCAAGAAAATACATCTCCCTCGAAAAAATATTCTCCAACAAGATAAAGATGAGACATAAAGGAATGACATTTATTGCTCTTTTGGCCTTTTCTATTTCTGACATTCTGCACAGTTTTCACCTCTCATATTATTCTCAGGTTATATTTTCCAAAATTATTGCTGCTTCATCCAAAAATCTCTCATGGAATAAAATAGTTAAAATTATTTCAAGAGTATTGAAATGGTAAATAAACAGGATAAAATCCTCTTAAAATTCTGTGTTATATCGAAACATATTGTCAATATTATTTATTTTTAATAATATTAAAGTAGTATCTCAATATTTTTTTAGTATTTTGAGGCTAATTTTTAGGAGATAAAATGTCAAATATGCCCTTATCATTATTTTTTTCATAGTTGTTAGAGAGGTGCCTAAGGCGAGCAGAATGAGAAATAAACTATAAAATAATAACCCTTAAACATAAACTGTAAAATTATAATGTATGTTGTTAGAGAGATACGTGAGAGGAGCATAATTGAGAAATTATACTACCAGTGTGGTTACTCTAGACATAAAGGGCTTTCTTAAGCTTCAACAATGGAATATGATGATCCAATGACGAAGAAAGGTACTGCGACAAACATAATTAAACAACCATTATATGAGTAATGATAATTCCTCCAACAAAATGGAAGAATGTGCCTAAAACAAATTTCATATGGATGGAGGCAACTAATAGCCGAATCAGCAAGCCCTTCCAAAAGGGCACCAAACAAACGTGAAACCGATTGACCTAAATCCATCATGCAGGATATTCAAAGATCAAAGTTCCACCAAGTGGTATGAATTGATTGTACTTTATTCGCATACTTCATTTAAACATGAAACTGTATTTTTCTACTTCTATTGTCTAATATTATTTTTACAATGTGAAAATTCTCACCCCTATGACACCTCCAAGTCATTAAGGCAAGAGTAACTAATACGTATATGACACAAATCATAATAAAAGTAAATCCATGTAGCATATCGTGACCGATAAAATGTTAAAAGGTATCGCCTCTCCTATCATAGAAATAATCCACCTAGATCAAGTACTTTTCAGTAGTAACAATGTTACATATAACAAACAAAATAGAGAATCATAATAGAGCGAGCTGCATATAGAAATAGGACGCAAAAAAGAAACAGACTTTGTAACAAGAGCTTCTTAAACTAAATCACAAGGAGCAATGAGTTTCTATGCACAGGTACACCAAAGAGAATTTGACTTAAAGATAACCTAGTAGTCCAGTTGTATACAGGCCCATTGAGAAGTCCAGCAATTTGCCAATCCATTCTTTATGGAGTAACAAGGACAAGCCTTCGGCCGATAACATAAATGGCACAACCGTAATATCACAGGAACAAAACTATTTTTAACTTTACATTCATGTCAGTATTTTGAATGTTTTCTTTTTCATAGTTTATATATATATATATATATATATATATATATATTTCAGGCCGTCTGGCTATATGGCCTGAAAGATAAATGTTAAGATGAAAAAAAAAAAAATAATGAAAAGGATAGACAAACAAATTAATTAATGAAAATAGGACTTTCATGGAAAACACGGATAAGCAAATGAATTTTTCCGCCTACTTGAATTCACAAGTCAAACTTTTCGCTTTCATATATTATTAGATTTCTTACTTTTCCTTCCAAGAAAATTTATGCACACATCTTGACATATGATCTCTCTGTCTAGAAAGTCATCAAAAGATCAAGCCAATCATACTGCTAATTACTAATATATTATATCTATTTATATAAAGATCCCAATCTACTTATAATGCCATTGCAAACACATCCCAACACAACGTCACAAATCCAAAATCTCTAAAGCCACACCAATTTCCATCTCTTTCCCACAGAGAACAAGATGAACAACAAGAACAACAAGACTCCTATTTCTTATCCCACGGCTGAGGAAATCAACCCTTTTCACCAAATATCACAGAACGAAACCAACCAACACCAAGAACAACAATCCATGACCACACCAAAAGAAACAAACCCTCTTCTCCAAACAACCTCAGAATCACAACAACCCCCACAATACCCTTCCATTACACCAACAAAAGAAACAAACCCTTCTCACCACCAACCAAACACTTCACAACCGGATCATCATCATCAAGAGAAACAAGCTGACCATCATGATCATCAAGATGTTTCAGCGGGTCCCTCGTGCTCTTCTGATCCGCCAGCAGACGCGGAGAAATGGGGAACTCACGTCATGGGGCACCCTGCGGTGCCCACGTGTCACCCGGGCAACAAGAAAGCGGCCTTATGGGGTGCCCCTAGTGATGAAGCCCACCAATTCCACTATCCATACCTCCAATACAGCCCCATTGAGAAGGCTAGCAATGGCCAATCCATTCTTCATGTCTTCAACTCATGGAGTAACAAGGCTGAGTCTATGGCCAACAACATCTGGCACAACCGTAAGATCATCCACACTAACAAAACTACCTTTTATTATATACAAAAAGTTTAAAGAGAGTACTACTAGCGCTAAGAACCTTAATTTGTTTAATGATTCTGGTTTTTGTTTGTGTTTGTTCAGTTAGAACTGGACCATCTGTGTCCGGAGCTGCATGGGGGAAGATGAACGTGACAGCGAAGGCCATAACCGGAGGCGGATACGAGTCTCTTTACAAGCAGACATTCTCAACTTATCCGAATGAGAAGCTCAAGAAGACATTTGCTTGTTATCTTTCCACATCAACTGGGCCTGTGGCTGGAACTCTTTACTTGTCTAATTTTCATGTGGCTTTCTGCAGCGATCGCCCCTTATCCTTTACTGCACCCTCTGGGCAACAAAGTTGGAGCTATTACAAGGTAAATATATAACTTAACTACCACTATAACAATTGAACCTGTTATATGATTAATTACACTAATACATGTTAAATGGAAACTGCAGGTTGTGGTACCTCTGCCAAATATTGCCACTGTAAATCCAGTGGCGATGAGGGATAGTCCATCAGAAAACTATATACAGATCGTCACCGTTGATGGGCAGGATTTCTGGTACATGGGTTTTGTGAATTATGAGAAGGCATCAAGGCATCTAACAGAGAGTATCTCCAGTTTTGTTGCACCTGGATATGCCGTGCAACCCCCCGTTGAGAAACACACGCAGTGACCATTCTATTGTTTGGATTATTCGATCACTTTTTATTTGAGGATCAGTGTATGAGTGGTGTTTTTTTTTTTTTTTTTTTTTTTTTTTTTTTTTTTCATATGAGAGTATATATTTGTCCCCTGTTTCAACTACTCTGTTTTATTCTTTTGTTATGTCTTTTCTCCTGTATTTGAGTTCTTGTTAATAATCTCAAGATTCGTAACTATGATTATTTCCATTGTAATGCGTTTTTTCTTTCTCTTACATATTATATCCAAGTCTTTCCCTTATTAAGCACATTGAACTTTTTTTTTTTTTTTTTTTTTCTTTTGGGACTGACCAAAATGCATATCTATCGTAGGAAGTATATGGCGAGACAACCTGAGGCTTAGTTCAAACAAAATTACAGCCAAAAATAATTATGTTAAGAAAACATAAATAAAACAAAAGTAATACAAAACAGCTTTTTTTTTTTTTTTTTTTTTTTTACTTATTAATTAATAAAATTAACAGAATAAATGTGCAAAAACTGAGATCAAAAGCGTTTCAAAATTAGTTAGGAACCACTATAATGTCAGTTATTCTGCAGTTATGAGCTGCTCTAACAGTGTCTACTCTCTAGAGCATTCTTCTATCTATTGGTTCTGAGATACTAGATGCTCCAAAAGATCTACAACTAGCCTCAGAGTGTGGCAATGAACACGGACTTGGTACTGGCTTTTCGAGTGGTGATGCCAGACGATTTGTCCAAAAAACTGATGAATAAAACTGATAATCTTGGATTCAAGTAACCACCAGAGCCAAGCTCCTAGAAAGTCCAATCCGTGTCAGTACTATCGTGAAAGATGAGCGGAAAAAAGAATATTTTTCATTAACTGGTCAATACAAATTACAGGGCAATACAAATATACAGTCAATATAAAGAATTCTCTAGGACAAGAAAAGGAAACTATCAATGCCTATCAATCCCATGATTCCGAGGGATATTCTAGCTGTACAATAAAATCAATAAAAATTTTCCTAAAACACACACACGTTTACATATTCTAGCAATCAGGGATTATGATTAAGCTAGCTGTACACTTCCACAAGTACTAAGTGACGAAGCCTAAAGCCAGAAAGCTTCGTATCCGCTCAAGAAACATTCTGCCATCAAGCCCTTATGTTTGTCTGACTTTGTGAAATGTTGATGGCATCCGCAGCAGCCTCCTCCACAGCCTCGATCTTCTCTTCCTTAGTACGAAGCTCCTTGTCCTCGGCATGGATTTCTCTTTCTCAAACATTAAGTGACTTCTCTGCATCAGCAAGTTGATTCTTGATAGTCTCTAGCTCTCGAGAAAGATAGTTTGATGTAGAATCAATTGGATCCGAACCAAGTAAATCCCTTGATTCTCATCTTATTAGTTTGTTTGTTATTTGATGATATTCTTTCATTGTTCCGTTTTTTGCTTGTTCATGTTTGAAATTTGAATTGCAGATTATCTCATAGATTGACTGTATATGATCCAAGATATAGTCCTCACAGATCGTATACAATCTAAGGTGTAATTTTCAACACCAACAAATCTGACAAGGATCACATGAACGTATCAGAAGGAATTAGGTAAGACGTGGCAAAGTTATGATAATCAAAAGGGTTTCAATACTTCTATCTTCTCAACATGTCTCATTTTAGCACTTTTTATTCCTTGGACAATGCAAAATGACAATGCAAAGTTGGTACAAAAAGTTGTACTAACATTGCAACAAATTTCATAGTTCGAGGGGTAAATTGCCAAGATTGAAAGTTGAGAGACCAATTTGCCAAATTTGCAAAGTTAAAGGGTATCCATACGAAAAAAGAAAAACATGAACGCAGCTAAAGAAGAAACTAGTGGAAACAAGATAGAGATATTATAAGAAAAAGAGGTAATGGCCATGCCCAACAGCTCATAAAGTTGTAAAAAGACTCCTATTCTGTGGTATTTTCCTTTTCATCTTCACTGCGCCCTTTAATTTCATTAGCTTTTTTTCCTCTTCTGATTTTTTCAAAGCGTTACCTTGCAAATAATCCTTCAGAAATAGAGAAATACAATATGTTAGCTCATGAATCATATTAAAAAACAAAATACCAATGCATTTCCATTTCAAAGAAGAGATCAAAATCTGCCATGAGACAATTGCATAAAATATAACCTTTTCAAAATAGTCTATCCCCTCTTTTTAGGTACTCGTGATACAACGTGACTCAAAACGAATTACCTGAGTTTCAAATGTTTGTTTCGGTTCACAACCAGAGACGGGCTCCAAGGGAGGCCAATATTCGTATGCATGAAGTGATGAGCCTTGAGAATGGGAGGCATTGTATCCCATTTGGAACCATTGTTCCATCAAATTCTCATACTCGTTTGACTTTTGATCTTTTTTTACGGCATTCGCCGCATCCTCCTTCAGAGTCTGGATATGCTTGTCCTTTCTGCCAAGTTCTGCATTCGCAGCTTGAATCTTGACATCCTTGGCATGAAGCTTGGCATCCTTGTCATGAAGCTCGGCATCCTTAGCATGAAGCTTCAGATCCTTAGCATTAAGCTCCGCAAACTTAGCACAGATTTCATCTTCTTGTACCTTGAGGGACTTCTCTGCCTCAGCAAGTTGATTTTTAATAGTGTCCATCTCTCTAGAAAGCATATCGTTCGTTTCCAACTAGTCCAAGTCAGCAATTTGTGCTTTCTGCAAAGTAGGTTCCTCTTGCTTGGAAACCGGCGTGCTCTTGAACTCCGATTCGGATTGAGCAAAAGAAGTAAGCATCATCTCTAGCGCCTAAACAAGAAAGAAGAGTTAAAATTTAAATTTGACCGCAGAGTAAAGAAAAGTCACTTTTTTGTTCTCTCTCCAAATACTAAGAGTGAAAAATTGCCTTGGTAGAGTAGGAAATGCCTTTCTGCAATGTCTTACTGAATCCCAGCTCCTCCATCCGCTTCCTCTCGTCTGTGGAAAGAAGCCATTTAGCTTGCTTAAAAATCAAGTCATCTTTGTAAAGAGAAGAGGGACCTTTCTCAGCTTCGTCAACAATCTGCACAGAACTTTCACTGGAAGATGAATCTAGGACGAATACGTCGAAAGGTACAGTAAGTCCTTGGAGCTGGTCAAAAGGTTGAGGATTGGACTGTTCATGAGCAGTCTGGAGAGTGCTTGACTTGAACTCGCTTCTGGAGATGGAGCTATGCTTCTAAGTTGATGGATTGGCCAGAATGTTAGAAATTCTTCTTCTTTTAGCTTTTTGAAACCTCAAGGATTCAGGAAAAATAGCATGGTTGAACCGCAAAGGGACTGTTTGTTAAACCATCTTCAGTAAGTTTGAGAAGTGAAAAAGAATTAAAACAAAATAATAAACAACCACAACCAACAGCAACATTACCTTCAGCATGCAAGGAAGGAGAAGAGAGAGTAGGGATGTCATCCAACAAGTACTTTGGGACATTCTCCGGCGTCATCAGATTCTTGTAACTCATGTAGTTATCGAATTTAAGAGCTCTAAAAACTCGAATGAGTGTTGCTGAGCATTGGTTCTTTCAGCTTCTCTGCATCTAAAAGCAACAAACAAAAGTAGCCAAAGATGATAGTCAGGGGGGGGAAAAAAAAGAAGTGCATGGATCAACAACAACAGGCTATATGAAAAAGAGAGAATGAAGATCACGGGGGAGAAAAATCACACCAGGAATGCCACCCCACCCCTTAGGGACCAGCGGAGTGCCAGGTAGTTTTCCTTCTTTAGGAATGAACTCCCAATCAGTGCCACTGGCGAAGAGAACCCTTTTTTGCCAGTGCTTAGGGACAAATTTTGGGCAATCCAACACCAAAAGGCGATTTTCCGTTGGACGCAGGTGCCAGCGTTCAGTTTTTCCTCTGTAATGTAACTTATAACAGAAATTGAATTCGTCCAATTTGATGTGGTCCTTTTCCTCGCTGCAGATGCGCCACAAGATGACGGCGCCAGCCATGTGCGTCCACACATTGAGACTCAAGTGTGTTGGGGCCAGGCCGAAATGTGCGAGCACCGTCCTGAAGAAGGGATGAAAGGATAATCGTAGGCCGCATTCAAAGGCCAACATGTGCAAACAAATCTCCCCTGGATTGGGTTGAGACGGCAGATCTCCTGCCGAGGGTATTCGCAGCCTCACCCCTGCGGGGATGCTGAATTTCAGCCTCGAATCGTCGATGTCATTTTGGGACAACAATGCCACACGTTCAGTGTTGATGGGGTTCTCAGTATTGGCCATGCTATCTTAGATCCGTTTGACGCTCAGAACATCAAATTTAAACTTTTTGTGAGACAAAAAACACTGTATTAAAATTATGGGAACTCCGGCACAAAAGTATTAGAAGATAAAAAAAAAAAAAAAAAAAAAGATTTAGGTAGAAAAGATTTTCTAAAAACAGAAAGATCATGAAAAAAAAAAAAAACGACGCCATTTCTGGAGAGAGAAAGAAAGAGAGATGGATGGAATCCAAAAAAAAAAAAAACAAATGTTTGATTAATCCAAAAAGATAAAACATGAAAAAAACAAAAAAAAACTTGATTACAGCGGAAAAATATTGCTCTATTTTAGACAAGATCACAATGGATTGCTAAATCACTGTGATCTCCCTTGATTGGTGTGTCCGTTATTAACCCTTCAAAACTGCCGCCCACAAATCACTAGCAGTGTATTGGGGATTTGTGATGCAGAACATCTCGACGCTGCCAAAAAAAAAAAAAAAAAAAAAAAAAAAAAAAAAAAAAAAAAAAAAAAAAAAACAGAAAAAATGATTAGAGAGAGGAGAAAAAAAAAATAAAACGAAAAAAAAAAATCAAACAAAAATGAAATAAAAAACAAAATAAAATGATTAGTCTTTAAAAAAAATTAAAAAATACAAAAATGAAAAAAAAAAAAAAAAAAATCCAACCAATAACAAAGAAAATTTAACATTATTGAAATGTGAAAATTAGAGGCTTTTTATAAATTTTAAAATAGCAATAGTTTATGATTTTGGATATAACATATGGGGTGTATGGAGAAAGATAAAAATTATATAATTAGTTTCTTTTTTAAATTAGATCTAATTACATAATTAAACATACTATAATTACTTTTTTTGGTCATTGTATACAAGGCTCTTTTTATCATAAAAAAAAAATTTAAAGTAAAAAGGGTTGTGTGAATAAAATCATCATAAACTTTTTTTTCTAAATGTTAAAAACATTTCATTAATAAAAAAAAACTACAAAGAACTGAATTTAAAAAACTTGATCCAACAAACTAAAATCGATAGATTCCTTGACGTGGTTGTTCATAAAGTGATGTCATTTTTTTAGACTATAGTATTGCCGTTTTTGAAGTTGTTGTTGTTTACCTGAATTCTTCTACTTCTACCTTTCTATTTACAGTTGATTCACTACATCATCAGAAATCATCAGTTTAAAAGTGATGTCGTATTTCAGAAAATTGTCGTTTTTGGAATTTTCGTCATATGGAATAAACAATGAATATGGAAGTTTAAACAATAAAAAGTCCCCATCTAACATCACATCAGCATTTTCTAAAAAAATGGTGTCGTTTTTCTAAAATGGTGTCGTTTTGCCAGTCATGCGTCGCAGGAAAAGAGAAATATCAGGCTAGTTCATTAACATCTAAGATAAATACCCTTGGTATGATCACAATTCACAAACAGTTTCATGCATAAGAACGTTTAAATTTCAATGAACAAGTAGTAACAATGCACTAAAAGTGCACCTTATTTTCATGAACGCATGAACCCAAAAGTACTAGAAACCCACAATTTACTTTACTTTTGTCATTTCATATTAAAAAACTGCAAAATATACGAGTACTATAGATTCCACGCTCTAATACATAGCGATGACAAAGTTAAACAAAATGACTTCAACTCTTTGTGAAGCATGTTAACCAAACCTAAAAGTGTTTTTCTTTTCTTTTCTCTTCTTTTCTTTACTTTGCAAAAGAAGATTAAACTGAGATAAGTTTCACGACATTTTAAGGAAATAGTTAGCTACTTCTATACTTGTGTTCTAAAAGTCACTCCTCATGTTGGTTTTCGGTCACCACCAGAAAAGGGCTCTAACGTTGGCCAATCTGCGTAGGGAGGAAGTGACGAGGCCTGAGAGCGGAAAGCGTCGTATCCCTTAAGGAACCACTGTCCCATCAAAGTCTCATACTCGCTCGACTCTTTGAACACTTTGACAGCGTTATGTGCAGCCTCCTTGAGAACATGGATTTGCTCATCCTTTGCGCGAAGTTCCTCAGCTTTCGCACGAAGCTCCACATCCTTACTCTTCAGCTTGGCATCCTTAGCATGAAGCTTCAAGTCCTTAGCATTAAGCTCCGCTTCCTTAGAAAGAACCTCGACATCCTTGTTATGGATTTCGTATTCTCGAGTCTTGAGTGACTTCTCTGCCTCAGCAAGTTGATTTTTGATAGTGTCCATCTCTTTAGAAAGCCTATAATTGGTCTCCAACTGATCCAAGTAAGCAATCTGAGCTTTCTGCAAAGCAATAGTCTCCTCTTGCTTGGAAATCTTCCTCTTCTTCAACTCCGACTCGGATTGAGCAAAAAAAGTAAGCATCATCTCCAGGGCCTAAACAAGAAAGAAGAGTTAAAAGTTAAATCTGACCGCAGAATAAAGAAAAGCCTTTTTCTTGTTTTCTTTTGAAATATTAAATAGATGTGTAAAAGATTGCCTTGACAGAGTAGCAAATGCCTTTCTGCAATGTCTTATTGAGTCCCAACTCCTCCATCCGCTTCTTCTCATCCGGGGAAAGAAGCTGTTTAACTCGCTCGAAAATCGAGTTATTATCTTTGTGAAGAAGAGAGGGACCTTTCTCATCTTCGTCAACAATCTGTAAAGAACTTTCACTGGAAGACGACTCTAGGACGACAGGTACAGCAACTCCTCCAAGCCGGTCAAAAGGCGAAGGATGGGACCAACCATGAGCAGTGTGGAGAGTGCTTGACTTGAACTTGCTTCCAGCACTAAAGTCATGCTTCTCGGTCGACGGATGAGCCTCCATGTTAGGACCTCTTCTTCTTCTTTTAGCTTTAGGAAACCTCAAGGATTTGGGAAAAACGTCATGGTTGAAGCGCGAAGGGACTGTTTGTTAAACCATCTTCGGTAAATATGAGAAATGAAAAAAAAAAAAAAAAAACCATTGAAAAGGAACAAAAAACAATTACCTTCACACAAGGAAGGAGAAGAGAGAGCAGGAATGTCATCCAACAAGTACTTTTGGACATTCTCCGGCGTTATCAGATTCTTGTAATCCCTGTAGTTATGGTCGAATTTAAGAGCTCTTTTAACTCTAGACCAATAGAAGTTGCTGAGCTTTGGTTCTTTCAGCTTCTCTGCATCTAAAAGCAACAAACAAAAGTAGTCAATGATCATAGTCAAGGAAGAAAAAAAAAAAAAAAAAAAACAAACAAAGTCTATACGAAAACGGGGAGAGAAATCACGGGGGAGGGAAATCACACCCCCCACTCCTTAGGGACGAGCGAAGCGCAAGGAAGTGTTCCTTCTTTGGGACTGAACTCCCAGTCAGTGCCACTGGCGAAGAAAAACCTTTCCTGCCAGCCCTTAGCCAAGAATCTTGGGCAATCCAACACCAAAACGCGATTGTCTCTTGGATAGAGGAACCAGAATTTGGTTTTAGGTCTGTAACGCAACATATAACAGAAGTTGAATTCGTCCAGGGTGATGTGGTCCTTTTCCTCGCTGCAAATGCGCCACAAGATGATGGCGCCAGCCATGTGCCTCCACACATTCGGACTTAGCTGAGTTGGGGCCAGGCCGAAATGCGCCAGCACGGTCCTGATGAAGGGATGAAAGGGTAATCGCAGGCCGTTTTCAAATGCCACAGTGTACAAACCAATCTCCCCTGGCTTGGGACAAGACGGCAGATCCCCCGCCGAGGGGATTCGCAACCTCACCCCCGCAGGGATATTGAATTTCAGCCTCAAGTCGTTCATGTCATTTTGGGACAACAATGTCACATGCTCAGTACTGTTGATGGGGTTCTTCTCAGTATTCGCCATGTTTCTCTTAGTCTCTTCTCTATTATGGAAACTTCTCTAGAGGATAAAAAGAAGTTAATGGAGAATTCAAAAGATATTAATAGCAACTTATAATGAAAACATCCTTTAACTTGAAATTGCCAAAAACCTTATTAGATCAATCTTTTCATACTCTAAGGGGAAAAATCAGAGTCATTATTCAGTCATTTTTATATCAAAACTTGAAGAATATCTGCAGATTCAACACATACTGATGAAAAAAAATAGGTAAAATAACTTGTGAAGCAAGTTACTACAATATCAGGAGCAAGAGCAAAGCAAATCTCCACATTCCAGCAAAACTTGGAAGAAAAAAAAAATCCATAAATTTTGTGAAACACATCTTTTTTTTTTTTTTTTTTTCTGCCCCTACAAAAAGTAGAAAGCAAGTTCTGATTAGGTTCATAGCTCATTTAGGAAACCCAAAACGACAAAAAAAAAAAAAAAAAACCATTACCGGGAGTTGTCACAAGGAGATAAAGTTGAAAAAAAAAAAAAAAAAAAAGATTACCTGGTGTTAAGGGGGAGAGAGAGAGAGAGAGAGAGGAGAAGAAGAAGAAGAAGAAGATGCTGATAAACTCTAAAAGACTTGCGGAAGGGGAAAGATCATGAGCTCTTTCCCGAGCTATTTTTCTTCTGAACTTTTCTTCAGCTTGAAGAAGAATACGAAATGGTTTTCTGCATAATACTATTTCCCTTCTGATTTATCATTCCTTTTATCTTTTTTGGTTGTTATTTTACGTTGAAGAAGTAGACGACGGAGTTCTCACAATATCTGCGACCCTTCAAACCCACTGCATTTTTCATGCACCTTGCTTCTTTCTGTTATTCTTTTTGTTTTTCATTTTCCTTTTTTTTATTTTTTTAATTTTAGGAAGCTTCTTTCTATTTTGAGTCCGAAGAAAAAATTGTCCTCAAATATGGGGATTCGGAGCGGGTTTTCGCCCTTTTGTGGTGCAAAATATTAAATTACTACTAAATATAAACAAATTTGATTTTTCAAAACAAGTGTTTTTCTGGTTCATTTAAACATAATAGCCGGTGAAAAAGTGTAGTTTTGAATGTTATATAGATAAAGGATAAAAGATCGAATACAAATGCATTTGTCACGTATCATTTGAAGGTGAGTAGAATAATAATCTTCAAGATTATTTGCAGAAACAAAATGCTCGAAAAATGAAATATCAAGAATGCTCAAAAATGAAATATCACAAATTCATAATCAAGTCCCGTTAATGTTATTAAGCCCTTCTTATATTTTTCACACAATGAGATTAGCATTTACATCGATGCTTAATAGTTATAAGTTGAATTTTATAGTTTAAAAATTACCAATCATAAACATAACCACTATTTTAGTTTGTTATTTTATTTTTTATCCTCAGAGAGTTCATTGCTCTTCTTGTAAGAGTCGAGGAGTATGGCACATCCAACTCTTAGGCTACGTTTAGTAAAAAAAAAAAAAAAAAAGACAAACAATTACAAACTGAGAAAAATAGAGGAGGAGAGGACCTTTCCCTTCTTGGTATGGATTGTCTCACCCAATCCATTCCCTCCTCTTTTCTCTCCTACCAACCACCATGGCTGGCACCAAAATCCTTTCCACTAACCCCTCAAGCCTTCCTTTCTTTTACTTTCCCACCCGCCAAACAAGCTCTCAAGGACTCGCTACTAAGTACTAAGTTCACGTAATCATATCCATAATTTTATCACACATGGTATTGAGGGCAACATGAAGCCCACTTCTCATTGAGTATTGAAATTCTAACAACATCATAAGCAAAATATAATGTCTCTTTCAAAACTGATAGTAAGTCACTGATCCCAGATGTCCCAATACCCGTTTCAAGCTATGCCTGGTCCTAGCATCATCAACAACTATTCTCATAAAATCTCTAACAAAGGATCATAGGTCACTAACGCGGTGTATAAAATTAAACTGGTACATAGAGCCATGCTACTGCTTCGAGAGGCTCAATTGCGGTGCCATTCAATTGTCTTAGCGCTTCTTCTTGCTTCCTTTTGCAGCACCGGATTTGGAAGGAGTGGCAACCAGGTACACGAACAGAACCACAATGGTGATCACAGATATCAGAGACCCATATTTAGCCAACAATCTCTGCAAAATGAAAGAGGCCAACAGCAAACTTATTATTTTAAGTTGGTTATTAATTAAATTGTAGATTGCTCCAAGAGAGCTGAACTGGTCCAGAAAAGGCACAACATAAGATCAAATGTCACCTAGGATGTTTAACAAACTTTCAAAATCCAAAACATTTGAACCAATGAGAGTAAGTCACATACCTTAACCTGTGGAAATTTGGGCCCAGTCAAAGATAATTCCATAACAACAAAAACAAAAGGATTCAGTTAAAACGGTAAGTGTTCAAAATCAGCCAGCTTAAAACAGCAACCGAGCAAGTTGTGCAAAAAACCTCACCCACTCAAACTTCTTCTCAGGAGGCCTGTCAGCAAGAACATCTAGAGGAAGGATTGGAGTTGAATATGCCTCCTGATGGAAAAAAAAAAAAAAAAAAAAAAAAAGGTCAGGGAAAAAATCTCAAATGGCTGGGAAAAGGAGGGAAAAAGAAAGAGGCAAAGATCACCAAAGATGACATATGTCCCACCTGTAGAGCAGCCTTTGTGGGAATACGGAATGTGATTACAGCAGGTGCACCATTGAAAAGTCCTTTGGCTTTGGCCTCCAATTCAAAAGAATGGGATAGAATTCCACCACTGTATTATGGAAATTGAAAAGATACGAAAACAAAAATAAGGCTAAATCCAATGGAGGCAATACAAGGTGAAAAAAATTTCCATAACAAATACGCGGGACTCACGCATCAAGCCTCTCCCATGACTTTGAAATGTTACCGCTGACTACATCAAAGATTTCCTGGGGCCAGCTATCATCATTCAAACTTACATCATATGCCGTCCTGAAAAAGCATATAAAGTAAGATAAGAACTGATAGAGAGAGAAATACATCATGGGCACAACGTAAAAGAGAAAAATCCCTATAATAAGTTACAAATATCAAGTGAATATATCACTACATCAGTATCAACTTTCAAGCAAAGAAACCCAAAAAAAAAAAAAAAAAATGTATCAATCCAATTTTAGACCTTTGATCACTATGAAAATGTCCATCATGAGCAAGTCATTGGTGAGTGGTGAACTCTCTTCTCTTCTCTTGCACGTCAAAGAAAAAAGAATATAATAAACAAGACCATTTCTATCAGTTTTCGGTCACATTTCCTTCAAATGGAACATTCAGGTTTCAACCGATTTTCCATTTCTATCAGTTTTCGGTCACATTTCCTTCAAATGGAACATTCAGGTTTCAACCCATTTTTTTCTATCCGTGACCATTTTAAAACAACAATATCCTCTTTCTTTTTTTATTCACACTTCCGTAAAAATGTTCACATACTCAATCACATAACCCAATACTTGGATTAATTCACGCATGCAAAAACACAACATATAAGCAAATTAATCTGATGATACACCTTTCGTCTTTGCAAAGAGTGATTAAAAAATCGCATCGAAAACATTAATTTAATTTTAAAAACAATCAATAAACTTCGTATATCGACGCTACAAAGATCATGTTCTGTAACGTCGTTCTAGATCCACACACACAAAAAGAAAAAAGAAAAATAAAACGTAGACAAAAATTTCGTTAGTTTTGAGCTGAATTTTCTCCGTATCTAGACTAGAATTCCAATAAATTCACGTTCGCAAACCCTAATCCGAGACATAAATATCCAGACAAGATCAATCAGATCATGCATGCAAAAGGTCAATCGGATCTGAAACAGAGGATTCAAGCTGGATCTGAACAGGAAAAGGAAAAAAATTCTCAATTTGAAATTAGGAAAAGACGTACAGAGATCCTTGGTTGTAGATGTCGATGGAGACGGAGACGCGCTCGGAGCCGGACTTGAGCCTGGTGAGAGAGGCCTTCTTGTGGGCGACGATGAAGGGAACGTCGTCGGAGGCGCCGAGAGCCAACGACACCATGAATAGAGCTAGGAGGCCGCAGATCAGGGATTGGGAGAACGGTTTCGCCATTTTCGATGCCGTTTTTGGATTCGAAGTGTGTCGTTCGGGTCTCCAGATGATGGGGATTCTCTAATTTATAGGCTGGGACTGGGAGGAAAACAGGTGTTTCTTTTTTTTTTTTTTTTTTGGGTCCAAGTGGAAAGCGTGAAAGTACTACGGGAGGGTTAGCATCGCAATTTGGCACCACAATAGGGGTTATTTTTTTAGGGCCTGTTTAGATCGCTGGTTCGAATTTTTAATTTAAGTTGAAATTTAATTTTATGTGGGGTTAAATGTAATTATTTTAGCTTTTTTTAGTAAAACTCAAATTTTAAATTCTTAAACATACACTTTTAGACAATTCTTAAACATACATATTGAAAATGAAATGAACCTTTTCTATTTCCACCATGAGCTTATATTAGCTTAAATATTTTTACTTTTTAGTTTAGAATTAAATAATAAATAATTTTTTAAAAAAAAGAGATATTTTTAATAAATTAGGTATTTAAAAAAGTAGAATTTACAATTTTCTTATTATTTTTCAACTCAGCGAGCTAAAATGCAATTTTTTTAAAATAAAAAATATACATCAATTTCTTTTGTCTTTACTACATAAAATTTAAACCTCGTTTATTATATTAATTTGAGTTTTTAATTTTAGTTTTATAAAAGTCACATCTAATTTTTTATACTACAGTTAAAAATTCTTATATAAAATCACATCTCAACTCAAATTAAAAACTTAAATCCATAAACTAAACGAGGCCTTCAAATGTTAATCTTTTTCAGGGAAAACAATTTACAAATTTTGGATCTATTTAATTTATATGTTTAAATTAGTGATTCTTAATTTTGATATTTAAAATTTAAATTTTTTTAAAAAAAAAAAATGTAACAACATCAAAACTATAAATTTAAATGCATAAAACAAATGAATCCTTAATTGCTCAAAAGAATTCACTTACATCATAATTTTCTCGTGAAAAGACATCACATTTTAATTTTAACTAAAAAAATTAAAAAATATCACTCAAAATAATAAAAATATAATTTATATCATTCATTTAAAATAAATAATTGTCAGTAGAAAATAAAAGATGATGATAACATCTATCTAATTATTGGAAGAAAGAGATAAATAAACTAAGATTTGAAATAAATTGAAATTAATAGGTCAATAATTTTACATAAATTAATAAATAAGCTAAATTATTATTTTTATCCATAACTTGACAAGTTATTATTCATAATTCACGATTTTTATTCATAATTTATCTGTCTATAAACTATAACTTAATAAATTTATCCATAATTTATCTTATTATAAATCATAATTTAATAAATTATAACCTATTAAATTTTATAACTAAAAATTAACCTATATATTTTCTTAAAATATTTTATATTGGCATATTTCTTTCTATTTGCGCTAATTATTTAGGATGGCGTTGCCCAACTTTTCTCATTTTAGCCACGCCGATTTTACTGGGGCCTGCCAGTTTTGAGTTGGGTTGGAATGAAGCAAGAAATTGCGGCCCAAAGCAGCGATGGGTAGTATGGGCCTGGACGATCAAAAAGGCTTTTATGAGAAAATTAGGCAATATGACCTAATTTGTCCAACTTGAGTGCCCTTAATGCGGGGAATTGTAGTAAATAAAAATTAAATTAAATAAATAGTATATTTTAAAATTATTTAAAATAAATAAAAATTTATGATGTAAAAATTCATTTATTATTGATAAAAATAATTTATGTGGTAAAACGTTTTAATTTAATTGAATTTTTTTCTCAATTGTAAAAAATAAATTTACATGAAAAATATTTTTACTAACCGTCAATAAAATATTTAAATAGTAAATTGTTATTTACATTAAATAGTTTTTAAATCTGCTATTTATTTTAATTAATTTTCTATAAATTTATTATTTACATTATTCTCCCTTGATATAAACTGGAAAAAAAAAATGTAGACTGAAATTTGTAGCATTTAAGAAAATAATTATGCTCTTTCATTAAAGGTGCATTCTTCTAAATTTTCCTTTTCAAGAAAAGTTTCGACGGCCTCCAAAACTTTCTTAGGCTTGCAATCTAATTTTGGCACATATATAAATGGATTAAGCTTATATATTCCTTTTTCTCTTACAATAATGTCATACTACGACAATTGAATTATTGATGTGACATGATATTCTAATTAATGTATCATGAATTAATAGAAGGATTTAAAATATGACAAGAAAAAGGGAACACAAAAGTGGATTCATATATATTAACAAAGTTAAATATATTGAAGCATACAATTAATTCTAGTTTAACTAGCTACGAAACTAGAAACTAAACTAGAACAGAATATCAATATACATAGCTGAATATGGGTGGGTGAATGAGAAAGTAAAACAAGTCTTGGTCGACATGAAATATTACATATTTTTCTTCAATATGAGTAATTTTTGTTGTTATGTGTTCCTAGTTGGGTGTTTGATATTTTAGTTAAATCAGCTGAACGATGCAGCATTATTGTTCAACACTTGTTTTGTTTTCAACACACGATTCGAGTTTTTAAAAAGACATTTTATTCTTTCTAGCAAAAAGTTAGATGTGATCTTTATTGTATCATCAATGATTAAACTCGAATTCTAAACTCGAATAAGCGAAGTGAACGAGGCAAAATCATCAATGATTAAACTCTTTTGTGTGTAGCCAATATCCGAATCAATCTCGAACAAGTCCAAATTATTAATTAGCAGGACTGATGATTTTAGCTTATTTTTTACTTCCATTCACGTGAATTAAAATTAATATGTACCACAGAAGGTCCTTCGTGTTAACATCAATATTAATTTTCATATCAATATTCGCATTGAAAAGGATCAAAAACTACTTTTTGGAATGCGAAAATAGGGGGAAATCTTGGTTTGTGTCTGATCCAACTTTCGCAAATCTACCTAGAGAGATTGTCAAAATTATAGGCTGTGTTTGAAGTTATTTTATTTTATTTTTTTTTACGTTTTTTGAGAAAAAAATAAAAACGAGAGAGAAATAATGTTTGACATAATTAAAGACAAAAAAAAAGAAAAATGAAAACGATTTTTTAGTTTAGTGTAAAATGGAAGATAAATGAAAAATGACTTTTAATCGTTCTTTCATTTTTTGTTTATGTTTTCTCCTCTCTCGAGCAGAGAGAAAGAAAGAGAGACATTAATTGATTTTTTTATACTGAAAATAATTTCTTAATAAAACTATCAAATGCATTTTTAAAAATGATTTATGTCTAAGATTAAAAATATTTTTATTTTTATTTTCATATAAAAAATAAAATTATTTTAAAACGATTTTCAAACGCACCTATAAAGTCGTCATTTTTCTCTTTTAAAGACGCGCAAATTCTCATTGGATATCGGTTGTTCTTATTGTGTACCGCATCCGCATATAGTGCTAAGTACTGAATGCCAAGAAAATCTTTGCACTTCAATAATGTCTCTTCAAAATGATCATTGCACTCCCTTCAGTCCTAAAATCGCGAAAATAGTGGCACCAGCTAGTATTATTGAAATAACACTTGACCAACTCCTCTTACTATTATTGTTAACGGAATTAGATAAAAAAAAACAAGACACATAATTGTCTTTAGTATTCGTATCTTTATCTCAAATTCTATGATTTTTGACACTCAAAGATCTAAACAGCTGATTAGACAAATCTAGTTGATCTTTTGTATTTATTCAATATTTCATATTTCAACTTAACTAAAATAAAACAAGGATTGGGTTCCAAGACTAGTCTACAAATTAGTATTAGATTTTGCTAAAAGAAAATAACAACATTTGGAGTTGTTAAGTTGCAGAGCCTAATTATAACTCTGATGATTATTGTCTTACGTAGAGACAATAAGTGGATCAACGTGGGGTTGAAAGGGAGGCGAAAAGCCCCGATCAAAATTTAATTAAGATTACCTTGAGGATTTCACACTTATTAATTCAGTTATCCTAGTTTCTCTATACAAAGGGGCTCTAATTTTAGGGCTAATTATAAAAGTTAGAGAAAATATAATAAGTCTAAGGTGTGTATGACTTTCTCTTATAAATTTCTTCATCATAGTGAATTGGTTGAAAGTAAACATAAGCTCTCATATTAAAAATAAGCTATTACCAATCTTTTGTGTTCTTATTTATTTGATTCTTTTTCAACGATTCACTTGGCTATTTAGCCAATTCCTCACCTCATTAATAGATTTTCCTGAAAAAAATTCCCTACTGATTCACTTTTCTCCTCTTTCAAAGTGAAACCCTCTCTCACTCATTTCATACATACATATATATATATATATATATATATATATATATATATATATACACACACACACAAATCCTCTCCTCTCATCGAAAAATTCAAACCAGCTGGACTCTCCAATTCCCCAAACCCTTCTCTATAATCTCCTCGCGAGTCACTCTCTCTCTAATCACATTTTTGGAGATCATGTACCAACAACTTGGTAACCTGATCATTGAGGTTTGATCTCGACAACCTTCTCTCTCTCTTTGTTTTCTTATTGTTAGTTTACCAATCTATTTCAAAAGCTTAAGTTATTAAGAGGTAGGCTAATAATAGTTTTATATTTTAACACTTTTCGTATTCAAGGACTTGGATTCAGATTCGGATTTAGAGTCGGAGTCGGAGAGCCATGCACAATGGAGTATTGAGTGGGTCAAGGCTGAGGAGATCTTGGACATACATGATAATGCGACAATCAAAATTCAAAATGGGGAGATCACGAGATATAGAAGTTTAAAGAAGACCTTGTTCAAAGTTGTCTTAAGTCGCTCAAGGAGTAACTCACTCTTTTGGAAGATGAAGATCAAGGGGATCCACCATATTCGTTTTGAGATTTATGCTAAATTTGTCAGATTATAATCAGATATTTGAATCATGTGTTTGATAATTATCTTTTTAAGTCAAATGACAAAAGGTTCATCCGTATCAATTTCTTCCCTCTAGGAAAAAACGACTTTTCTTTAAGATCAAGATTTTCAGTTGTGTCTAAAAATTCTGATAATTTCTATTTGTCTCTCTATTTGTTTAATTACCAGATAGTCTTTTTAGAGATGTGCACAAAACCAACTCAACCGATCTAACTGACTAAATCATAACCAAATCTAATAAAAAAAAAAAAAAAAAAAAAAAAAACCTAGCTATATTGGAAATCAATTTCGGTTTCATTTGTTTGAATCTTCAAAAGACCAAAATTAAGTTGGTTTGGTTTATGATTATATCCCTTACAAACAAATCAAACCAGCTTATCTATTATTTTAAAATCTTTTTAGACATGTTTGTAAGTATTTTGTCTTGTAGATTTTGAATGTTTTATTTTTGTTGTGGATGATTAATTTCTAACTCGGTATGTTTCAATTCTTTTTTTTAATGAATTGAATAGTTCTTTAGTCATGAATGTTTATGATCGAGACTTAGATAAATATTTGTTGTAATTTTTGGTTCTTATTTCTCCTTAAACAAATGTTTTTCTTCTAATATATGGTTGAAACAAATAGTAGTTTATGATGTAAACAATTCAAATAGTAGTGGGTGGTGAATTGGCTTAACACTTTTACGCATTGGTACTTTAAAAGAGTACTTCAAACTACCGGCATATGGTTTTGTTTTTAATTATTTTAATATTGATTTAAATATCCAAGTGTGACAGTCTGTTATAGTTAGAGATGCACTTACCTTGGTCGTCATGCATAGCTCAGAGGATACGACTGATTCAGATAGATAGGAATCTCATCCACGCAACATAAAATGAATGCACTGAAAAAGGAAGAAGAGGAGACCAAGTATGAGAGAGAAGAGCCTGTGGGAATAGACAAGATGACTGCCTGGGAATCCAATATTCACCAGCTCTATCTATAGCTGCTGAAATATTGGAATGACGCAGGCAAGCCATTCTTGGCTATCACACCAATTAAAGGGACTCTTATCCTCATGTAAGACCACCCCTTCCTCTCGCATATATAATAATGAACATGTATTTTTATATATATATATATATATAGCCGTCAATAAGAATCCAAATGCATGCAGTAGCTAATTACTAAATCACAAAGAAGAGAAATTGGTCTGGCATGAAAGAAAAGAGCTTATCAAGCTAGCCAAGGTGACTGCCTGCGACCCAGCAAGGATCAATTAATAATAAAATTATGATCAGAAAAAAACATATTGAAAAATCTCTTGGAAGGAGGCAGGCAAGTCATCCTTGGCTACCAAACAAGGCTCTTTATCTTCATGTTAGACCTCTCTTCATTAGCAACAATGAGGATATATGCTTGTTGATACACATAATGTCTCAAAGCGCTCTATTTATAACCATTCACAAAAAGAGATTAGAATCTTATTATCTTTTAACTACTATAGATTAGCCCTTAAATTTTTTGAGATCACCATGATCTATAATTTACTTTCCTATTTAGTGCAAATTATTTTAAATATTTAAACATTTTTCTTCATCCAAAAGTAGTTATTGCTTGTAACATCGTTTGGCTGCCCATAATGGAATATATTCTCGTTAGTCGAAGGGGCCCAGAAAAAGAAAAAGGTTAGTGCCTCATGTCTCGTCTCTCGTGACCTTCGACCCAACGAGGGAGACCGAATTTCCCAAAATAGTAATGGCTATCAAAGGCTGAAATTTGCCATGCAAGTTGTCATGATTAATTTATTTTTGATTAATTTGTCAATATGCCCAACATCCAATCTTTTAATGTAAACGAATGGATAGCTTTTGCAAGCTATGACATAGCTAGGTCTTTGGTGAGTTTAGTGCAAGTTTTTCCGCTTCTTAAGAATAGGCTACTACTTGGCTTGGCTAGTGCCACTGGTTAATAGATTATGAGATTTAAAAGGGATCACCAATGCAATTCAATAACAAATTTATAAACTAATACATCATTAAATGTTATATAAACAAGTTTAATTCTACGGCAATGGTTGGATGCGAAGGGCGTAATCTAGTGATCATAAATCCACACGGTCTCTAATATTATGCTCTAAATTTTAAAAGAGAAAGAAGGAAAAAAAATTAATAATAAATGTAACTTAATAACTCATCTTTACACTAATAAAATGGAATCAATTAATTAGATATCTATAAATCTAGTGTCTCCAAGGAATGGGCTTGCATGCCGCTTAGAATCTGGCACGTAGCCCTCTATTTCTTTTGCAGAAAATTCTCTGATTAAAAATCAGACATTTTGACCTCACAGAAAAAAGGAAAAAAGCATATATAAGATCGATCAAACGCCATTCTCATAAGTATTCCTGCATTGCAGTTGCATTAAGAACACGATTCCAAACGCAAACCGACATCCTCTTCCATTTAAGATGCCCTCATCCTCTATTAAAACATAAAAGTCAAAGGCATTTGCCACTCACAAAAAAAGGCTTTTGCTTCTCACATCGTCATTGACTTTCTGTCTGAATCCACTCAAGGATCTCAATTACCATTATCTAGTCACTCTGCTATCATCAAACATATATATTGAGTATTTATTTGGAGCACATAATTGCAATACAACTCTTGAAATTCAATCATCATTAATTTCCTGTGAATTTTGGCCAAATAATTATATATGACTTTGGAAAAAATAATCAAAATTTGAAACCTTCAATTTAAGACGTTGCTGGTTTTCGGATATGGTTATCAATCATCAAATCATTCATTTTCTTTTTGTTTCTTTTTTCTAGCTCATCTTATCCTGTTAATTTCTTCATGCTTCGTTTTGGAGCTGCAAAGAAAAATTCCTTGCCACGATTTAAAAAAAAAAAAAAAGCTCTATTTATATTGGAACTTGGATAATGTCGAATCATATCATACTAAATTTTTTTTTTTTAAAAAAAGCAAATGATAAAAAAGTTATTCCATGTTATTTTATATCTTTATAATAGTCGTGTATATTAACTTCGCACATAGTATGCCATAAAAATCCAATCACCTTATATTTATGTTATCTATTGGTATTTTTATTGATTTAAAAATATAACATTCTACGAGAATACTCTTTAAAAACCGGCGCCGGATGTCAGGTCATATTTGATGATTTTGTAAGATATTGAAAATATTCTTTTTAGTAAATTGACTGATATGAATGTTAAATTTATATCATTCGAGGGTATAAATGTATAAATCTATTTTGTATGTCTACCAAAATAGTGTTGGAGAATGGATATTGATTTGGGAAATAGTAAAAAATATGCCAATATGAAAAGCTTAAGAAAGTATATAGGCTAATTTTTAATTATAGAAATTAATAGACCATAACTTGTCAAGTTATAATTCACAACGAGATAAATTATGAACAAACTTATCAAGTTATGGTTCATAAGTCAAACAAATTATGGAATAATTATATAATAACTTATCAAGTTATGATTCATAACTAAATAAATTATTAATAAAAATAGTAATTTAATCTATTTATTAACTAATATAAATTATTAATTTATTAATTTTAATTCATATGAATTCTTTATCTTATTTTTCTCCTTCTCTCTGTTGATTTTGGCAGTCCATCCTCCAAAAGCCCGGATTGGTCAGACATCAAGGCCTAGTAAAGCCCAATGAAAGACCAAGTCATTGAAGCCGAGCCTCCCAGCAAAGCAAACAAACTCACATGCACTTTTTTGGCGCCAGGTTGGCAAAAAGTTCAACGAACATATCCACTTTTATCGGACCTTATTATTGTGGACCCCCACATGTCGTTCGTTGCCCATAAATCACAATCAAATAAATCATATATATCCTTTAGGCACCAATGGCTATGTATGTAATTACCATAACATTACGTCTGCAACTTCATCAATAATATTATCTTCATTCCCTCCCATTTCCATGCTTATCGTCACGCCCAATCACACTTTCACATCAATTCAAACCCTTCACCAATTGCTCATGCACTTGTATTAACACGTCACTTTTTAAGGAGATAGAGATACTAATTTCACCAATTTAAATTTTTTGTTTTAAGTAAAAAAATTTCAAAAAATGTCACATTAAATTTTTTCTATTACAATAAAAATTTTTTAAAAAATATAACATCTCAACTCGAATTAAAAACTTAAATTCACAAAGTAAATGAATCGTTAGTCTTCTTACATTACACCTTTTTCATTTTTCATGTTACTTCAATTAATTATATCTATATTTCTCTATCATCTTCTTCCAACTTTTAATTATCAACTTTAGTCTTTTATTTATTTCATTTTTTTTAAGAGATAGAGTGTGATTACTGTTGGACTAAGTCGGAAAATGGTTCTTTCGTTTTGCAATTTCTGCAACGCCAAGTTTGCGGTTCTGTACTGCCCCGCGGACTCGGCCAATCTCTGCCTGCTTTGCGACCGCCACGTCCACTCGGCCAACACACTCTCTCTCAAGCACACGCGGTGGTGGATCTGCCACAACTGCGGTGCCAAACCGGCTTCGGTTTCGACCTTTTCAAAAAATGGTCTTTTTGTGCTCTGCCAAGGCTGTAGTGCTACTTGTAACTTGAAAGATCAATCACACACAAACTGTTCTACAGTTGGAGATTTCTCGGGTTGCCCATCAGCCAATAGCCTCGCTTCTATTCTTGGGTTCAAAAATGTTTTGGATGACCAAAAACTGGTGAACAACATTCTAGATGTTTCTTCTGTTAAGGACGAGCTGTGTGAGCAGTTAGTGGAGATGGGGAAGAAGGATCTGGTGCGGGTGGATGTAGATGGGACTGAGTTGAGGCCTAGGACACCGCCAAGTCGAAGATTTTCTCAAACTACGTCGTTTACCTCCTTGCTTGTCTTATCCGAGGATCTGGGGCTTACACAGAGTGTTTCTGTTCCGGATGTTCCTGATGATGAAGAAGAAGAAGATCTTCTTTGGGATTACAATCCCACCTATGATTCTTCTCTGGTATGTTTGGAAAAAGATCTTAGTAAATTCTGTACTTTTATGTCGTTTGTTCTATTGTCGTTTGAAAGCTGTTCTTGGAAGCTTTGTGTAAAATTGAGGTCTTGCTTGACTTAATGTACTAGTAGTAAATATGCAATTAATATGTGACGGTGGTTAATACTTAATAGTAGAGAAGTGTCGTTTATTCCATTGTTATTGCAAAAAGAAGCTCTTAGAAGTTTCGTGAGAAATTGAGATCTCGATCGACTTAAAGGTAATATGTGAAGGAAGTTAATAATTTGATGAAATTGTTAGTGAATGAAGTTAATACTATGTGAAGGAAGTTAATAGCTCGATAAAAGTATGTCATTTACTCTATTTTTAGTTCTAAATGATGTGACACATAAGTTGTTATTTTTCATTAGTAATTTTACAGCATCAATTAGTATTAAAATAATTACACATACCAATAAAAAGTAAAACTAAATTATTAGTTCAATTAGCGTTACTCTTTTATATCCTTGGTCACCATGCTCAGCTTTTACTTATACATGTAACAGTTCATACTTTGCTCATCAGTTCATCAACAAAATATTGATAGCTAAACATGTTTTCGCAAGAAAGCACAGCATCGTGCAAGAAAAAAAGTAGGATTGTAGTTTCATTGCTGAATTATTTACTGGAGTTGATGGAAATTTATTATGTGAATTTAATATTTGGTCCATATCTTGAAAGCCATTTACTTCTCAAGTTAACAAACACATGTGTCTCTTTATTTATTTTTTTTATCTCAAGCAATGCAAAACTCTTTTCTTGGTCTTGCTATTGTTTTCTTATACACACATATATATACACTGTGTATACTAAGCACATGCTATCCTAAATGTAGGAGTATGCTCAATGTTATTTTTACCCTTGGTTGTAGATGTGGGAGTTTCGTCTAGAAAAGTCAAAAGATTATGAAGAATCAGGTTCACAAGCCACAGAATATGGTACAAACAAACCTTATTTAGTGACACCAAAGTATGAGATCTCTACCTTGTTTGACGATGCTCTCTCTGAACATGTAAGCAATTCTCACTGATCAATCTTGCAATCATTTTGCATGACTTGTAAAGGAAAAACAGATAGAACATGTATGTAGATTGATCATTAAGCGAATGCACGTGTTTGATTAAGGTCTTATGTTGTTTAACGACTATTGATACGCTTGGTGGAGAAACAAAAATTGCAGAATCACTCGAGTCAACCGTTGTCGAATTATCTTCCGGCAACAGGAGAAAGCATCAGCAAACAATCCGAATCAGATTTTGCGACATCTGTGAAGGACTTGGGGCATCTTCTTATGCCTAGGAGTGACACTGAAAAAGGGACAAAGCCTAAGGTGGGCATGGAGATGGTGGCACAGAACAGAGGCAATGCCATGTTACGCTACAAGGAGAAGAAGAAAACTAGAAGGCAACTACTTCCTTTCTCCTTAATTAACATTTTGAATTATTTATGAAAATAATCACTCGTACAAAATCAAAAGTTCTAGTGTGTACAAAATACCATAACAAATAACCATCCTTATCTTTTATTATTGTTGTCGTTTTGGGGGTTCTAGTAATTGTGTCGTTTTTTGGTTACTGATGTCGGTGGGCCTTGAACAGGTATGATAAACACATACGTTATGAGTCAAGAAAGGCAAGGGCTGATACTAGAAAGCGAGTGAAAGGTCGGTTTGTCAAGTCAAGTGAAGCTGCTGCTAAATGATCAAAAAAGTTGTGAAGTTCCATAGCAGAGTAGCACATTGTCCCGTTTGTCGTTAAAAGTGCCAACTATGTGTATACCATGTTCATGGCACTTCTTTTACATCTGTAAATTCAGTTCCTTTCCTAAATATAGGGGGAAGAAGAAAGAGAAAAAGAAGTAAGAACAAGAAAAATGGGGTCTAAATTTGTATATAAACTATGTATTAAATTCTCTTCGATCTTGTATAGCTTCCCATACCCTACTGACTTTGCTTCTGTATATAATAAATAGCAGCAAAAGAATGTTATGTATTATAAACAATTTACCACGCAGGCATAAATATAAATACATCAAAACTATCAACAAGACCCGATAATTTTATTTTTACCATGTGACAGTTCTACTCTATCATTCTAATTAATTTAAAAGAACTTTTTTTTTTTTTGAATTGAGACGTAAGGCAATACTCTAAAGAAGTAATTTACTTTTTAAAAACTCATGTTTCAAGCCCTTTTTTTTTTTTTTTTTTTTTCAATTTTAGTATGATAAAAGAAAAAGTTCATCAATAATATAAACACTAGTGCCCTAATGGAGATAATGAGAATGAATATTGAGGAAACAGTAATGTGACTCTCTAGGAGAATGACTCTCTAGGAGAATGTTACACTCTCATTTGGTGTACTCTTGTTGAGCCTGAAAACCGAGTGTGAGTTACAAAACCAAAGCCTCAAAAGTGGTGAGAAGTGAGAACTAAGAAGTAAAAGAACCAATATTTGCAAGTTCCAAAAAGTACACATATATATATATATATATATATATATGTTTTAAAGGTACAACTCTGCAAAGTTTAAGAAACATTGGACATCATCTGAGAAGCCAGGCTGTGGCCCATCTACAGTAACATGGTGGATGGGATCTGTGGGAAGTCTGTAATCTCAATTATATTGATTACCCCATGCATTTTCTCAATAATGGCATAGCCAGATCTATAATGAACAGCAGATTCATTGACACCCCACCTAAACAACTTGTTTATATATGTGTGCGTGTGTATATATACACATATATATATTTACATGGTTTGTTTTTTACTCTTTGCAACCACGCATATATATATATATATATATATATATATATATATATATAGTTGACCACCTTAGATTTACTACTTTTTTTTTTTTCCCCGGAAAGTCGTACAATAATTTTGAAGATCATGGAAAGTGTAACTTTCGTCCTTAAGTATACTTGCTTTGGGCCTCAAGTTGTAAAGCCCGTTTAGTTCGCTATTTTAAGTTTTTAATTTGAATTGAGATGTATTTTATGTGAGAACTTTTTACTATAATAAAAAAATTAGATGTGACTATTTTTTAAAATTTTTTGCTGTAACAAAACTTAAATTCTAAACTTGAATCAGTAAAATGAACGAGACCGATAACGGAATGTTCTAGATCAAAGTTAATCAAGCCTTCTACTCTAGTTTTTGGTTAACTGAGTGGGAAAAGAAGTCCATACTCCATGGCATAAATCCTCCACCTTTTTTCACAAAAAATAAAAATAAAAACTGCCAAGTATATAAAAATGAGTAGAGTTGAAGACGGATATCCCAAAAAGTGATTGCTGACTTGGCAGATCTAAGGAGTGAGAATGAATAAGAAAAGTCATTGGAGGTCGGCGAACTACACGGATGAGACCAGCTGTCCTAAAGTGGTCCCTACCTGTTTGCCGTAGTTCGAAATCCACGTACTCACTCACCTGCCGATTTCCTCCCCTGTGTGGGTCCCCACAATTTGGAGTTGGGCCCACAAAAATCACACTTACGACACTTTAACGAACTCGCCCCACCAGTTGGATCATAGAAACAAAACAAAAGTAAATAAACAAACAAGATAAAAAGAAAATTCTTTTTCCCTATTTTGGGTCCTTCTTTCACGGTTTAATACATTGTTTGTGTCACACATTTCGTTTTATGAACCTCTTTATACTTATTAATTAGATAAAAGATATGAGCCAGTAAAATTAATGTACAAGCTTTCCCCCGATACATAGAACTTTCCTAGTTTTTTTTTCCCGAATAAAAAGACAAAGCAAAAAAATATATTATTTTATTATTCACGCCTTGATAAAAATTTCAACGGGCTCCTTCAACTACGCAGAGAGAGAGAGAGAGAGAGTTTCAACTTCTACGTCTTGGCCATGTGAAATATGTCTCGGTCCTTGAGTTTTCCTATTCCTTGATTTCTCTCTCTCTCTCTCTCTCTCTCTCTCTCTAAGCTCGAAGCTTGACAGCTCTCTCCCTCCTATCTCCTCTCTGTAACCAGTGAGTCTTTTCTTCACATTTTTTTTCTCTCTCTTATCCGTTCCGTTCATCAAACTTGTATTTATATATTATCCTTCTCAAAAAGATTAGATTCGAATATACGTGTTTTTGTTATCCCACCACCATTATTTATAATTATTACTACTAGTATCAATATTATTCAACCACCATTTCTTTCGTCTAGCTCCTGCACTAATAAAGGCTTTATTTGTATTCTTTTCATAATTGGCTTTAATTGTGTAGCACGTTATGTTTGAAACTAGTAGTAGTAGTAGTAGTAGTACTAGTCACAAGTAAAGCAAAATGGGGTGTGCTTCTTCTGTGTATGCTGTTCCTTGGAAGAAGAAGAAGCCGAGTATTTCCGAAGTCGTTGTGTTCGTCCCTTCGATGCGAATTCCGGTCGAATCCGATCTTCGAAGGCCGCTTAAAGGCTTGATTCCAAAGGATCTCGTCGACCGGCTACAGTCCTTTCGTAGCCAGATTGTATTAGTGGCAGAGGACACTGGTCAGTTTTTTTTTTTTTTAGTTCAATTTTATAACTGAAAATTGGAAGGACTTGTTTTTGATTTAATTAATTTGTTTTTTAATCTATTGCAGATGGATCTGCTGTAACTGAATTGCGGCGAGCATTGGAAGAGTACTTGTCTGTTTTGAGTGGAGTTACTAAAAAGGGTCTGGATTGGAAGTTTTTTGGATGAGAGTTTTTTTTTGCATTCTCACCCCCTTCTTTGTAACTTTTATTTTATTTTTTTTCCAACACAAATAGTAATCTTTATGTTATGTAACAGAGTATGGTGTTGAGGGGTTGGTAGAATTCAAGTGGAAAAATTTACAAGATGGACGACAGGTATTATATATAAATAGTACTTTTAAGAGATTATCTTTGTCTGGTGGATTTATAATGGCTTTGTAAATTGTATGAGCAGGAAATAAGTGTGGCAAACTCTTGGTTTGAAGTGTTATCTGTTATTCATCTGATGGCTATGCTGACATTGGCGGAGGCTGACTCTTTGATGATCCCCAAGGACCATTCTGGTTCTGGAGTAAGGGTTCTTTCTTCAGGTCTCTTCTATCCTTATTCATTTCCATTTATATGTTTTATATTTACACACACACACACACACACACACACACACACACACACACACACACACACATATATATATATATATATATATATATATATAATTAAGGTATGTCTACTTATCATGGATAGGAAAGGGAAAAAATATTCATGTGTTCATTTATTTTTCAAAATCAAGACTGTTAATTTTGTGGCGACCAAATGATGTAAGGAATGAAGAAATAGAAAAGTTCCTAAGTTATTCTTAAGATTTTCTTTTTGTCCTTTCCCATTAAAGAATCCAAGTCCCAAAATTAATTATGTCTGCTTCCAGATTGCAAGAGGGAAGCAGTGGATTTGTTGCTAAAGGCATCAGGTTACTTGGAGTTATGTGTCCGGGATCTAATAGTTCGCATTCCGCCCGATATTAAGTACGTACGATGCAGAACAGATAAAAAGTAACTTTGGAATCTATATAAAACAAAAATTTTCCACAAAAAGAAGCCTAAATTTTGACACATAATGAAAAACCACATATGTTGTTAAACCAGGAAAAGATTGCCCAAGGATATGCAAGAGAATGTGTTAGAGGCCATTTCCATTCAAGCTTTGGGTCAGGTATTGTCTGCTTTACTAGACTATAGAGTTTAGGTGTGTGTGTGTATATATATATATATATATATATATATATATATTTCCACTTATTCTAACGCGATGGAAAGAATATGCAGGGGACAGAAATCCAGCTTGGTTTAGCAGTTGAATGCCAAAAGGCCACTTTGTCAGTTAAAAGGAGACTGGCATGTGAACAACTGCGTTATTTTAGCCAGGTATGGTCTTAACAATAGCTCAGATTGCTAGATTTCAAAAGTGGCATGTGTGAATAGCTATAATAGCCCATTTGGTCAATTGAAAAGGAAACCTTAGTATGGACTATTATGTTTTTCTTCAAAACTAGTTTTGATACAGGATTAAATATTGCATGTTCTACTGCTAGCTTTCCATTGAAATTTTCTTAGACCATGGAAATTTTCAACTGTCATATCACATAAAAATTGTATCAAAACCGAAAAAGTAAATGACTTTAAAATATTCAAGACTGTCGATATAATCTATTTCTCTGTGTACTTTCCTTTATATATATATATATATATATATATATATATTTATATATATATTTTTTGCTCATGGTCTGTTTTTTTCTCCTAAATGTTTGACTAGGCTTATCACAGCTTGTCAGGAGGATGTGACATCAACCATGGGAGCGGAAAGCACATTTGGTTCCTAAAATGGAAATTTCTAGAAGCAAAGGTTTGTAACTATCACAAATTCAATCTCAAGTAATGAAAGTAAAGATTCTCTTTGTTGACATGTAATATAATAAATGATGATCTTGTTTGTACTACTAGGCTGCTGCTTACTACTACCATGGCCTGATCCTTGACAAGGGCAGTGAGCCATCAAGCCATATTAGCGCGGTGTGTTGTTTTCTTGCTGCTGAAGAAATCTTGTCAGAGAGCAAGAAGGCTTGCTTGACCTTTTGCCTTGCACCTCCAGTTACTAGGTTGGTTTTGAATAGCACTATAAGTAAGAGAAAATTGCAAAAGCTTCTCCTAGATTCAAGTGAAATATAATGTTTAACCTTATGCATTATAGAAATTATAGAGGGTGTTGTTTAGTTTATAGATTTGAAGAGAAAGTTTAAACATAAATTTTAATTTTTATAAAAGAAAATACCGCAACAAAAGGATTTAAGTTGTAGTTCAGGCCTATGAACCAAATGCAATAAAAATCTTGTCCTAGATTCAAGTGAAATATAACGTTCAACCTTATATTTATTGGAAATTACAAAAATGACATATTAGATTGCTAACCCGTTGATAAATATGGACAATTTATTTTCTCTATGATGTTTTGGAAGGGCTCCACCTCTATGGGGTGCTATGAAGCACTTGCAGCAGAAGATTCCAGAAGTTGCATCAAGGAAGTCTCAGATGTACGGCTACCTTTTAGAACAAGAAAAGTAAGAGGCTTCATTTACTTGGTTAAATTTTATATTGGCGCCTAAAAAAAGATGGATCTCTTGCCATAAATTACTAAAATTTTGTGTTGGTGTTGTGCAGGGTTCTCCAACAATTGCCAGATTTACCAGAATTCCAACTTTCATTAGCACCCGAAGACTACCGATTGCCTGAGATCGACTCGGCTTGGGATAGCGAAAACTGGGAAACACAAGAGCAGCCCCTGAAAGAGCATCTCAAGGATGAGAGTGAAACCGAAGCATAATAAGTACTACACTTCTTATACAAAAGCTGATATCATGTATTTACAGGAATGAAAAGAAGTTAATTATTTAAAAAACTTACTTTACTTGTCTATCACTTTTATGTCTTGGTACATGATATATTGTTCAATATTTGACATTTAATATCACTTCACTAGTAGCAGATAGTAAGATCTTAGCCTGATCAAAATATAACCCACGTGGGAACTTTTGATCAACCTATTAATGCTGATAATGTTGCAGCACTGATGGTTGATGATAAGCTATATGGACCACACGTTATCTGATACACACGGAAATACCCTTCATCTCAAGCTACTCTTTCAATACATAACATAGCGTTAAAAATATATAATATACATATAAATATAACAAAATCTCTTTATCAAATTATAGGCTTTTTTTTTTTCTCAGCGCAAGGAATGCTGGACTTTTGGAAATTTCTGCTCCGATGTTGATGACTATAGTTATATTATGTATTGAACATATTAGGTAATTTCAAAATATATGTCAATTATATGTGTATGTGCTTTGGATTTTATAGTCTTTTTTAGGTGGCTTTTGCCAAAGAGATCAAAGGAACTGTGCAGATTTATAGTTGTTAAATTCTGGAGGAAGGACCACTGTAAACATCGTCTGAGAGGATAAAATCCTAATAGCAGCTCCAATAGCACAGTGTTTTTCTAACAATATGGACCACTAAAGCTTTTTTTTTTTTTTTTTTTTTGAGAAAAAAAAAATGGACCAGTAAAATTGGATGTAATCAAGTGATCAAGGAAAGGTTATGGTCGGCCAAACAATGTCTTTTGATGAAGAAGATGAGGAGGGAATTATTTTGTGCAATTAATTCAAGTACGTAGTTAGAAGTGCATTGATATCATTTGTGCTGTGGTGGCAGAGAAAAAGAAGATATTGGTCCACAAAAGTGTCTGGACAATTAAACCCAATGTGGGCCCTGGTTTGATTGTCTTAACTGTGTTGAATTAAATAGGTGTTTTCCCTTTTGAACAAGTAGTTGCAAAAACTTATGAACCTTCATCTACCCCATTTGGCCATAGGTACTGTGTCCTAGTGAATTCAAACTTCTTTAACCACCCACCCACCCAAAAAAAAAAAAGGGTAAAAATTTCTCATCTTAGATCCTCATTTTAAGTTTCGTTAAATTTACAATATATCCTTTTTAGTTCCAATATTAGGATTCTCATTTGAACGACTAGAGCTGCGTATTACTAATAAGATTTTTTTTTCCCTTTTTCTTACTCTACAACCAAAGTTTTCCTAATATATCCCATTGCAGAACATATAAATGAATAAGGTGAAAAGAAAAAAAAAAAAAAAAAAGAGTATCAACCTAGCTAAGAGCCAAATCATCATGAAATATTAAGGAAGCCAGATAAGAACAGCTGAGCAATATGAGATGGAAATAAGTTTTACGGCAGATCATTACAACACCAACAACATCTGTAATTTAACATTACTGTACAACAAACAAAATACGATTAATATTTAAACATTGGACTGAAAGAGTGGTACCCCAGTACAAGTTTTTCCACACCGTAGGCCTAATCTAGCAGAGAAAATTAACAAAAAGAAACAAAAAAAAAAAAAAAAAAGGAACAAGTTTTATATTGGACAGTTTTCTCACACAACGTACTCCTTAACTTGGGTATTATTTGGAAGGGTGAGAGATCGTCATGAGAGTGTGAGCAGAGATGATAGTAAGCGCGAAGTAGGCAAAGAAAGCCAAGTAAGAGAGGATAGAGCCAATGAGTATTTTGTTGCAGAAGTTGGGGACTTGATCACACACCTTTTGCCATGACATGTGCTCCTCTCCATGCCTCCCCACGTATCCTATTGCTGTTGCTGCTGCACACCCAGACACCCCCAATACCAAAATCACCTGCACGTCTCACCCAAAAAATAATAATATTAATTAATAAAATCTTGTCACCATTTCCATTAAATTCAAAAAAAGAAACATAATATATACAGTGTTAGTATTGTCTCGTTAAGTTTCTTTAAATTCTTATATATACTCTTCTGGTTTTGATATGATGATTCTAATACACTAACGGTTCGAAGAAGTAGTAGTGTTAGTGTTACATTTTTTAAAAATTATACTTTTTTTTTTTTTTTTCTTGTAGTTTTGATATCATTATGATACACTTAAGGTTCAAGATGCTGGTGCCCCTTTTTTTTAACACTTTTATCATAATATCTAAAAAGAACTCTTCATATGGCTTTTTGTCTACATGTCTTACCGTTTTCTCATCAAAACAAAAAAGAGCTAGAGAAATCAATTTTTAGGAAGGTAGGATGTCAGTTTTACACTGTCAAAAGAATATTTTATCAAATTTAGTAAAATATAACTATTATGAATCTGGAACCATCAAAAATAGTTCAATACTTTTCCAGATTATTCTCCCCAAAAAAAAAAAAAAAAAAAAAGAAGGACCGAACAAATTTTCTTACCATGTCATGAAGGAACAGAAAGAAATACTTCCTGAGCTGCGCCTGTGAGTCTGTAATATTCTCTGAAAGCCTCGAGAGGTACAGAAACGCCAACGACAGTGCCGAGCAAGAGCAAACGACGCTGTCTGATCCCACCAAGAACCTTCAACCACGTACATATATATATATATATATATATATATATATATGACACAAGTATAAACAGTCGTATTAAAAGAGCTTCAAAACTAGCAGGAAAATATAGGGTTTCTTGACGATTACCTAAAGGCAGAAGAGTAAGAATAGCGTGCTTTGAACTGGAAGCCAAAAACGGTGACGGATTGCTTGTCTGTGACTATCAGAGTTATGGCTGCCAAAGTGAACAAAATGGCCGACATTCTTAGACCCACTTGGGCTACAATGAACATACTTGTTTTTCTTTGATCACCATGTACTACTGGGTTTTCGATATTTGGGTCGTCGTCTCCAAAAGATTTCCCAGCTTGTTTTACTGAGAAAGAAGTTTTCTCCATCTCCGGGGCCATAATTATCTTGTGGGAGAAATCTAGATCACCCAGAAAGTTTGGGGCAAAACTATGAGAGAAAATATGGGAGAGAATATTTAATATAATGCAATATTAAGGGGGAGTCCAACCAACTTATTATTATAAGCTATAAAAGAAAAAGTTTGGTGGAGGAAGTAAGAAGGGCAAATATATGCATTTATAATTGCATTTGTTGCTGAACAGGACTACAGGGAGTGATGACTGCTGATACTGTCCATGAAGGAAAGACCACTTGACCTGTTTCATTCAAAAAGAAGAAAAGTCAGTTCCCCAACCCTTTGCCTCGCCACCCCGTCGCACGAGTGGAGAGCTATATAATTTTTTATTTTTTCAGATTTTTTTTTATATAATAGGACATGTATGTTTTTTATTGAAACTGTTGTCTTTACCCATATCATATGACTAGTTTTATACATTTACAGTCATATTTACACATATTTATATTAAAAATTTATAACGTGTGAGACATAATTATTTTTATTTTATATTAAACTGTTAAAAAACTAATTTAATAATTAAAATATACAATTTCTACTTGTAAAACAAAATAGTCTTTTTCAGTTTTTGTTACATTATTTTTTTTCTCATAAAATTTGAACAAAATTAAATTTTAATTTAAAAGTATGGACCGGGTCAATAATTTATGTCACAATATTGCAACCTAACTTTTTGTTAAAGTTGTGATAACAGTTGACTTAGCTTATGTTTGGGGCCTGGGGAGGTTTGCCTTATTTATAAGTTTCTGCTTACATATTTTATCTCACTTTTAGTGTTGGTCTAATCCCATTAATATTAGACAAGAACCAATAACTGTAACCTAATGACTAATAAATTCAAAAGAAAAAAAAAAAAAAAAAAAAAAAACCATAGAGCAGGAAGAGAAGAAAGTATCCAAGAGTAGGAATAGTAGTGTGAGGTTGAGGTTTTGCCTAAAATATTTCATTGTATTTTCTTTTATTTTATTTGTTGTAAAGCCAAATTGATAAGTCATTATTGGGACAAGTCTTTCTCACAGGACTCACGCCTTGACAAACAAGGGCGTCAATCGTATAAGGGATTTCGTTGTCTGTAATTAGAGCCAACATAAAATAAAATATTTTTTATTTGTTAATTAATCTTTTTCCTCCTTAAAGAAACCAAATTTATTCCTCGAAATGAATTTTTTGCTGGAAAATTTTCCCTATTCTTTTGGTGTACACTTTTGCTGCACTCTTATTTTAAACAAATTTGAGCTAAATTAACTTTAATACTTTTACCACTATTGGAATATTCTATGAACAAATAGATCGTCTTCTTCCTCTTTTTTATTCATACTTGACTAAATATTTTTCAGAAACTAGAAAGTATCCAAGGCGAATATATATATTTTTACTTTGATTTGCTTTAATGTTTCCAATGGCTATTTGGGGACGTGAAAAGGGCCGAGAGTAATTAACAATTATTTGAATCCATGTTACTTATGTTAATTTGCAAATGTATATTATATATATATATATATATATATATATACATACATATACATGTATATTATATAATATCGTATAAGATAGTTCCTTCCTCACGATTAAACATCTGGCAATGAACAGTTACCTGATGTCTTCTTGACAACTAAAGGTTTATAATTGGTAATATCTTATGATTTCGTTTTCTCAGTAAATACAAGCTATTTCAGCACATTTGCTGAGGAATATCCACACAAAGTGAACAATTAAAAAAAAACCAATAAAAATAAAGAAACTTGTACACGAGTTTTATAAGCACAACCAGCTGGCTAATTATTAGTCTTTGCCCCTTCTTTTTAATTTAACGAAAGATGCATGCAAGAAAGTTATCGTTGATTTACTTTTTATTTTCTTTCTTTTGTTTGGCGAATAAGTTGTTGGTCGCTATTTAAATAAGAAAAACTATCAAATTTTTACATTGTGTGCTTTTTTTTTTTTTCTTTCTATTATTATATAAAAGTGAAGATTTTGAAATTTGAAAAAAATACACTTATGCTTTTTTTTTTTTTTTTTCATTTAAATGTCTTTCTATAAAGTATCTTGAAGTATGATTTTAACTCTATTATATAATTGTTTGTCATAATTATAACAATTACTTTTTTGATACATTTTTTATGCAAATTATAACAATTACTTGTAGTAATTACTAATGTGACATATGTAAAAAGATCAAAATCAATATTATTAATAAAATAGGTGCTATAAAAAATAAAAAAAATAAAAAAACACTCTCTAACATAATGCAATGCTGTAGGAGCTAATTATCATGTTGTGTTTGTAATTTTTTTTATTATTTTGTTTATCTTTGTAGATTATATTATTCAAACATAACTTAAACAACAGTAGGAAAAAAAAAAAAAAAAAAACACACACACACACACACGTAAATCCTTCTTTCTTCATGAATCTATCCATAATCTATAATTAAATAAAATAAGACGACAGCAGGCAGATCCAACAAAACTTCAATGCTGTATTAGATTTGGCGCCTAGCTAGGACGGGTAGTTCACTCCACGACTTCTCAATAAAATATCGACCAACAAATAATAACAACTGACAAATGTATTCTTGCATGTGGATTGTGGACTTCAAGATTCAACCAAAAAATTTCTTTAAAAAAAAATAAAAAAAAAACTTTTAGAGTTTCATTGTATTAATTTGGAGATGGGAGGGGTCAAAAACATAAACTTCCCTCTATAAATTGAAGAAAATATGTAATTAGAACGACAAATTATTATATCTCAAGCATATAATTAGAACGGTAAAAAGTGCAACCTTAACTACATTATGTATAATGAAAATATTATTATTCAGAACTATTTTTAGCGATAAAAGTACCTTTTAATTGACTACTTTTGGTTTTCGATTCATTTCTATCGCTATCTCATCATTAATCTTGAATTAGGAATCTTATTTTGGCCTTTTCATGAGGTCAGTACTACATCATGCTTTTTTATTCATCATATTATTTTTACTTTTAGTCTCTTCAAGACGCAATGATAAGTCAATTATGGTTGTTTGTCCGTAAGCATATGGTGTTATGTTTTGATAGTATAGAATGAGTAAGTATCGTCTTTATAAATATTAGATATTAAATTATCGTTAAGTATTGTGATTGTCATATCTTAATTTTATTTAGACAACTAAACTCAATAAAATAAAAATAAAACTAAAACAAATATAAATACAAAACAAAATAAAATATAGAAACTTCTATGCACATATGTGCACTAGGAACTTAACTTCATCTTATTATTTTTATGTTCACTCTATCAAGCTGCTGTTAGTCAATTCTACTCAATTCATTAATCAATGGACTTAATCTAACCTCGCTACCTCTCCCGAGCGTCAAACGAAGCCATATGCATAATACCCAAATTAATATTCCTATCTAACTCGTTTACTCATACACTTATTAAGTTTAGCCCTTAAATTAGAAATCAAATGTCGATCACCTCCCGGCCTCACAACAATCGAAATCCTAGTTGATAATCAAGATCTTGATCACCTCCCAGTCTCACAATATCCTAGACTCTCAATAAAATTATCTAAGTGTTGATATCCTCTCGGACTCACAACAACTTAAAGTATGTTTCTCAAATATGGACTATGAAATTAATCTCTTCCGAGTATCAAAATCACAATCTAAAATTATCTAACTCATTGGCCACATAAATTAAAAATATTAAGCATTGAGAAACATAAATAAATTAAATTTTAATTTAACTAACAATGCGTTTGGTAGGTTTATAAAAAGATTATTTTCAATATAAAAAAATTCATTAATGTCTCTCTCTCTGCTCGAGAGAGGAGAAAATAAAAATAAAAAATGAAAAAGTACTAAAAGTCATTTTTTATTTATTTCTCATTTTACACTAAACCAAAAAATCATTTTCATTTTTGTATTTTATCTTTAATTGTGTCAAACGCTGTTTTAGAATTGTTTTCATTTTTTTCTCAAAAAACGTGAAAAACAAAACAAAAATAATTTCAAACATGGCATTTGTGTCTCTCATCATCTCCAAGTTGGAAACTATGGTTTCTTTTGCTTAAGTATGCTCAAACATAGAGAAAATCTCAACCAAACTCATCCAAGGGTCCAATGGCCATCCATATTGATCAAGGGCCCAAAAATGACCCAAAGTTCGTCAACAACACGCAAGGGGAGGCCGCGCAGGGTGTGGCGTTGGCCTCAAGTGGCGCGCCCACACAGGTGGTTCTGCCAAAGAAGGCTATTGTGCGCACTTGAGTGCTTTTTGCTCCAATTTTTGATTTCAAAATGCCACTAAGTCCCATTTTATTATTTTTCTTACAAAATAACACTAAAAACATATTAAACTAACAAAAATACTTAAAGAATCACAAATATTTAAACTAAAAAAATACTTAATTTATCGGTAAATAACATCTTCATCCGGGGCCATAATAATTGAAGACCGGTTATGGATTGAATATGATATAGTAGGACATAAAAGCTAATATTTAATCACCAAATTATAAAAGAAATGGTAATAATACATAAACGAAAAGACAAATTAAGGTAGAAATCAGAAAATCAAAGCGTCCTTTTCAAACCAAGGACAGAATTTTCGGCCAACAGAAAAAGAAAATAGAAGAAGGTCTTAGACACATTATTTCTACTTTGAAAAAAAATTATTAAAAAAAAATCTCCAAAGCCATAAGAGAAGTAATATATTGGGTATAAGTTATAACAATAAAAGTTCCCAACCTTATTGTATCTCTGATATGAATAAATAGTCGCCACATGCTTCGTTTTCCGTCCAAGGAAAGAAAAATGAATAATGCATTAAGAATTGACTTTCTATCATTAAATGAAGCTAAAAATACGATTATAAATTCAATTTAATCTAAAAAATAAGTTGACTTTAAAACTGAGGTCCAAAATTTAACTATTTTGAAAAATTATAGTACTCTTGAGCATATATATTCAAATTATATATGAATGTGGTCTTGCATTGTTGAATCATACTATAATCCTATCATAAATAAAAAGTATACAATTTAATAAACTTGATAAAACTTTGACATTCCAGATTTACAAATATTGATAGGATATTTTTTTTTAAGTACCAAATAATTTCTTCTTTATTGTTTTACTTGTAAAAAAGCGATCTAACTACAATGCATCCCAAAATACTAGGATATACATGCATCTCATTTTCACGTCGTTAAATGATTTAAGAAAATGATAAAATCTAAATGAAAAAAAAAAGTCAACGAATCATATTGTTTTACCTCATAGGTTGAAACTTGTGCTACGCATGATATTAACAAAATAATTAAAAAAAAAATTTAGAACACCAATTTTAATCCCAATTTTTTTTTTTTTTTTTTTTTTTTTACTAATTTTAAGTTGTCATTTTTTATTGACAATCTCTCATTATGATTTTAAAAATCAGCTAAAGAATTAGAATTGGTGTTGGTTTCTCTAGTATTATTTTATAATTTTAGAATTTATTATAGACTTATTAGTAAAACATTGCTAAAATCTTATATCGCGCGTCACACACTACACTACCAAAAACCCGCTCCACAAACGCCAATCAAAGAATTTTTAAAAAATAAAAATAAAAATTGCTGGAGTACAGTAGAACTGTCTACATGTGAAAAGCTTCAAAAATAATTTTCAAAAAACAAAAAAAAGCTTCAAAAATTAGCGAAGACCGCCATCCATCTACGTATCTGCAGCTGATGGCGTCCACCGTCACTCCCCTCTTTCCGGCCGCCATTTTCTGCTGCTCCGCCAATTCACCCTCCGGAACTTCCACTTTCAGCTCTAGCTCCAATCCGATTCCGACTCGGCGGCTGAAAGCTGAGCACACGGACGCCGGCCATTTGCGGGCAAACACGACGAAGCGAACGGACGGTTTCTCGGCGGAGAACATAAGAAGGTTCGAGAAGATTCGCGATAACGGAGCTCCTGCAACGAGGCCGTTTTCCTTGGAGGATCCGGAGAGCCGGAGGAGCGTGAAGGATTACTTGGAGCAGACCAGAGATTTGGTTCGCTCCGTCGACGGTGGACCGCCGCGATGGTTCTCGCCCTTGGACTGCGCCGCCTCTTCTCGCCTCAACGATTCTCCCTTGCTTCTCTTTTTGCCTGGTTTGTTGTTCTTTGACTTTTGTACTCCTTTTTTTTTTTTTCAGTGAATTAATTTCTTCCTTTCTTTTTAGGAAATTATGCGGTACTTTTATGGCGTTCCTTTTTTTGTCGATTTGGTTTCTATTAGGAGAAAAAAAAAAGAAAAAGAAAAATAGAATATGATTAATGAAAAAAGTTACTATTCAGAAAAAAAAAGGGGAAAAAAGTTACTAATGACTTATTTGCTTTGGGGATGGCAACAGGGCAAGACGCGGTCGTGGTCCCCGCCCCAAAATCATTCTATCCCACCCTTAGTTTGCTTTAGCTCTTTTTTGTTTTTTTGTTTTGTTTTTTTTTTTTTTTTTTTTTTTTTTTGTTTTTTCAAGCTTATTGAAATGAGAAATCAAGAAAATTGCATTTTCAATCTAGCTTATAAGGCTTATATTATCAAGTGAAACACAATGTCCAACATTGTATTTTCAATAATATTGTGTGTGTACACACACACACACACTTACATGTACTTATATATATATTGTACTTGCTAATTCTACCCGTTAGTATTAGATTTTATTAAATTTAGACACTCTATAAAGTATAAACTTATCATGTTGTCTAACTTTATAATATTAAGTAAATGTAAGGAAAAAAAAATGTTAGAAAGGAAAGATTTTGAAGAAATTGACAAAGTGAGCTTCTTAAAACTACGAGGTTGAACATCTAATTTCACTTGAACTCACAAGATAATTTTGTGATCTTTTTTTGTTTAAATAAAAATTTGTGTTTTGTTTAGGCTTTGATTCGGCTTGGATTATGCAGGAATTGATGGCGTTGGACTTGGACTTATAATGCATTATAAAAAACTTGGAGAGTAAGTGTCATGGATATGGAAATTTTTGCTTCAAATAGTTGCTTATTCTCGCAATGCAACTACTTTCATTGAAGCCACATACGATTTCAGAATAATTTTGATGATGATTGACATGTTTTAATTGCTAAATTTCTTTCATTTAAAATCACTATTCTAACTAGTATTGAAATTCAGAATTTTTGACGTATGGTGCTTGCATATCCCGGTCGAGGATCGAACACCTTTTTCAGGTTCATCTTTTTCTCTCTTTCATTCCTGTTTGTACTTTGGAGTAGAATAGTTTGCTTTCATTGGTAGATTTGCGCAAAATAGTGTCTGCTTGATCTCTGGGTTTAAAGGTTACACTTGTTATCCAACTGGGTACATTGAGCTGTTGTGGAACAAGTGGACTAAAATTTCTCAACCTTTTTTCCATAATTTCCATGTTAGAGCTGGTGAAGCTGGTTGAGAAAACAGTTAGATCAGAGCATCATCGTTCGCCGAATAGGCCCATATACCTTGTCGGAGAAACTATTGGAGCATGCCTTGCGCTATCTGTGGCAGCCCTCAATCCCAATATTGACCTTGTTCTAATTTTAGCCAATCCAGGTAACGATTTTCTTCTCGTCTCGAGGATTGTTTAAATATTTAACACCCTTGTAAATCAGCTTTACTGTAGCTGCACATCCGGTTAATAAGTCTGGTATGTTCTTATAGCAGGTACATCTTTCAGACAATCACAACTTCAACTTCTAATTCCTTTATTGGAAGTCGCTCCTGAGTCTTTCCAACTTAGCCTGCCTTATATGCTGAGTTTAGTTTCAGGTTTGCTTTCCTATTTCTTCACTTTTCATTCTTGGTAACTAACGGATTGCCAATGATAATTGTTTATAGTTATATTCTCGCTTCACATAGGTGATTCTTTAAGGATGGTCGAGGCTATTTTTCAGAAGGGGCTTCCTCTGCCAATGACTATTGGAGAGCTATCGAGTGATCTGGTTGCAATGTCATCCTACCTCCCTGTAAGATATAGCCTTCAAATTTACTTGTTTTCCGAAGACTAATATTTAGATTTGAGGGGGGAAAAAAAAGGATCAGAATATAGGAAGGCTTCTTCATGCCTTTCTTTGATTGATTTATTTGTTTATTTGGCGAGGGGGGTTTGTTGAGTATGCCTTCTTATTGGATCCTAACTAGAATTAAACCGAGCTTGGATCCTTGATATTACTCTTTCATGTTGATTTGTCATTCCGTTGTGTTATCTAGTAAGGTTGCTCCGGATTGATGGTTGGAGTCAACAGGTTCTCGCTGATATTTTGCCAACAAAAACACTTCTTTGGAAGCTGCAGATGCTTAAATCAGCTTCAGCATTTTCCAATTCACGCTTGCATGCTGTAAAAGCTGAAACTCTTATAATTTCAAGGTCTATGTCCGCTTTTAGTATCCTTTGAATTTTACAAATAATTTAGAGAATTCAATTATAAAATATTTGAAATGTTTAATATTTATACGTGTATATAATCTCTGCTTGATATACAACAGATACTTTTCATTCTTAGCAAACTTGACTAATTCTTGCAGTTCCAAGCATCTTGAGGTGTTTATAGATTTATGCAATGAATTTCAGCTACAGATTTCTGATTTTAGTTAATGGCGTTTTGCACTCTTGTTTCAGAGCCTGAGGCTTAGTGTCAAGGTTCTGTTTTTATGGGCTTTAAGGCTTTAATATGCACTGCAATAGGCAGTATGCTGACTTACCCAATACTTATATGCTTTACCAATAAAAATTAACAAATAAGGACTGCGAGAATTTTTTTTTTTTGGTTATACACATCTGCAATCTCCATTTCCTGATGATACAGTTTAAATCCACAACTCTCTTTTTTAAGTCTAATACCCGTTGACCAAATAGTCAACTTTTATCATGTATTATGAGAGCTCTTTCGTGCCTAGGTTCATCATTCATCTAGAATAAAGGGGCTGAGTTCACTTTTTGTTTTCTCAGTGGAAGGGACGTGTTGCTGCCTAGTCAGAAGGAGGCCACAAGACTCCACCAATTACTTCCGAATTGTATGATCCGCAATTTTGAGGACACTGGCCATTTCATCTTCTTGGTAGGATTAAAATACTGGTCGAGCTACATAGATTAAGAAGCTGTAGTTTACTGTGAAAAAGAGGCAAAGTACATATTTCTTAGTTTAGTTAATTAATGTGTTTCCAATTATAAGATGGTAAAATTTTGTTTGAATTAACAATCCATGCAGGAAAATGATGTGGACTTGGTAACAATCATAAAGAGTACTAGTTTCTACCGTCGTTCAAGACACCCTGACTATGTGTTTGATTACATTCCACCAACTCCTTCTGAATTCAAAAAGATTATGGAATCAAACCAGTAAGTATCATTTTGGTGTAAAAAAGGAAGGAATGAAAGAATAATCTTCACTCTCTGCCAAAAAAGAAGTTGGTAGCTTAACTCTCGAGTTCAAATCCTTATTAGGCCCACAGCGTGCAAAGCATTCTCAAGCTAATCTGGATACTTCTTTTTACTATATCATTTCTTATGATTAACAACCATGATTTTTCCAGATGGATTTCTGTGGCTACCAGCCCAGTGATGCTCTCCACTTTAGATACTGGGAAAATTGTTAGAGGCCTTGCCGGCATTCCTTCAGAGGGTCCAGTCTTGTTAGTTGGCTACCATATGTTACTCGGACTCGATTTGGCTCCCCTTGTAGCCCAGTTGTTGATAGAAAGGAATATCCTTCTGCGAGGAATAGCACATCCTATGATGTTCATGAATCTTCAAAAAGGAACGTTACGTGAGTTTTCATCATTCGATACATATAGGATTATGGGAGCAGTTCCTGTCTCTGGAAAGAACTTTTACAAACTCTTCTCTTCGAAATCTCATGTCCTGCTCTATCCTGGTGGAATGCGTGAGGCTCTTCATCGTAAGGTAACACTTGACAGTTTGACTTTTAACGTCCTTGACATTTATCACCATGACTTTTGTTTGTAGAGTCATACCAGGATGACTTAAATGATTGTAAAGGTGCTGCATGATGTTCTGCATCATGTAACTAATATTTTTCTAGGAAACTACAGTATCAGCCTTTAGAAATTCAAAACACTGTGATTGGACCAGTTTGATACTGAACTCGCACGTTTCAGGGAGAAGAATACAAGTTATTCTGGCCAGAACAGTCGGAGTTCGTGAGGATGGCAGCTAGATTTGGAGCCAAAATTATACCTTTTGGAGTTGTTGGGGAAGATGATATTGGCGAAGTAAGCCACAAAACCTTGCCTTTCTTTAATGGTCGCCGCGTCCTCTTTCAGATAATAGACAAATGATACATGCACTGCAAAATAATAACATATATTTTTCAGAGCTATTTCTATAGAGGATTGTACAGGACCAGGAGTGTGAATATATCCACTTTCCCCTGTGCACGGACTTATTTGCTAAACTCTCATTATGTTTAACATGTACATGTTATGACAATATAAATGGATCTGGTCCTATTTTCTATGCAAAATACCCAATAATATAGTCCTTTTTTATTGCTATCATAAACCAAAAGATTAGACCCTAGTCCCCTTTCACTCTCTCTTTTCCTTTTCTTGGAGAATAGTTTCTATTTTTCTCAACATGACTGAAATTGAAAAGCCTAAACCAAAAGAGCTCTTTTTTCTTGACTGCAGCCAGATAAGCAGCCACTAATGTATGTTATTGAAGAATTTAAAGAGAACATCCTCAATATCCCCTTTTCTTCCCTAAAAATAGAATTATTTTGAAATTTCTATCATGAAAATAATGTCTCATCCAAAGGTGCATTGCATTGCATTGCACGGCTTGTTTCTTATTTTCACATTCTTTATGATTGCTCTCTGAGTTGATTGATATGCATGCTAATGAATGATAGAAAAATCTTCATTGTTCAGGTCTTTTTCGATTACGAGGACCAAATAAAAATTCCATATTTAAGGGACCAAATTGAGGAATTAACGAATCAGGTTGTGAAGTTAAGGTACTTGGAAATTCTACATTTGATTTCAACTGAGCCTTCTTTCATATTATAGCCATGCACCCTGGCATTCATCCTTGTTATCCATATCAGCTTGAATTTCTCAATGCTGATTTTCTATCTGAATTCTGATGTGATTGTACGATTATAGGAACGATACGAATGGAGAGGTAGCAAACCAACCTGTACACCTCCCAGGAATCTTACCAAAACTCCCCGGCCGGTTTTACTATTATTTCGGGAAACCAATTGAAACAGAAGGTACATCACTTTAATTTTCTTTTCCCAATGTATTTCTTGGTTGCTTAGTCTCTACTAATTTGATTGACCTCGAATTTGGAATTTTCAATTGTGAAGGGAGGAAGCATGAGTTACGAGACAGGGAAAAATCGCATGAACTGTATTTACAAGTCAAGTCAGAGGTTGAGAGATGCATTGCTTATTTGAAAGAGAGAAGAGAAAAAGATCCTTACAGAAACATATTGCCTCGGCTAGTTTACCAAGCCACAAATGGTTTTACATCTGAAGTTCCAACCTTTGAAATTTGATCTTTTTGCACACCCAAGTTCCAGCCTTTACCCTCATCATTTGGGTTGGCAGGGAACAAATTATTTGCTCATCAATCGTTTGATTCTTTGGTCATTAGTGATTGTAATAAAGAAAATAACGAATAAAAAAATAAAGAAAAAAAAAATGAACGGCACTTTTGAACCGTTGTTTTTGACAGTTTTTGCGGCTTAGCTAAAATTGAACATTAAGAATTGGCAAGATGCATTATGATTGAAAACCAATAATGAGAATTTAGGCTTATTCGCTTTGCGGATTTGAGTTGAGATATGACATTTTTTGAAAGCTTTTAACGGTAACAGAAAAAATTAGATGTGACATTTTTTGAGAGTTTTTAACTGTATAAATTTAGAACTGAAAACTCAAATCGGTGAAATAAATGAGATTTTAATTTGAAAATTTCACTTGTACATACATAAATAAATGTTTGTATATTTTTGTGTAGTTTATGCCATGATGTCCTTCATCACTGAGGTAGAATGGTCTTAATTATTTATATATCTTTTCTCAGGAAATTTGATGACCAAGACAGTCCTAGTATTATAATTGCTGTCCTTTTTGAAAGAGAAATCCTTTTTTGGTTGAAACTTTAAAAGTTACGAGAGCTATTACTGGTGACTGGTGGGTAATATAAACTGAAGTTCAACTTTTTGCAAAACATTCTTTTGCAATTTGCATACATAAAACATTCTTTGCAAAAGTTTGAACGACCTTGTAAGTTGTACCCTCAATCAAAAAGGGGGAAAAAAAAGTTGAACTATTACTGGGGTTTTCTCAAATAGTTTGCTTTTAAAGGTATAAGATTCAGCGATGCGTATGTATGCATTAGTTAGGTCTATCAAACAAAAATGTATGCATTGTTTAGGAGCCTAAACTCTGGTTGGAGGGATTGAAGATTGATGGGTTGATGGAGAGAGGGTTGGATGGAAGACTATAAAATCATGATCTGTTTGGTTTGAAGGACAAAGGGGGAGAGATTGAAAAGACTATTTTACCCTAAAAAAAATTGATAAAGGATAAATGGACAATATATCGTGATTAGAAAATAATTATTCATTATCCTTTTACATTTTCTTTCCTCTAATTAACTAACTTGAAAAATTATTATAATTTTCTCTATCTTTTCTATTCGTCATTCCTCCTAACATTTTTTAACCTCCTTACTCTCCCATCTCTAACCAAACGAAGCCTAAGTCATTGATATATTTTTTAAAATCCTTTTCATTTGCATGTTTAGTAGCTAAGGTGGAATTTTCATTAATGAGTGGATCTTCTTGCCTTCGTTGCATTTGAATCTCATTATTTTATTTACATATATATTTTTTAACGAGAAGGCTACCAACATCAGCTAGCTGAACACTAGTTGTGTAGTTTGAGTTCTCCAACTATTACCACAAAAAGTGGGTTCATATATAAATTATTGATTCATCAGTTGATCCTAATTAGCAATGACTAATATAAACGTACACATATAAGTTGAAAAATAAAATAAAAAATAAAAAAGGAGAGAAATGAATGAGTTCTACCCAGCTATACCACCACATCCATAGGTTCTATCAATTCCACCAAATCAACACCAAACCCATTGGTTTGAATATACGATAAATCAATCAAACATCACATCTGGCCAGACAAAAGAAAATAGACAAAGGAGAGTAATCAAAAAATAAACTGAAAATGAAAAAAAAAAAAAAAATCAAAATTCGACGACTGACGACCAATCCAGTGGCTTTAATCTTTGGGCTTTGTATTGGGGGCGATCAGGTGGAGTTTAGTAATTAGGCCCAACTCAAGCACCATCTTAATTAAAATAAGTAATTAAGTACAATTAATTACTTAAACAGATTTCCATTTTCTTATTCATTTCACCGATTTGAATTTAAAATTTAAAATTTATTATAATTATATTTAATTTTTTATTATAATAAAAAATTCTCATATAAAATTACATATCAACTCAAATTAACGAACTAAACAGCTCTAAATTTATGCTAAAACAATTCCGATCCTTGATCTGAAAACCGAAACTAACACCTTAACTTAAAAGCAAAAGGAATGAAGGAGCTACTGAAATTTGACATATATATATATATAAAAAATAAATTGGTCCTTTAACAAAAAAATAAAAAATAAAGTTGTACGGATAGGACATATCGCCATGAGTTATGACCAGCCTCAATATTATATATTTGGATGAGCACGAGGTACTTTAAGAATACAAACAATAATGAAAATTTTTAACATCACATACACACATAAAATATCAATAATGTGTGTGTGTGTATATATATATATATATATATATATATATATATATTTGTATGTATGTATAATTCTCAGAAACATGAATTACTTAATAATATATAAAATATGAGAGGATATTGTTGTAGGAGAGAAGATTAATATCAGAACCCTTGACATATTAATAAACCAGAAAGTAGATGAGAATCTGAGATATTATAATTAAAACAAATAAGAACAAAAAGTATCATTCTTCGTCAACATAACAAGATGACAAGTTACCAATATCAGTGCATGACAATTTATATAATGAAGAACATTTTAGTTTTTACTTCTCCAAACTAGATATTAATATCAGAAGTACTAGTCACTCATGAAACCCACACATCTAATCCATCTTCATCACAACATCATTCATGTCAATCTACTTATATCTTTAACTATCTCGTATTTACCAATCAGCCTCTCTCCGTCTTAATAGTCAGTCCCTAGCTTAGCTACACAACTAATTTCAACTTCATTTCAAAACTCAAATAAAAAAAAACCTAAGACCCAAAAAGCAAAAAAAAAAGAAAAAGAGATCATGAAAGTGGACGATGATTATGCCGTTGGATGATCGATCACAAGTGAAGAGAGAGGTCAAGGTTGAGGCGGTCAGCATTATCAGCGGTGTTGGTGGTGGTGGGAGAAAGATCAGACTCCGGGGTGGACCCACCATAGTAGTACTGAACCCCAACCGCCACCAAAGAGCTAGATCCAGAACTGCCGGCGTCCGCCATGTAGCCGCCGTGTACGTACTGGCCGTACTGGTGGTGGTAGTAGTTGGGTACGACTACCGTACTTGCGGCGGGGGCGGAGGGAGGGTCGAGCCAATAGCGGTCGAGGATGGCGGAGTTGGGCGAGGCGGATGGCGGCGGAGGAGGAGGGGAGTGGAGGCGGGCGCGGCGGGCGTTGGCGCGCTCGCGCTTATGGGCGTTCTGGTGGCCGCCAAGGGCTTGGGAGGTGAAGAACTTGCGAGGGCAGTAGAGGCACGGGAAGAGCCGAGACGACGGCGTCTGGGTGTGGTGGTGGTGGTGGATGTGGGACCTTCTCGTTGTTAGAGTTGGCTTGGAAGGCGTTGTTGACGATGATGGCGGTGGAAGTGGAGGTGGCTGCTGGCTGAGAAAGTCGTACATGCCTGGGTCCGCCATTGATGGAGCTGTGAAGAAAGAAGAAGAAGAAAAATATGAAAGAGCTGAGAAATGAACGAGAAGTAGAAGTATACGAGTTGTTTGCGAGTGTGAGAGTGACCCTCTGAGGTTTATATGTATGGCGGTTTCCTTTCTGTCTGTCATGGGTCGCAGAGTTGAAATGACTGATTTGCCCCTATGTGGGCAGCTGGTGGTACGAAATGACAGATATGCCCCCAGCCCCTAATTAAGGGATTTTCTTCTCGTGTTTTCTGATGTACTTTGATCCTTCAACCATCCATACCTAAGTGTCAATGCCCAATTTCAATGTGGTTCCGTTACTTCCGTATCTCTTCTCTTATTAACACTTACTCTGCTTTATTAATTAATTACAAAATAATACCTTGGCAAAATGATCACACCAAGAAACTTCATGAATGTCATCAAGAATCGAAGCTTCTAGTGCCCAACGATCCACAAACAAATAAACGAACAAAGTTGGCCACATCCGACGAGGACCCGCTTTGAAAAGATCAGATTGGTCAGTAGCAGGGTTAATTTAATTTTATTTTTGGGTGATTTTTGCGTATATTATATGATACATTAAGATTTAACTCCTTAAAAAAAAGAGAGAATATTATGCATTAATGTCATAAATTTGGATGCTGATCATGAAAGTTGATATGATATATATATATATATAGCTCGCTCGAAGTAATTGTTAATTTGTTATTGTTTAAGGAACTAGATCAAGTAGACTTTAATTAGCTCATTCATGTTCTTTTTAATTAAGTAGCAATATAATTCGCAGCAAAAAGAAACTAAAAAAGAATCTTTGAATGTCGATCATGTCATATTTAACGTCATGCATGCTAATTACATATATTACTGGTATTTGTATGCATGCTCTATAACAATATTTTGGTCACTTTATGTATTTTATACAAACATGTAATGTAATTACTTTACTGTTTGTTTATTCATAAAAAGTAAAATAACTCTACAGCTAATTAGGTATAGAATAATTAAATGCACATGTACCTTATTCTTTACGCAGCTTTATATATAGTTTATACTATTAAAAAGGAAACTACGCAAAAATAAATAAAATAATAATAAAAGAGCGTTGGTTCATCAGGGTATGGGGTCCTATAATATTCATGATATCATCCTGCATGCATGTGTGTGTGTGTGTATATATATATATATTGGAGGATGTTATAGGGAGGGCCATATCATGACATGCTTAGAGTAGAGATCCTTGATATCATTTTGATCCTCAATATTCATCTTCAATATTCATGATCAATACGATTGGACACGTGTACGACCCACAATAATTCTACCTATGAAATAAAATATATATAAATGCAGTAAGGAAATTCAGTACTGTTGTCCAACCACCAACAACAACTACAGAAAGGTTCAAAAAAAGAATAAGAAAGAAAAAACAAAGAAAACAACTACTGAATTAAAAGCAAACATAAATTTAACAACTAAAGGATATATAAAAAGAAGTGGAGTCATATGCAACTCCAAGTCAACTCCTTGAATTATGGGATTTGTTACAAATTTTCATTATTTCATGATTGAAGGAGATTCATTAGTCTTTCCAATATTAATTTAAGAAAAATATTGTACATATGTTTTTGTGAAAAATGGCTTAATTAACCAAATTTTATTGAGCTATAATAATATATACCAAAGTACAGTCTCACAAAATTATTATGTAAAGAATAATGAATCTCAAGAAATAATAAAAATCAAATATTTGCAATTGATTAATGAAATCTCAGAATTCAATAAGTTGATTTATGTTAATTCAGTGAGGAGGGTAAAACGGGAAATAAGGAAAATGAGAACCAAATATTTACAACCTTTATTTATTTATGTTTTGAAAAAAGGAATAAAAGGGGACGTTACGTTATCCTGTAAAGGACAGGAAGTGGTGACACTTACCTTCTTTCCTTCTTCAGTGCAGAGAGTGTGTGTGTGTGTGTTATGTCGGACAATCAAGTAATTACCTCTCTCTCTCTCTCTCTCTCTCTCTCTCTCTCTCTCTCTCTCTAAATATGCAGATTGCAGAGAGAGATAAGCGATCCCATTGCAAGGAGATTTTGAGATGACACGTGTGCATCTTATGATTGGCCATTTTTTCAAAATGCTATATAAATGTGTATATATATATGGGGTGGTCCAGACTATATATACATGTGTAAATGTACCAGCGTAGGAGAGCCACCCCCGAAACCGGCCACTTTCTGAACCTAAGACGCCCCCCAACTCCAACAGAAAAATATTCCCTTTCTTTGATCTCTCTCTCTCTTTCTCTCTCTCTCTCTCTAGAAAGCAAAGGAATATTACGAAGGGCCACGTCCGAGTATACCACTTTCCACTGTGTGCAGTGCAGTGCAGTGAGTGAGGGAGATGGAGAGATGATCAGTGACGTTTACATGATCACTGATCATCAGATCATACATCTCTCTCTCTCTCTCCAGTAACTATATACCGTACCAAGTCTACTGCAGTCGTCGACCTCTGCCAATGGAAAATGGCTCGAACCCCGTGTATATATATATACACACACACATACATATACAGATTTTTGTAATTTCTATATCAGACTTGGAGAGAGATATAGACAAATTGTAACCAAATAAGGAAGCGTTGATGAGGTTGTGCGATTAAATGTCACATATATGTATGATGGCCAGTGACAAGTGTGCATGTACATACTTGATACTACTGCTAAGACTACTAGTGTCACGTCCGTAGTTTTTTTGTTTAGAATTAGGGCTTTCCTTTCTAATTACTTTGTTCTTGCATGTGTGTGTGTGTGTGTATATATATATATATATATATATATATATATATATATATTTGTGTGTACACACAAAAAAATAAAAAATAAAAAAGAGATACACGTGTCTCTCTTTATATGTGTATATGTATATTTATTCATGCAATATATGCATTGTATGGATGTAATGTAAAATGGGGTCAGGCCTAGCTAATTAACTTACTTTGGAGATAGTGCACGTTTGAAAACCTGATCATGATATAATCTACAAAGATATGCAACTAATAAGATGCACGCACGTAAAAATTAATGAGAAAGGAGAGTCTCTTACAGTCTTACTTAATTATGGACGTGACACGCGCTGAGCTATATTTGGCATTTTTGGGCATATTGCTTTTGGTGATGTTTCTGATCTGAGAAATGCTATAATCGTGCTAATTTTAAAACACTCCCACATGCACATAAAATAATGCTGTTCAAGTTCACCAATCACTCCTATCCCATAAAATGTGATTGATGATGAAAAAAAAAATATATATATATATATATATATATACACACACACACACACACACACACACACACACACACACACATGTACGGAGTTTCAAAAATTTCCATTCGCAAAAAAAAAAAAAAAAAAAAAAAAGTCTATAAATTTGTTTCATATCAAAAAAAAAAAAAAAAAAAAAAAAAAAAAATCACCCAATAGTCAAGATACACAAACTCTCATAGGACCATAAAGTAAAGCATAATACAAATCCGGTTCTTCCTCCTCCAAATTATGCATTAGGCTCTCTCGTTTGTCCAAATAGACTGTTCCATTTTATGTGCCTGCAGCAACCAACATATCCATCCATAAGAAAACTTTATAATAAACAAGAAATAGAGTTGGATAAGAAGAATATACAACAATATTAACAAATCTTACCTTGACATAAGCTTCCCAAACAGACATAAGCATTACTTTCTACATCTTCATATATAATCTTCTCTCTGTAAAATAAAATTAAAAATTAAAAAAAAACACACAACCAGATTTCACAACATCAACGTCAAGAGAAAGAAATCGTTTCAATAATTTACAAGGACAATTCGCTCTCATTTATTGTCTGCCGCATCTTTTAATATGGTGTCGTTTTGCATTCAATAGACAAAAGGAAACTGAACTGCATTTCCTTGTAACAACTAACGAATGTAATTATTATAATTTTTTATTATTGTAACCAATGTTCCGATGATTTCTCGAGAAATAAGTAATTACCTCTTTCTAAATTGTGATATTTTAATTGGTTTCTTTTTTTACTTTAATTTTATTTTTTTCCCTTACAGGTAGTAATTATCTCTTTTTAATTGATATTTTTGTATTTTTTTAACAAGAATGGTGAAACAAGGACTCAAGATTTATTATCTCACAAAGCACGATTATAGCGCCAACATAGGACTCGAATTAGCCAATTAGGATATATCATGAAGCCAATCAGTGCTTTACTAGGACTCTGCTAATTCCATAATTGCCCCCTTTTTGCTGAATAATCATAATTCTACTCAGTTCATAACTCGATTCCCTTTCTATTTCGTATAAGTTTTCTCATCAGTATATATACATACCAAGCGTCGAACAACTGTTCATTAAATCGACGTACTAATTTTCTCTAGCGATCGATCACATTTATTCACTCTCTTTAATTTGCTCTTCTTTTTCTTTCTTTGACAATTTCTCATTCTCACTTAGTAGTTCGCATGGAAAACTCAAATCCTTTCGCCAACGAGAACCAGGCACCATTAACTGCTGTTCCGTCTTCGGATCATTCTCTTGAAAACACGATTACGCTCAATCTTCAAAACCTTCGTGTGAGAACTGACAAGAATGACAACAATGATCAAGCTGGTGTGTTTTTTTATTATTATTATTTTTTTATTATTTTTTTTTATAAGATACGAGTTTTAGGTTAGTAGTCCTAATTAATATTTAATGTATATTTTTCTTGTGCAGTGTTTAACTTATATTGTTTTGTTCCTTTTTTGTAGAATCTTCAACAAGCTCAAATACGAAGGGTCGCATAACTCATGCCCACGACAATAATCAGTCTCAGGTGAGAACAATAATTTATCAGAAAATTGAGCATTGTGTTTTAGACGAGGAAATTTCTTCTCTTGACAAAAGAGGAAGCATTGTGTCACAGACGGGACCAAGTTATCAACCATCAGTGCAGGACTTCGGAACTAAATTCTACCGGGCTTGGAGAGAAACAGATCCAATCGATTGTGCTGCTGAGCTAAATCTAAGGATTGCCAAACTGGCTTTGGATCCAGAGGGATCTAAGTATTTACAGACGACATTGATGCGAACCGATAAGAAGGAGACGGATAAGATATTTGGAGGCATTTTAGTTTACATTTATGACGTGATGAGTAATGAGCATGGAAGTCGCGTCTTTGCAAGGCTAATTGAACGTTGTGATGAATCTCAGCTGCAATTGATCGTATCAATAATAACTCTTCAGACTCAACCTTTCGTAAAATTGTTGTTCTCTATACATGGGTATTTTTCTTAGTCCATACTTTAATCCTCTTGTTATTATTATTATTATTTTTTTTTATTTCTCTCTTTCGTTCTGTAAATCAAAATTAACTATGAACAATATATGTTTTATGCAGTGCAAACTCGACTAAGAGACTCATCAAAGTGCTTGGGAAATCAGCCTCAGTTTCAGTTTCCAACATCATCTCAATTTTAGCAAGGCATTTCGCTTACATGATGAACGATCGAATAGCATGCTTTGTTATACTCAAGTGTTTTGACAGTCTTAATGCTCATCAGAATCAGGTAAATATTCTATTTTTATCTTTACATTACAAGAGCAATCTCTTTGATATGTAGTACATAGTTTTAATTTGTCAGCTTACTCGAGTTAAAAATGGATTGCAGATACTATATGAAGAGCTTGTAAGGAACTCCCTCACACTAGCAACACATGATAAGGGATGTATAGCATTAAACAAAAGCATAGAGGACATCAAAGGCCTGCACAGACATCGACTCCTCGACGTAATCTCTACTCATGCACTTTTCCTCTCTCAGGATCCTTCAGGGTATCTATTTATACATATATTTGATATTGTACTACTCTTTTTTCTGTTTAATTTTTAATATTATGTATAAATATTGTAGATTATAAACTAACTATGTCATGCGATTTCAGGAACTATGTTGTGCAACGTGTTCTGGGACTGCAAAATCCCTTTTTCACAAACAAAATATGCTTGGCCTTAGTAGGCAACTTCGTTAATCTCTCTATGCAGAAATCTGCAAGCCACGTAGTCGAGAAATGCTTAAAAACGCCGTTTGGAATGGATCGCGTGCTGTCTGATTTGTATGCCTATTACAAGTTGTGGGAGGTTGCTAGTAACCAGTTCGGAAATTATGTCATTCAGAGAGCTCTTGAACTTGGCCAGGTGCATACATAATTATTATTATTATTATTTTTTTGCTCAAACCTCATTTATATATAAGCAGGTGCATATATGATTTCTGACTCTTGACTGTTTTCCATCTTTAATCAGAGCGCAAAGAGCCCATACTATGAAAAGTTGGTGACGAAGCTCCGTCGAGATATGAAAAAATTGGAGAAAGGTTATGGGAGGAATGTCTACAATTTGATCCTCAACAGTGATGTGAATCTAAATGCTAATCTCTGATATACGGGTCATCACATGTTGTCCTGTCGTTGAGGATAGTGAATTTTTAGTTCTAGTTGTCAGTTTCACAAATCATGTAGATAGGAATATATATATTTTTTGGTAATAAAATTTAATTTATTTATACTTTGATTTAGACTCTCTCTCGAAGATGCATTTACTTATTTTCTTACTGATTGGGCATAATAATCATCACACGTAATACAAAAAATCAAAATCAAGCCAAAAAGTCTTTGAAGAAGACAAAAGAAGAAAAATGAAATATATTCGTTGGCACTGGAAATAGTTTGTGTTTCTGTTGGACAACTATGTTGGGATTATTTGGGGTTTGTTTTTTGTGATATTGTTTTGATAAGTATGGCGACTTATGTAATGAGAAAACTACTCTTAAATAGTAAGAAAAAAAAAACTATTATAAAAATTTTGAGAGGGATTAATTGAAACGGCATCCATGCGACTTCTTCAACAGATAGTTTTCAACATAATTGGCAGTGCAAAAAAAGACAACAAGGACAAATTATTAGCTCAAGAGTTTTCTTACCATCTCTTTTTATAAATGACCAAACTTTTTTTATTTATAAAAATAGCAGTTTTGTTAACATGAGTCTTGACTCACATTCAATCAATTATTGACCATAGTTAGTCATGGTCGATCAGTGATTGTCATTATTAATTTATTAATAGTTTATCATTAATAAATTTGTAATTTTTTAATTGAAATGGATTAATTCTTACTTGTTTTAGTTAATTATTAACTAATATTAATTAATGATGAAGAATTATTAAGTTAATTAGTGATAAATTAAAGTTGAACATTGATGATAGACCGTTAAGTTAATTAGTGATTGATCACTAAGTCAAGTAGTTATAGACTGCTAAGTCAATCAGTTATTAATCATTGAGGGTTATTTTTGTAATTTTATAAAACTGTGGTCAAATTCAAAGAGGGTTATTTGTATTATAATCTAGAAGAACAAAATAAAAGCAATCAAACCAGTTACACCATCTACTATAAATATAACATATAAAATATCTTGATTTCTTCAAGTGATCTTATGATATTCATACAATCCAGTTCTTAATACAAAAAGAAAGGCAATACTTCGTGAAAGTAATGTCCAACTTCTTGGACTTTGGATAGAACACTTTAGGGGCCCTCTCCTTTTTTTTTTTTTTTTTTTTTTTTTTTTTTTTTTTTTTTTTTTTTTTTTTTTTATAAAAGGGAAAATTATCAGAAAAATTTCAAATTTTGAAGGGACCGTCTTGGTGGTGGTTTTTTTTTTTTTTTTTTTTTTGCAATGAGCGATCAGCTCGGAGGAAAACTCATCATAAACTGCAGCAGAAAAGTTGTTGACGACATGGTTGAAATAGTTTGTTTATCTACACTCTTGAAAGTACATGAAAAGATGTGTTCATGGTCAAAAATGGTATAGAAAAATTTCAAAATTTTTCTGCAAAGGAAACTTTGAGCCTCGTCTGTGTCTAATGTCATTTTTTGTTTCCCCACCAACAAGCCCCCGAGGACAAAATCTCAAACCGCGACCAGAATGGACGCTTGTGGTTGTTCTAAGGAAACTGGAGCTCTAGAAAAATGTATTCTACGGCTTCAAGTTTGTGTGGAGAGGCCGAACCAAGGCGCTGAGAATGTAAATGAAAAGGACAAGTTCCTATTTTGTTGATGGGCCAAGTTTGGCAGATTGTGTGATGGAGGATATTGGAGACGTGATAAAGCCTGATCCGTATCCTTTGCAGTTTGGAAAGCTAATTGGTCTATGATGCCTTCTTTGCTTTTGGTTTAGGCTGTGTTCATGATCTAGTGTCAAAATGTATGAAGGTGGTTTATTGTTCCTCTTCATGGGAAAGAGAGAAAAAGAATAAATTGTTATTTTTTCAGGTGATGAAATGTTCAAATCTGGAGGCTTTGAGTCTGGTATATTCCAAATTTAATGTCAGTTGTTCTTTAGGTTTTCCCCACCAACAAGCAACCTGTGAGGACAAAATGCAAAAGTGGAAACTACAAATCCTTCTGTTTGGACCAATTTTCTTTCTTTTTTTTTTTTTTTTGTGGAGATGTCGTTTACTTTTGTGTTGAAAGATGAAAGATTTTTTTGTAAGGAAACTGGAGCTCTAGAAAATCACAATTATAGCGTCAACATACGTTCAAAGCCTATCCTTTTTTTCTTTTTTTTTTTTTTTCAACTGTTTTTTGTGCCCAAGAGGGAAAAATGTTGCCAGATCTTAAGAGACAAATCCCTATATAATTCCCTTTTTTTTTTTTTGCTGTTGATGGAAGGTCTGAAGTTTATTTCACCAAACTGCTTTTCATTAAATCTTGGTTTTACTGCTTTGGCAATGACATATTACTTAACAAATTCAATTTGCCAAGCCGGACTTCCTTCTCATGCGGGAAAAATGTATGCCAAAATGCCATTGTCCTTTGCAGGGTTGGAGGGTTATGTATTTTGTTCAAGAAACCATTAACATCATATCAAAAGGGGTAAACAGTTCTAACAACTGAGATCAGCCATCAGATTATATTTTTAAAGTGATCTGATCAAGAGATCAAGGCCTACCCTTTGGCAACTATAAATTGAAGAGGCTTGGGTTTCCTAACCTAATTTAACCCTCACCCACCTAATCTATTTACATACCGAGAGCAAAAAACCAAATCCATAAATATATATATATATATAAATATATAAATATTTTCCTACCTCATAAGATATTTTATGTGTCTTATACTTTATATTAATCATTTAGCAACCTATTATGTTTTATATTCTATTGAGTTTTTATTATTGTTTATTCGTTGGTTTATAATTTATATATTTAAATTTGTTTTGCACACACTGTATTTTTTATATGTTGATTTATAAATTATGAGACAATCTTGGAAGTTTATGGGACTAAAATTATCTAGTCAAGGAAATACATGGATGTCAGTGAAATACAAGAATCAACATTCTAGTTTTAGGATGTTCCATTTTTCAGTTTTGATTATTGACATTTCGGTTGTAAATGAGACGTACGTTACAATTGCGCTTTTCGTGGTGTTGTTAAATTATTGTCCTCTTGGATATTTGTCGTCGTTTCTAAGATATTGTATCTTTGTCGTTATAATAAAATGTTGTTGTTTCCCAGAAATGCTGTCGTTTTTAAGATGGTGCTGTTTTGGGTTGTTTTCGTCATATTGTTGTCATTAGTTTTTACAATGCGAACACGCTTAAATCCTCGACGACACTGTTTTTGTTTTCAAATATCCTGTCGTTTCAAAAATAAAACCACTCACAATTAACGGAAAAAAAAAACCCACTTAAATCCTCAAAAATACAAATCATAAACCTCAAACTCAAATGGAAGAAAATGAAAAATAAAAAAAAAAAAAAAAAGACTAATAGGGGTAATAGCTAATGCTAGGTTTAGGCTAATTCTTTGTGTCGTTTTTAAGATTATGCAGCTTGTCGTTTTTTAACTACTGTCGTTTACCTTACAACTTAGCGCTTCTCAATATCCTGTCGTTTTTTGCAAAGTTGGTCGCGTTTAATTGTGGACCGTTATAATAAGCGGCAAAAGGAATATCGTCTGAGGCATTAATTGCGTATAAATTGGATATTGTGGTTGTAGACTAGTGCATAGCTTTTTCCCTTGCATTCTATTCTATCTAATTATAATTCTTGAGTGCTTTCTTGGAGAGAAAATTCTACAAGAGTTGCTCCGACTCCGAGGGTATTCATCTTGGTGTTCTCTGGAGTCTGTTGTTTCTGGTAATTTTCTTGAGACACCACCCATTTTGCTGTTCTAAATTATAACTTTCTTTTTTAAAAATCTTCTGTCCATCTTTGATCACTTTTTCAAATGGTACGTACGTAACATACAAGTTTTTGATACAATTCTGGGTTTTTCAAGAGAGATTTCCTTAATTGGAGAGAAATTTTCGAAAGTGGTCTTCTTGTAGTTCTGTGAGGATTGCTGGCTCTGAGGGTTTGATCTTCTCAGTACTGTTATGTGGTTTTTGCTGTTTCTGGTTGTTTTCTTGAGAAAATAATTTCTGCAGATTGGGAATTAAGTTCTGTTTTTCATGTTTAATTCTTACACTCTTTAATCTTTATTGATGTTCTTCTTTCTATCTTTTGTAATTGCTCACCAGTTTACATGGCCAACTCAAATCCTTTGACCAACTTAAATCAAGAAACATCAATCAGAGCGTCCTCTATGGATCACTCTCTCGAGGACGTCACGATCAACTTTCGTAGCCTTCACATTATCAGGACAGACGAAACTGGTATTTTTGTTGAACGTACAAGATTTTAATAGCATGAATATCACATTAACATTTTGTAGAATCATTTGTTATTTTGTTTGAACAAGTAGGTGAAACGAGGACTCGAGATTTCTCATCTCACAAATCACGATTATAGCGCCAACATAGGATTCAAATTAGCCAATTAGGACATATCATTAAACCAATCCTTTTCTTTTTTTTTTTTTTCCCAGCTATCCGACCCAAAACTGGAAACAATGTACTAATCCCATTTATAATTCCCTCTTTTTTTTTCTTAGCTGAATAATAATCATAATTATCCTAGTCTAATCACAATTTGATTCCTTCTATTTCTTATGAGTTTCTGATCAGTATATATACATAAAAGGGTCGAACTACTTTTTTATTGAATCTTGACATCTAGTAGAGTTCACTACCTACTTTTATTTAGTGATCATTACATTTATTGACTCTCTCTTGCTCTTCTTATTCTTTCTTTTGCAATTTCTCATTTTCACTCAATAGTTCACGTAGAAAACTCAAATCCTTTCACCAACGAAAACCAAGAACCATTGACCCCTGCTTTCTCTTTGGACAATTCTCTAGAAAAAATTATTACCAATCTTCAGAGCCTTTGTGTGAGAACTGATAGGAATGACAACAATGATAAAGCTGGCTTTTTTTTTTTTTTAAATAACATACGAGTTTTGACCTTGTCATGATTGATATAATGTATTTTTTAGAAAGCTTGTATATTTAACTTGTTATGTTTTTTGTAGAATGTTCAACGGGGACAAACCTGAACCGTCGTGAAACTCGTGACCGTGGTGATGATCAGTACTTTCAGGTGAAGACAATTATCAACCAGAAAATTGAGGAAGTTTTAGATGAGGGAAATTCTGCTAATCTTGAGAAACGCGGAAGCATTAATGTGTCGCAAGCAGCATCAACTTATCAACCAGGCTTCGAAACTAAATTCAACCGGGCTTGGAGAGAAAGAGACTCTATTGATTGTGACGCTGAGCTAAATCAAAGGATAGCAAAACTTGCTTTGGATCAACAGGGATCGCAATGGTTACAGACGAAATTGAAGGAAGACGATAAGCAGACAACGGACCGGATATTTGGAGGCATTTTTGTTTACATGTATGACGTGATGAGTAATGAGCATGGAAGTCATGTCTTTGCAAGGCTAATTGAACGTTGTGATGAATATAAGCTGCAATTGATCGTATCAATGATCAATCTTCAGAGTCAACCTTTCGTAAAATTGTTGTTCTCTAAACATGGGTATTTTCCTTAGTCCATACTTTAATCCTCTTATTTTATTTTTATTTCTCTCTTTCATTCTGGAAATCCAAAATTAACTGTATTTACATATATGTTATGCAGTGCAAACTCAGCTAAGAGACTGATCAAAGTTCTTGGGAAATCATCTTTGGTTTCAGTTTCCAACATTATCTCAATTTTAGCGAGGCATTTCGTTTGGATGATGGCCGATCGAATAGCATGCTCTGTTGTACTAAAGTGTTTTGACAATCTTAATTTTCATCAGAATCAGGTACAAATTCTTTTCTTATCTTTTGATACAACACGACAAGGTTTAGTTTCAGCATAGTTTTAATTCGTCAGCTTACTTAAGTTAATAATGGACTGCAGACACTATATGAAGAGCTTGTCAAGAACTGCCTCGCACTAGCAACAGATGATGAGGGATCTATAGCATTAAAAGAAAGCATCAACTACATCAAAGGCCCGCACAGAGATCAACTCCTCGACAAAATCTCTACTCATGCCCTTTTCCTCTCCCAGGATCCCTCAGGGTATCTATCTATACATATATTTGATATGTGATATTCTATTCTCTGTTTAATTGTTGTATGTATACAGGTATATTAACTATGTCATGTTTATTTTAGGAACTATGTTGTGCAACGTGTTCTGGAACTGCAAAACCCCTTTTTCACAAACAAAATATGCTTGGCCTTAGTAGGCAACTTCGTTAATCTCTCTATGGAGAAATCTGCAAGCCACGTAGTCGAGAAATGCTTAAAAACGTCGTTTGGAATGGATCGCGTGCTATCTGATTTGAATGCCTATGACAAGCTGTGGGAGGTTGCTAGTAACAAGTATGGAAATTATGTCATCCAGAGAGCTCTTGAACGGGCCCAGGTACATATATTTATACATATATATTTATATATATATGATTCAATTAGAATAATCAATAATTACTGTATTGATTTTTGACTCTTGATTATTTTCCATCTTTAATCAGACGGCAAAGAGTCCATACTATGAAAAGCTTGTGAGGAAGCTCTGTGGAGATGCGGAAAAATGGGAGAAGGGTTATGGGAGGAATATCTACTACATGATTCTCAACAATCAACGTGAATCAAAATGCTAATCTCTGATATATGTATATGTTGGTCATTACATGTTGTCTTCTTGATGAGGACATGCCTTAGTGAATTTTGGGTTTCTAGTATACTTTTAAACTTTAAAGTTGTCAGTTTCACAAATCATGTTGACATGAAAATAAATGTTTCCTGATAAACTTTGATTATTTTATACTATGATTTAGATTATCTCCTTGGCATAGAAGCATTGGCCAATTTTCCTACTGATTGGCCATGATAATCATCACATGCAATACAAAATCAAAATCAAGCCAAAACGTACGGCTTTGAAGAGGACAAAAGAAAAAGGATGCATGAAGCTGGAAATAGTTTGTTTTCGATACATATTGGACAATGAAATTTGGATTGTTTGTACTTTTATTTTGAAAATTACAGTGACTAATGTTAGATTAAAATCTAAAGAGAAACTTATCACTAGGCAAAAAAATTTCAAAACAATAGTATTAAAATTTTGAGACGGATTAATTGTACTGGCATCCATGCGACTTATTCTACCCATTCATTAGATGATTTTCAACATAACCGGCGGCGCAAATGAAAAGAAGAAAAATAAAGGCAATTAAACCAGTTGAGCAATATACTGTACATATTGGGAAACTTCTTGTCCACTGCTACCCTCTCGCGGAGCGGCTAGTGCTCCGAGGGAAAACTCGTCGTAAACTGCAGCGGAGAAGGTGTTGTTTTTGTTGAAGCTGGAGCAAATTGTGTTATGGAGGAGATTCGAGACTTAACAAAACCTGATCCGGAGACTCTTGGGAAGCTCGTCATATGATGTTCTTGGTGCAAAGAACGTACTAGAAATGCCTCCTTTGGTTGCTCAGCTTTGTATGTGTTCATGTGTTATAGTATCAAAATTACAACTAAGATAAATGATATAATAATAACAAAACTAAGCTAAATTAGAAAGTTTTTATATCCGGAACTCCCTATGTCATGACTAAACCATGGCATGGTTGATGGAATTGATAATATGGAATTTGGTAACTCATGGGGTGAAACTGCCAGGGGAACACCCTTAACTGTCCCACCTTTTCTTGATAGGATCATTCTCAAGTCCCGGGTTCCTTCTCAGATTGAATATCTACATTGTGAATTCTCCGAAATTGAAGACATTTCTCCCACCAACAAGCTCTATGAGGATAAAATGCTCTACAAATCCTTCTGTTTTGACCCGAAAATGGTTGAAAAGTTAAAGATGAAAGCTAAGAAAATGGAGGCCTAGAAAAGTGTACTACAATCGTAGCGCTCACGACGTTCGTGTGGAGAGCCCGAACCAAGGTGCTAAGAATGTTGCCAGAGCAACAGACAAAGCTCCTATTTGCTGTTGATGGAAGGCCCAAGTTTATCCCAACCCTCCCAAAAGGTTATTTTGGCAATGGATAGTTACCAATTCGATATGCCAAGCCGGTGAGCTCTTGAAAAAGCCATCATCTTTTGCAGTAAGACTAGTCAAAGACACAATTAAGATGGTAAATGACAGTTACATGAGATCGGGCATAGATTATTTCGAAGTGACAAGAAAAAGGCCTTCTTTGGCTTCAACTCTTGTGATCACAGCTTGGTCTAGGCTGTCATTTCACACCACGGATTCCGGATGGGGAGAGCCGGTTTTATCAAGTCCAGTTGTTCCTCTCTTTCCGGATGGGGAAAGAGAGGAAACACATAAATGCGTTATTGGGTCTGCCAGGTCCAAACATGAAGATGTTCCAAGAACTATTGCATATCTTTTCGAACTCGTATTATTTTCATGTTGCTTTCACTTTCGGATTGTTCTTCTAGGCTACTCAAATAAAATGTATGCCTTTGATAACCACAAAATGAATAAAATTCATAAAGTCATAAAATAGTATGCAGCTCTACTTAATTTGTTCTGGAGGTTTAAGATTAAAAGCACGTATAAGGATGCTTGTTTTAACTATTGACAAATATGACGGTAAAATAAGAAATAAGTAAAAATGAAGCTAATGTGAACTCAGAATATTTTACGTGGAAAACTCCCAAAGGAGACGAGGTAAATATCATGGGACAAGTGTAGGTTGATTTCAACATAAGAAATAGGGTTTATAACTTTCTCTTTAAATTATACGGAGAGAATAATAAAAATCACTCTCTCATATAAAATAGGAGAAACATCTCATAAAAAAAAAAAAAAAAAAACTGGAGAAACTAAATTTCTCTCATACTATGAGAATTCTCTTTGAAGTGTAAGAATGAGATGTTTAAGCCATTCTCTAAAGTCTAAACCCCTTTATATAAGTTCAAAGAACGAATTATAGCTACGAAAATCTTATAGCTAAAAATTGACCAATTTGGGACCATTCATTTTACTTAGTCATCATAACCACTTGGCTAAATCTAGTTTACAAAATTTTATGGACTTGAATCATAGGCCTTGGGCTTTACCAATTTTAAGCCTTTGGGCCTAAGCCTAATCCAACATTAACAAGAAGAAATATGCATTCATTAAGTAGCAATATTTGCTTTTGAAATCATTTTCTTTTATCCATGTAGCAATCTCTCTCTGCTTATTCATTAAAACATGATTTCATTGATGTCCAAAATGAAAGCGATTGGTAAGTACAATAATGGTGTATAAAGATGTCGTGACAGGAGGTGATTTGAACAAACAAAAACTTCTGTAACATAGCAAACATAACATGGCAATTTGACCTAGTTCCCAAAGGGAAAAAAAAAAAGCTTAAAACATCACTATTTGGCCCCCTTATTATTTTTTATTTTTAATAACGGCCATTTGGCCTACTTGCAAATTAGCATTTTTTTTTTTTGGGGTATTATATCACATAAAAGCTCCTTAGTGCTGACATCCGTACATTATTGACAAAATCTTCTTTATCATTTTTTTTTTTTTTTTTTTTAAAAGGAAGCTCACTAAAATACTTTACCAAAGTAGTCCAACCAATACAGAGATAGTTACTGCTTGTTATCTAATTTGTTTAGTATAAATTAATAAAATACTAAACTTAGAAAAAAAAAAAAAAAAAAAAAAAAAAAAATCTAATCAGTATGAGTCTGCAGGGATATTGCATTTCACATGAGCCAGTCTCTAGAGAAAGATTTTGTAATTTTTTTCAAAGTCTAATGAGAAAACTAAAAACTGGTAAAAGCGATTAACTATACACAAGTTTGACATTGAATTGAAACGGCATCCATGCTACTAAAAATCAACTGGCACTGCAAAACAAATTAACATAAAATCTTACAAAGTTAAAACGGTTAATCAATATACATTAGAGGTATAGTGTAAACTTTATCCAAGTGATCATATTCACACTATCCAATTGTCAATCAATACTTCGTGAAAATAATATCCGAATTCTACGACTTTGAAATAAATTTTCTTGCCCCTCTTTGATTAATAATTGTCGGCAAAAAAAAAAATGATGGTCCATGGCCTTTTTTTTCCTGATGAATTCTTAGCAGAAAAGGAAATAAAGAGGAGAGGGAGAGATAAATAACGTTCGTGACATGATTGAAATAGTTGGTTTATCTAAACGTGTGCAAAAAAGAGTGGGAAAAGAAACCAAATGATATAGAAAAATTTCAAAGCTCTTCTTTCTCTTTAACATACATACTAATCTTTAGGCTTTACTAAGATCATCAAGTTTCAAGGTTTTAGCCACAAGACATTATGTTCTTTCCCATTTTGCTTTCTTCTTTTGTTGTGCATAAGTGAATCTTTGTAATTGATTCTATGTTTCTGCTTGAGGTTGTAGATCTAGAAGATCGAGCTATAATGGAGAACTCAAACCGCAGCACATTTCATCTTAAAGTTAGACGAAGCAAGCCAACTCTGGTTTCCCCCGCGGAGGAAACAGAGAAGGGTCTCTACTTCCTCTCGAACCGTGACCAAAACATGGCGGTGATAATTCGAACAATCCATGGTTTCAAGTCAGGCGAGAGAGGAAATGACAAGGCAGGAGAAGTGATCCAGGACGCCTTGGGTAAAGTTCTTGTCCACTACTATCCTCTTGCAGGGCGACTAATGATAAGCTCGGAGGGAAAACTCGTCATAAACTGCACTGGAGAAGGCGTTGTTTTTGTTGAGGCTGAAGCAGATTGTGAGATGAAGGAGATTGGAGATGTAACAAAAAAACCTAATCCGGACACTCTTGGAAAGCTGGTCTATGATGTTCCTGGTACAAAGAACATACTAGAAATGCCACTTTTGGTGGCTCAGGTTTGTATGTTTTCAGGTTATGATTCAATAAAACATGTAATATAATTGTCTTATGTTACGATTAGTCCATAACAATATATATATATATATATATATATATGGTTGTCCACATGATATTTGAACATAATTATTGAGAAAGGTTTAAGCCAGCTTCTACTTTGTTGAATTTCAGGTGACTAAATTCAAATGTGGAGGCTTTGCTCTTGGCTTATGCGTAAACCATTGTATGGTTGATGGAATTGCTGGTTTGGAGTTTGTGAACTCGTGGGGTGAAACTGCCAGGGGACTACCCTTAACTGTTCCGCCTTTTCTTGATAGGACCATTCTCAAGTCTCGGGACCCTCCTCGAATTGAATACCTACACCGCGAATTCTCTGAGATTAAAGACATTTCTTACACCAACAGGCTCTATGAGGAAAAAGTACTCTACAAATCCTTCTGTTTCTACCCGGACATGCTTGACAAGTTAAAGATGAAAGCCAAGGAAAATGGAGCTCTAGAAAAGTGCACTACATTTGAAGCGCTCTCAGCATTCGTGTGGAGAGCCCGAACCAAGGCGCTTAGTATGTTGCCAGAGCAAGAGACAAAGCTCCTGTTTGCTGTTGATGGAAGGCCTAGGTTCATGCCACCACTTCCAAAAGGGTATTTTGGCAATGGAATAGTGATTACCAATTCCATATGCCAAGCCGGCGAGCTCTTGGAAAAGCCATTATCTTTTGCGGTTAGGCTAGTTCAGGACGCGATTAAGTTGGTAAACGATAGTTACATGAGATCAAGCATAGATTATTTCGAAATAACAAGAACCCGGCCTTCTTTGGCTTGCACTCTTTTGATAACTACTTGGTATAGCGTGGCGTTCCGTACCACAGATTTCGGATGGGGAAAACCTGTTTTATCAGGTCCAGTGGCACTACCACAGAAGGAGATGATCTTGTTCCTCTACGATGGGGAAGAGACCAAAAGTGTAAATGTGCTATTGTGTCTGCCAGCTCACGCCATGAAGATGTTCCAAGAACTAGTGCATATCTAGAACACTTTGGTATATCTTATTACATTGCTTTTTTTTTCTTTTTTTTTTTTTTAATTTCCAAATTACTATCACTTTCAGATTGCTCTACAAGGGTAATCAAATAAAACTAGTTTTTTAAGCACAGAATAACTTACATAAAATAAATAAAAGTTTATGCTGAGCTCAGTATGCTTTATGAAAACAGTCAGATTGTTTCTTTACAAGGCTGCTTGTTTTAACAAGAAGAGATATGCATTTGTGTAGCATAATTATTAATTCTTTGCTTTTGAAATAAATAAAAAAATAAAAGACTTTGATGGAGTCCTCCAGATTTTTTTTTTTTTTTTATTATATGTTAAGCAAGCAATATTTGATCTCAAAAGATTGCCAAGTACAATAATGTAGTGAAGAAAAATGGTGCAGAGAGGAGGCAAAACCCCACTTCTCAAACACTTGCGTAAAATAGGCAAACCCAACATGGCAATTTGTCCCACAGGACTGGTTGTTATCACACAAATGTTCTTTTCAATGCTGTCATCCGTGCGTTATTTACAAAATTCTTGGTAGAAAAACAAAAAATTATTGATAAAAAACTTAGAAGAAGGTCAGCTTCAACTTTAGATGACATTGGAAAATTAATATTGGTAGGACAGCTAATGAAACAGGAAAAAGAGACACGGATTTCAACTCAAAACAATACTGAACACTTCTCGCTAACTAATTTTGTTAATATGTAATAAATTGGGATTTTTTCTTTCATAAAAAGGAAAGGTTAACATATACTATTAAGTAAACCTAGATGATCCTACTTCTCTTCTAAGCTTTAGTTTAGAGAAATATCCTATATGTATATTAGAACTCAGAAAAAGCTCTAACCAGTTTGGTAGCATTTCATATATATAACACAGAAACAACAAAAATCTATAGCAGTTTAATTAGTACTCTGTAGTTATTACCAATTAGTGGTGTGCTAATTTCTGACCTTCTAGGACATGGGGAATAAAAGATCCAAATTGTTTGTTTTGCATCTTTAAAGGCTGTCCACCATGCAGGCCCAAGAAATCTGCAAAAATACCAGTCTAGACGACACATCACAAAAACAGGGCAAACCTGAATTAAAAACAAAACATTTTAGAAATAAATATATAAAAATAAACGATTATATATCCACCGACCCTTTTTTGGCTTGAATGAAAGAGATAAATTAATACATATATACCAACTTAAGCATCTAAAAATCAATATTCAGCAAAATGCTCTTTTTAAGTCATCTGAAACGTTCTTGACTGTCTTTATGTAAGTGCTAAGTGTTGCCCGTCTGAACCCCCACTTGTTTTAGAGATGTTATTATTTATTATTTATAATACAGGGCAAAAATCCAAATTTCTTCTTCAAACTAAACTTTACATGTATAAGTATATCAAAACATACTAGAATACATCTATACATACCCAGTTAATTAAAAGTAATTAAAACAACCACACACTATATAGGAATGAATATCCAAGTCTTTTGGGAAGTAATGGAAAAAAAACCACAAGTATTGGAGGAGATTAGAACTGTAATTATATGTAATATTATATAGTAGTAAGCACATATATCACATGATTGATGAATTTTTATTTTGAGTTGCCACACAAGGAAGCCTCTTTCTTGGAGGGTCTGAAACTTAAGGCGTTAAGGCTATAGATGCAAAGATTAGCTCGTTTTGACTTGACGGCTATTTGATCAGAAGTGTCTTTGTAACCAGGAACATTACATGAAGAAGATGAGCTCCACATTAGGCTGGCCCTGCATGAAAAAGCAATTTTTGCTGATTCGTCTGCGCATTTTATTCCATCGACTGATGGTATTTCCAGCTTGTAAATTCCGTACTTGTTTGTGGTTCTGTTCACTGAAAAAGATATCTGCTCTGATGTTCTTGGAGACATTGCTTTGAACATGCAATCTATTCTTACTTCAGCTCCTAAAAAAAAATAAATAAATAAATAAATCATGTGAAAAATCAGAAAGTGAGTTGAAAATAATTGATAAATAAATATATAATGATTTAGTGTTAATTACCTGGTAAAAAGTAACTGTTTTTGGAGAAGGTGTTGTTGGAGCAGATGTCACAGTAAACAAAGCCCATTACAATTATGTGGGCGTTGGATTTTGAAGGCCTAGCTTCCAAACGTAAGATCAAGGATGAAGAAAGGAAGAGAAGTAGCAGAAGTAGTGAATTCATTTGCAAGAATTTGTGAGGAATTGGAGATGGGAAAACTTTTGGGGTTGGGCTGTGTGGCTGTGTATATGAATATAATTTTTTATGATATAGCTAGCTAGGCCTAATAGGGACATGGACTAGCATTTATCACATTCACACAGTAAAGGTGATGAGTAGTTGAGTGGATAACGAGGGGAAGTTTTTTGTTGGAGTTTTTTGGAGATGCAACTATGAGTAGTAAAGATACAAAGACATGTGAACTTTGTTTGGAGTGACATGAAGTTGATGAGTAGGAGAGATAAATGGGATAATTTTTTCCTTTTTTTGCTAGTTAAAAAAACATATCAGTGGTGTCGACATATAGAATATAAAATCACATTACAGATAGATGATAAAAATCGATAGTCTTAATAGGTTATTTTTCGTGATCATACCACCACTATAGAATATTTTTTTCGGGAAAGTTTGCTTCTTTGGGGTCTGGTAAATTTAAGCGGTGTTACCCTGGCAAAAAGAAACAATAACTAAATTTCACGTGCAAAACGTTACCTATTTAGGAATGGAGGTATTAATAAATATTGATGTGGATATCTATATATATATCTCTTGGGGGCAATATTTATTGCATACGATTTGTTGTGTGGGAAAAAGTGATGAAGACGTGGACCGTCAAAATCACGACACGTGGCGACCTTCGCTCGCTGCCAGATGCATACCCCTCGACGCTTCGACACCTCAAGATCAGCCGACGAGCCCAAAGCCAGTGTCCAGATTGAAGCAATGACCCCATGTGGCGTCGACGGATTCAAAATGCCTGAACCAAGGCGCTAGGATCCCTCGACTGCAGAGGGGGTCGCTCGAAGAGGACGAAAAAGGCCAAGGCGGTGCTGGCGACGAGGAAATACTCCCGTCGAGGCATAACGGGTTGCGTCGAAGAAAGAGGAGATCACGACGAAAGATTAATGGCAAGACTACAAACCGCCCATAGGGGACACAAAAGCATTACGGAGACTCACAGAGCCGTAATGGGAGACTGATCAGTAGAGTGAACAATACTGATTAGTGGGCTACTGGGCTATCACTGGGCCTAAAAAGGAGGAGCACTTGAGTGCATAGGCTTACGAAGGAAAACCCCCAGCGAAGAAAGCCCGGCTATATAAGGAGAAGGACCCCAATGAAGAAGGAGTCGGTGAGTTGAAGAAAATGATACTTTTAGAGAGCTTTAAGAAAAAATGCAATTGGTGTATATTGCTAATCCCCTCAAAAGAAATACAATACATACAGTGGATATAACTCTGATTCAATAGAGTGAACCACTATAAAATTTTCTTTGTGTTCTTTACATATAGTTCACTAAAAACCTCGACTATTGCATAAAAACACATTAATCAGCTGGTAATCCAAAGGGAAACCTCAAGTAACCTGGCTGGTTTATTGTTAGCGAAATTCAACTGTCAACACGATTCTTTAATATTATTCATTCACAAGCACTCCCATGCCCTGGGGTAGGGCACTTTTCATGTAGGGTGGCTTTCATGGACTGTTTGTGTTGGAGCCAACAACCACTTTATTAGTTACTTAAAAAAAGAAAAAAACGAATATATATACGTAAAAAGAAAAGAGAAACCAAATCCAATCTAAACATGCTATTCCTTTTAATGAGTTCATTTGTCCATTTTTTGTCCATCCGAATGTTGGTTACATTTATTGTATGGTGATGGACTGAGTGCTCTATAAAAATGATTGTGACATAACATTCGATGGGTGGGTGGGTGGGTGGTGGGCTTTCAAGGGAAATTGAAGATGTTCACGTGCAATTTGCAAGGCAATGGCAAAGAGATTTTCTAACAAAAGGAAACCTTTTTTTTTTGTGTTTTTCAGATGATCCCGAATATAAAAGTGGTTGATGAAGGCCAAAATCAGATTCAAGATGGTTTTACCTGCTTCAACTGATCATCTTTCAATATTGCTTGGAGTGACCAAAACGAAGTTCAATGCAAGAGAGTTGAAAAAAATTAAAATAAAAAACTTTGAAGCGTTGAGAATCAGCCAAGTTCTGGCTCAAAAAACAAGCCTCTGCATTGAGATTCCTTTTCACCACTCCTTTTAAAACCACGCCTAGTTTTCACCACTGCTTTGAGACAAAAAGAAACTTGGGCTGGGCCGTCTACTTTTGATTAGTGGGCTAAATTCAGCCCATCATGAAGTGCTGATATAGGAGCCCAACGTGATCCCTGCTCCTAGAGTCGCACAAGTAATTACATAAAATGTCTAGCTTTGAAGTTGTATTTGTTTAAATATCAATTATTGTACATTATTAAAAAAAAGAATGCCGATTTAATCTTATAAGACTTTTTTTTTTTCTGATTTACCCTTATTGAGTATTTTAGGCATGTTTCTTATATGGTTAGTTTTTACTTTTTTTATTATAATTTATATATTTGCTTTTCTATTTTAACCGGATTTGATTTTTTTGTATTCAATGATTTGAATTTATGCTGATATGTTTTTTCCACGTTTTATCTTTTCTATTTTCTTCTCATTTTTTATTTCATTTTTGTTTGAGGCTACCTTTATAACGCGTTTTTGTTCTCTGGCATTCAAGACAAATTGAAGGTTCTTTGACGTGTATAATTTGTGAAGGCAGACGAATGGATGCTTTGGTATAAACTATAAAGGATTCGTTCATGAGATTTCACACAAAAGGGTGGTTTGATCACACAAAGGGAAGGTTTGGTGTTTATTTGTTTTTCTTCATTTTCCCTGCTGTCAAATCGTCTTTATTTTATTGTTGGTATATATCTTCTACTGTGTATTTCATATTCTTGGTATATATTATTGTTTTTGAATGTCTATTATTTTTTATTCTATTTTATTCTCATATTATCATTCAAGTAATGAGTTGCATTTTTTATGTTTTTTCGTGAATGAGCTTTATTCCGACAACTCTTAGATTTTTAAAATGTTAAATCTTATACATTTTCTTTATTGGAATTTATTTTTCATTATCATATGATCATTATTCTAGTGAAATTTTTTTTTCTTTTTTGTACATTTTTTGTATTTCATTATGCTTTTCGTTACATCTTGTATTTTTTTTTTTTTTTTTTTTTTGCTTCTCTTGTATCATATTTCTTTGTCATAATTATTAGTCATATATTCTATATGATAATGATTAATTTAACATTATGTTAATGAAATTAATATGTGGTTTTGCATATTCATGTGAATTAGTCATATATTCCCTATCATAATCATTTTTTTGTGCTCCTTTACATCACATATTCTGTTTCATGTAATTTTATATTCGGTATTCATTTTTCATGATGATTGTTTCTTAATGATTTATTATATATTCTTTTTCATGATAATTTCATTATTCTAATAATGAAATCATCTATTCTTTATCTTATGCATTTTCTTGTTTCACATGTCATTTAAATATTGTGTATTCATTTTTATAATGATGACTGATTTTCATTCGATAAATTTAGGTAAAATGGAGGCGGATAATGAATCGTAATTCACCAGTTTTAAAAATATTAAGTTAATTCCTTTTTTATTTATTTTGTGAAAAGAGAAATTTTCCTTCTTCCTAATTATTTTTTAATTTTAATTACTGATTTCATTATTTGTTGACTTTTTTCTAATTACTAATTTAGTTGATTTCTTACCTATTTTGTTCTATACTGATTTTTTTTTTTTTTTTTTTTCATTACATGAGGATATAATCATCTTTATATATGAGATAGTCGATAGTTTTACAAATAAAAAGAAAATTCAGTATTTACGTAAATAGCTCATCATATTGGCGTGTTTTATGGACCTAAGACTATCTCCAATGCAAATGCTAATGCTAATTGTATATTTAACATCAAAAACTATGATATGGTATGTTATTTTCATTTTTTCTTCAATGCATAACTGTCATGACAGGGAAATTTGTCGAAAGAATTATTGTATAAGAAAAAATTTATTGGAATCCTTTATATTATTAATATGGATACTTTTATGATAAGCATTTGTTGATATTAATATGGAATAACAAATTATAAGCTAAACCTCAAAAATTTCTTAGGTGTGATGCAATTACCGATTTTCAGATTATATTGAAGAAAGAGGCACATAACGCTGTGTTAAACCCACAAGTGGGAAAACACATGAATTTTAAGTTAAGAAATGAAAAGGAATTAAAAAAATCAATTATAGGGTTTTAGAAACAATCGAAACGAAGAACAGACAAAAAAGGGGTTCGGAGGGCCGAACCGAGAAAATTGAGGTTTTCGACCGAATAGGGTTGACCAAGTCAAAATTTATTGACCAAGAGTCGATTAATAAGTCACTCTTAAAAGGATAGTCAAGGTTGAGTAAAGTTGACCAAGTTGACTAACTATCCGAAAATTGCAGGTAAAACGTGCACCAAATAGGAATTATATTGAACTGAAATAAGATAGTTATTAAAAATGGATGGCTGAGATTATGATATGTGGAAAGAGAGGTGGCCAGACAACTTAAGGAAGAAGAAAGAAAAAAGATATTTTTAGTGAATTTTGTAAAAAAATACCTTGAAAAGTTAGAAATTGCACTTAGGCCCCTCTTCTTTTTCAACCGATTTTTAAGTGGTAAAAACATAACAAAATACTCACTTTTTCACAACAAAAACCAGAGAGCATTCAGCCAAGTAAGAGGAGAAAAAAAAATTCACCAAAGTGAGGAAAAATGAGTTCTAAGCGAAAAATCGACAAAACTACCGAGGATTAGTGTCTCCGAGACTTATTTTTCATTCTTCTAAGGTGAGATTTCAATTTTTCTTCTCATTTTCCTACCATGATGCACATTTGAGTATAGTAGAGAACATGGAAAAAGTTTGCTTCAGATGATGATTAACTTAGGAATTGAAAACTTGATGATTAAAGAATGAGTTATTTGTTATTAGATTATGTTTCTAGCAATTTTTGGTTATGAGAGTTCTTGTGAGAATTTGAATGACACCCTAGAGTTATGATGTTTATAATGATAAAAATTGAATGAGAAAGATTGTGGTTTGTGTTTGAAGGTTGTTACAATGGATAAAACGAGCTATGGTTAGCTCAGGAAACACGGAAAATTAGGTAGAATTCCGCCGAAATTTAGTTTTAGAATTTGAACCAAACCCGGTTGTAATGAAGAATAGGAGGATTGTGACGTGTAAAGTAAGTTGATTCAGTGATCTGAAATGCATGGAAACCAAAGACAATGAAAATTCACAGTTTTGGACTAAAATTGAAAACTAGGTTATTGACCCGGAAATTAGAATCCGGTGTAATTTCGGGCTAGAAAACCAAGGTAAAAGTTTAGTTTCAAAAAGTGATCAACATTAAGTTGAAGGAAACTTTGTTCCGAACAACTTTTGTGAAATATCGTTTTTCTCGAAAACGACTTTAGACGCTAGTTTCGGGCTAATTTCTGAAACAAGTCCAAGATTGTGATTATTGGTCAAATATGCAAGGGTTTGGAGCATGATGCTAAGATAGGAGATATTTCGGTCCGGATACCGAACACAAGAATTGTAGACCTTTTCGAGTTAAATTCTATTACAATTATTGGTCTTAGATTGTAAATCTAACGATCATAAATTTATATAATAGTATTGATAAACGATCAAAGTCGAAAAGTTTCAAGTGACACAAAGGACACAATGTAAGTAGAACTTCTGTAAGTATTAGTAGTTTTTCTTGACTATGACACGAATGAACTTATTCCTCCATGTTGCACAAAAATGTGCATGTTGCAAGATCTATGTATGTTAAATGATGCTTTTAAATATTTTGTAATGTGATGAGTGTTCATATAGACTCAAGGTAGACATAGAATTTTGATCTGTGACAAAGTCTAAGTCTAGGTCAAAGTCAACGAAAAAGTCAAAACTTTTATGAAAAGTCAATTTCATAAGAAATTAATAGAAATGTGTAAAAACATAAGACAAGATTAAAAGTACTATCATAATAAGAAAATATGACAGTAAAATGATGTACAAAGAAAAGATGATAAAAGAAGAGAAGAAACTAAAACTGTTTGTACTGGCGTCCGCAAGGGAGGTTATTATAAAACCATGAGTGAGTTGGTTATTTTAGGTAGCTCCCTCACTCCTCATTGGGAAAGTGCACAATGGTACAAAGAGATGGGGCCCGTATGAAGTAAAAGCTATGAAAACAAACAATGCAAGAATGGAAGATGTAAAAGTTACGAAAGTCGTTCAGAATGCTAGAAAATAATATGAACAACACGAGAACGAAAATTAAATGATGTGTGAAATGAAAGAAGAAAAAAAAACAAAATGATAAAATGTTTTAGGTCTATAGTGTACATTAGAATGTATGACATGGATGCATATATAGGTGTGCATTATTGGTTGTATTTATTATGGCCTACTGTTACTTGTTGAGCGAAAGCTCATTAAGTTTGTTCGTGTTGTAGGAAGCTCGGGTAAGGCACTGGCTCCCTAAAACTTATTGTTGGGTGTGCAAAAAAGATGAAGCAGTGGAGTGTGGGCAAGTGGGGTGATGGATGCACTACGGGTTTAAAAACGTTGCAATATGTGTTTAAAGTAAATCGTATTTATGGATATAAGAGTAAGTGAGTTATGTAATGAATGTAAATTATGAGACTGTGAGATTATGCTTAGCAGCCTTAAGTTACAACGTATGCTGATGTCCTTGAAAGGCTAACATGATAATGGCCTATGAATGATGATGGTATGCAAAGAATAGATAGAATGTATGACCATGTCTAGGAACTGATTTTGAAGTTTTATTTCGACAAGGCGTATACTATTTATTTTACTATTGAAGGAAAAAAAAAAAAAGAAGATTAACTTAAATTTTGGGAGTTTATAATTCAAGAAAAATAGAAGTTAAGAAATAAATTAAGGATAAGCATAATAATGATGACCAAAAAATAAAGATCGTCACAATAACCTACCTCATCCATGATCATTTTTGGAGTGTAATTCTAAATGCCTTAAACTTATCTCCAAAAACTCTAATAAAGCTATTAATCGTTGACTCAATAATTTGGTCATTTTATTTTAATATATTTTCAGCTTGTCATTTTTTCCACCTAAAATATTCTCCTTCTACTTGTTACAAGTGATAGTATGGTTTGTTCTCCATTATCACATAAATAAAAGAGCTTAATTTGACCAGGCCGTGTTTAACACAGAAAAACACTCCAAGCAGACGGACACCAAAGTCTAGAGTCAAAAAGTTTCTCTACTGATTTATTGTGGTCCTTTTTTTCCGTTGTATATATGGAATGCTAGCTATTAAAGACACAAGTACAATTACCATGTATTGTTTGGGAATTCAAGACAAGGGATAAAACAAAGTTTCCATAATCATTAAATAGAAATGGCTCTATTTGGATTTGAAGACTGAGCTATATATAAATATATATATATATATATATATATATATATATAGGTCGTCCAAAATATTATTCCTCACTGAAAACATGACAAAAAGTTGGGAGAAATCCTAACAGAAAATACCAAGTCAACTGCACTTAGTTTTGTCCTTCCGCATTTTCAATTCGGATCAAACTAATAACCTTATGTGTCTTAATTGCTGGTAGTACTGTTGAGAGTTTTAATCAACATGGTACTGTCAATAGATTACATATGTCCAATTTTTATATCATGATAATATTATTGTTATAACTACATATATACAAGATAAGTTTGTTACGTAAATGCATGACGGTTCCTTTTCACTCCATTAATTTATGGCTAATATGGTCTTTATATGCATTACTACTTTATGACTTCTAATTGAAAAACAAAAAAAGAAAAAATGAGACTAAGATGCATGTATGTATGTATGTATGCATGCATGCATGCGTGTATGGGAATCGTTCTACCTATATTCATTATCAAACAAGAGCGTAATATACATATATATAGATAGAGGAATTAGTAAGTGGAATGCATGCATACAAGAGAGAGAGAGAGAGAGAGAGAGAGAGAGAGATGCCGCCTAGCTAGCTAATTAGAAGAAAGTGAAGATGAGGTAATGTTGGGGGGAATGAGAGTGGGGACAAGCACTTGGTTCCTTTGGCAAATCCAAGGCTCAGGCGGCTTCACCGACGCCATATCCGACGACTTTGCCTATGTCCCTTTTCTTGTCCTCTTTCTTGTAATTTTAACCCCCCAATTAATTCCTCTTAATTAGCTGTGCATGCTTTCACGATCATCTTATCTTAATACTACCTTCGATTCTTATATTTTACTGATTAAATTACCACTATTCTCTTTTATAATTCTTTCACAGAATCATATTTAACCTGCTGTACATTAGTTTAAGAAAAGTGGGTTTTGATCGTTGTATAGCATTTTTCTATAATATCCAAGTCATGATTCAGGCTGTCCTCGTAAAATGTATTCATTTTCCAATATATACATAATATATATGCTAATTAAGACCTTGTAACTAGTTATTAATTTGTTAAGTGTATGATCTGTGAAGGATAAAGTTATAAATAATAGCTGCAAATAGAGAGTATTAGATAGGACCAAGGGTGCCCCCCAGTATTTTAGTCATTGCATCTCCTTAATTATTGGCAATGTAGATATAAATATATATAATATTTGGCTAATTCCTATTATTACTGTTTAATTTGTAAGTCCTTTTCTCATTTGTAATATATCTTATCGTCCAATATATCCTTTCCCATTTCAGAAAAAGAAAGTCCTAGATTTCACCCCATTTGTTGTCTCTTAATCAACGAACAATCACCACGATTAATACAACTTCGAATTAATGAAGAAGAATGAGTACTTTTTTTCCCCTTATAACTCGGAAGAATTAATGAACAAAACTACCAGCCAATGAGTTTTCTTAATTTTAAAAAAAAAAAAAAAAAAAAAAGAGTCGTATTACAACGAGTACCTTGTTCTTACCTTGGGCCGGCCCAAGGAAAGTGGGGCCCCTCCCAATTCAATTGTCGTTTTCCAACAAAACAGAGAGCATAGCAAATGGTTTACAAAGCTTTCACTGGCATAGAGTTAAACAAGCTAAGGAATAGTGACAAAACTAGGCCCTCTAGATCACAGCTAAACTTTGCAAAAAGGTGATGATATCATTGAAAAAGAGACCTCTCAACGCAAACCTCCAATGATATGCATTTGGTTTTGGGTTTTGTTTTTCCCAATCTCTTCTTCTTACACATACATACAATCTCATCCACTAAGCGACGAACCCCTTCCAAATAAGAAGAAAGGAAAAAAGTTCTCTTTGCTCTTTCCCTATGCCAAATTTCCAAACTTTAGGGCTAACCAATTGCAGCAAAATTTCCCCTTGATGTGAGATTAAACCCTCAAAAAAAAAAAAAAAAACGTTAATACAATATCTCAAAAAAAAAAAAAAAAAAAAGCTTCAAACTATAGTAGTGACATTAATTTCTATTAGAGGCTTCTATAGGGCATTGAGTATTTTTGGGGTGACAATCTTATAAGAACACAAAAATCATGATTAATTCCCTCTGTGGAAGCATGGGATCATCATCCATCAAGAGAGAGAGCTCGTGCACCACACTCCAACAAATAACTACTTCTCCTCCAAATGAATCATCCTCCTCAGTCTCCGAATCAAAGATCAACAATATTGTTAAACCTAGTACTACTCCAACATCCTCTGACAATATTATGGAGCAAACAAGCTTAGCTCCACCAAGCCTCGACTTCCCACCCATCAAGTTCGAGCTCGACGGCGACGTTGAGGTCCAGTCGCCCGACAATTCGATCATGTGGGACTCCTTGTTCTCCGACCAGTTCGAATCGGCGGCTGATTTCATGATCATGTCGCCGGTGAGGAACTTGCCGCCGCCGCCATCACCGCCCCCATATAACTATCACTATGCTCAGGCAATGCAGGGCCAGAGCCTCTCGGGGTGCTCACCACCTCGGAGTTCATCTCACCTCGGAGCTTTCAGTAGTAGCACTAGTACTAAAGGGAAAGGACTAAGTCCACTCCACAAGGTATTTACCTCCATAAACAATCAGTACATGCAACAGCCTGAGAACTTAGCTTTACCGGCCATTGAGGAGTTCTTGGATGATTATAGTAATCAAAGAGAGGGATTTGGGGCTGCTTATGATACGACAACGTCGTCCAAGATGTCAGGTCACGTCGTTGGAAGTTCGTCGCAAACTAGTTACGACATACCAAGTGGCAGCAATAATGTTATTAATGATCAAGTTCAAGCTGCTGGTGCTATGTTGGATTGCTCATTAAGCTTTTGTGAAGCATCAGCGAGTACTGCTGTACCACTATCTCAACAGTTGCAACAAGAACGACAACAAGAGAAGAAGCAACACCAACAACAACATCATCATCATCATCTTCAGAATCTTAACCATGGCCCCATGATGCCTACTCTTCCCGTTGGCGGCTTTGAAATGGTAAAAATCTCTTTTCAATTCCCCTTCTTTTTTTTTCCGTTTTAATTATGAGTTTAAAGATTTTTTTTTTTTTTTTGCTAGTGCAAGTACTTAGAAATTGTTTAACCATTAATTATCTCTATTCTAGTAAGGATTTGTCAGTAATCAGTATAAAATTGTGTAACCTTATACATCTCAAAATGTGGTGTAAAACCATCATGACATGAAAAATTGTGTAATATCCTCATTCTGGAATATACTTGTGATTAATTAGATAGCGTTCCTCAGACTGATTGAAACCAACATAAACAGTGAAGCTAGTACAGATTATTACTAACCTATTTTACATAAGACTACTTTCATTTAACTTGAATCAGCTTAATTATTTCCTCATAAATCGATCTGTAGTAGTCTTTATACACTGTACACATACATAAATGCAGCTTGTTCATCATATATAACTAATTTCACAAATTTCCTATATCTATGCATGCATCTTGTAGCACGAACAAGACAGCGGGCTTCAACTGGTGCACCTCCTGCTAGCATGCGCGGAAGCAGTGTCAAAAGAGGACTACATGCTGGCTCGGAGGTACCTCCACCACCTCAACCGAGTGGTCACCCCTCTCGGCGACTCCATGCAACGTGTTGCCTCCTGCTTCACCGAAGCCCTCTCCGCCCGCCTTGCCGCCACTCTGACCACCTCCACCACCACCACCACCACCACTAGCTCCTCCACCTCAGCCGCCACCACGAAACCACCCGCCTTCACACCCTTCCCACCAAACTCCCTAGAAATCCTCAAAATCTACCAGATAGTCTACCAAGCCTGCCCTTACATCAAGTTCGCCCACTTCACCGCCAACCAAGCCATCTTCGAGGCCTTCGAGGCGGAAGACCGCGTCCACGTCATCGACCTCGACATCCTCCAGGGCTATCAATGGCCCGCCTTCATGCAGGCCCTCTCAGCCCGACCCAGCGGGGCGCCTTTTCTCCGAATAACCGGGGTGGGCCCCTTCATCGACTCCGTGGAGGAGACAGGCCGCTGCCTAACCGAGCTCGCCCACTCCCTCCACGTCCCCTTCGAATTCCACGCCGTCGGCGAACAGCTCGAGGACCTCAAGCCTCACATGTTCAACCGCCGCGTCGGGGAGGCCCTGGCGGTTAATTCCGTTAACCGTCTCCACCACGTCCCCGCCAACTGCCTCGGCAACATCCTGTCCATGATCCGAGACCAAGCTCCCAACATATTAACCCTAGTCGAACAGGAAGCCAGCCACAACGGGCCTTACTTTCTGGGGAGGTTTCTAGAAGCCCTGCACTACTACTCGGCGATATTCGACTCGCTGGACGCAACGTTTCCGGTGGATTCGGTGCAGAGGGCGAAGGTGGAGCAGTACATTTTCGCGCCGGAGATAAGGAACATCGTGGCGTGCGAAGGACCGGAGAGGACGGCGAGGCACGAGAGGCTGGAGAAGTGGAGGAAAGTCATGGAAGGGAAGGGATTCAGAGGAGTTCCGTTGAGCGCCAACGCCGTGACGCAGTCGAAGATATTGCTGGGACTATACTCGTGCGACGGATATCGCTTGACGGAGGAGAAGGGTTGCTTGCTCTTGGGCTGGCAGGACCGTGCCATCATCGCTGCTTCTGCATGGCGATGCTGATCATTATATATATTTTTTAATTTTACCATGATTATTGTATTGTTTTTTTTTTTTTTTTCCTTTTCTTCACGTGTAAGTGATTTTTTTTATTTCAAGAATTATATTATGCTGTAGTGTATCAAAATTTATCCTATTGGTACCGTATAATTTTGAACTGTTAAATTACATATTATCTAAAAATAATTAAATTATTAATGACCGGACGAAACTAAGAAATAACCTCTTACGTGTAAAATTATAAAAAATCCCCTTCAAATTACGGGTCCATTTGATTCATGGATTCAAATCATGTGATTTGAACCATTTTTTATTTACGTGTATTTTTTATAAGAGAAACTACTGTAACAATCATGAATCATGATTCGAATCTACGAACCAAACGAACCCTATATCGTAATCATAAAACCAAAATGTAAGAACATGCACGAATTAATTTCGGAGCTTGATGAGATCAGTAGGACTTGGTTCAGAAATGAACAGTACTGATAGGACAGGTTTTCTTATTACACTACCACAAAATTATCTTTTTATCTTTTATTGATATAATTACCAAATTCGAATAAATAAAAGGGGGGAAAAGCGTTTGGCAAGATAGAAAATAATATCCTGGTTGAAAACTGTACAGAATTCTAAATTAAAATAATAGACACCAAGAAGATATATTAATTCGAATGTACGTTTTTACTTTGTACCTAGAGAAAACGACCTAATTCAGAATTGCTAATTTGCTAGGTCAAAGGGTCAATATGTTTATTTTAATATTTATTTGTTTATGCATTATTTATGTTTATAATGGGCAGATAAAGTGTGTTTTCGTACTGTTAGCTTAGATGAGATGATTCTCGAGTCTCGTCCAACAGTTTGTCGTAACCATTGGAATAACGTATAGGGCATGCACTCTAATTTGAACAAACGGTAGTATTATGGGGATGTTTTTTATATTTAATTATAAGAATTTTCTTTTTCTTTTGGTTAGAGTATGACGTTGATATCGCATTAATGCTGATTTGTTTTATAATATTATATTCAACATCTACATGCCAACCTAAAACAATGGCTAAATACATATGTTCTAAATTGTGTAATTGTAACGGACAAAATGGTAGTTATCACGTTTTTAACTGGTTAGATTATTTACATGTGAGATTGTGTAGGATCATTGATTTGTATTCTAGAAATGACATGTAAATTCGCAATTAGTTGACAATGACCACGGTAATCATATTTAGCATTGCTCTTTTGCGTTACCAGTAAGATTGTAGGATCCTTTCTCAAATACTGCAAGACTTTGCTTTTATTTTCTTTAAAAAGGGCACAAAACTGGAACGTTGAGTTAAATGGTCACACTTCCTACCCTTCTGAAAAATAATAATAATAATATCTTCAAATTTAATGTATACATCTCATTATCTCAGTATATAATGAAGTATCTTGTTAAATTTATAACTAGACTAGATTCTTTTTCTACCAAAAAAAAAAAGTCTAGATGGATGTCTTTCTTAAAGCCTCGAGTTTAGAATTTAAGTTTTGTTACAATAAAAGGTTATCATAAACAGTCACATTTAACTTTTTTATTACATTAAAAAATTATCACATAAAATCTCATCTCAACTCGAATTACAAACTCAAATCAGCGAAGTGAACGAGCCCTTTTATTACACGTAAATTTAATACACACAAACCCCTCCCGTACACACCTAAATTTAACAATGAAACAAAATATTAAGAAAGATTATCTTGAGATATTGAGATATATATATGGATGAGATTCCTCCTTCATGTACTTGATTATTTAACATTATTTTCCTGTCAGATGGTCAGGTAAATCTTTTAACCAAATATAGCCCATCAAAAATATATATATAAATATAGCCGTGGTAGCCCGCACCACACACCAACATAAAATCCATCCCATAAACTTTCTGTTTCTTATAGTGATCAACAGTGGTATTCCATATTTTTCATTTTATTTTTACATAATGGAAATTAATTAATGGACCCTACGCATTCCACAAGAGTTTAATCATATTCAAAAATAGGGAGTAGTGATTCGATAGTCCTTGTATAAATAATTTTGCAATAGATATGGAAGCTACCAAAATAAATCATCAAGCACCCATTTTTATATATATAAAATGTAAATACATCAGCACTAATATGGATTGTTACACAGGATTAAATGATTAATGCCCTCCAACAAACATGTGACAATGAGGAGATGGGACTCTTTTCACCAATTATTCTCTTTCAAGCTACTCATTTCCATGGTCCCAAAGACACAAGGATATTCCCGAGGCAACCTCACAAGCTTTACCATGCTCGTGATCAACTCCATCACAATATGGAACATGAGCAAATGTTTTTCCTTGGAGCCTCGTCAACTTTCTTTTCTGTTAAGGAAAATAAAAGAAATAAAAAGAAAGAAACCCAAATACTCAGAAGAAATCTCAGCTTAGTAGCATAGTGCAAGCATAGCACTTTGTTATCAAGGCAATCAATATAGGGCCAATTTGGTATTGCTCTTAAAATACTTAAAAGTCTTTTGCACATAACACCAATACGAGTAATGTATTTAGTTAAAATGCAAAACACATTTTGCTTTACATTTAATTTGAAATGCTGGATTTTTTAACTTTTAACCTTTGACTTCTGCTTCTACTTCTTCTCTTGCAATGAGTTAAAAGTAAATTTCTTCCAAAAGAGCACAATTCCATGTTAAGCCATAAACACTAAGGGGATGTTTGTTTCATGTATCCGTCCCTGGTTCTGAATCATAATTCATGGTTTTCTATAGTGTTTTTCTCTCACAAAAAATTTATTTTCAAAAATCAAAATCATGAATCATGATTCTGAATTCATGAACCAAACGTTAACTGAGACTAACATTCTAGGATGAAAACTACCTGTTTTTGCTTTTGCCAAAGATGGCTGCACGACAACATGCATGGTGATTACTCCTCCTGGAAGCTCTCCAAATGGCACTCTACACTGGCCAACAGTCTTGTTGTTCTCCAAAATCTTTCCAGCATTAATTAGTTTTATGTCATTTGCTCCTTTGGGTACAATCTTTTTATCTGAGATGGGATAAAGCAACATGGATATGATTAAATAGAACATGAATGCAAAATTAATGCTAAAAAAAGACAGACATGAGACACCACTAAAAATTCCCTCATATTACTTTGTGGCTTTCACAAAGTATAACAATTTGTGTTGCAAAATAGAACGTATTGAAGTAACCCTGAACTAAAGAAAACAAGGAAATCTTACAAATGACAAGTCGATAAATGAAACCTGAAGCTACCAAGGCATATCAAAAGGTTGTTACAGCATTAACAGAATGTGTCTCATATTATCTTTTAACAACTAAAAAAATCATTCAACAACTAGAAAGGAACTAAAGAATAATCCCCAATCCATCAAAAGGGGATTTAACGATATAGAGCGCGTCAACTGACCAAAAGCATACGGCAATAATATCGGCAATAATTTGAAGTGAAACTTTAGTGGTTGGCCTACATTGCCGTAAGTAAATGTTACCTCTGTTTACTTTGAACCACGATAAAATTTGAAGCTTAGCAAACGATGGTGCTTATCTTAATACCACTTTGATGAAAGTAAAACTCAGACAGAAAACGAATAGCTTATTTCAATGATCCTAAGTCAGATGTAGCATACTTCAAACCAAGGTCTGTGTTAAATTTTTGACATACTAGAAAGACTGACATTCTTCTGTTTCCTAATTTTGTAGACATTTAAGTACATAAGATTAAGAAAACGAGTAGAAAAACAAACAACAATACGATTTCTTCATCCACATTACTCAAAATCACCACAAAATAAGGTCATTTGTCTCATACGTAGGGAGGAAAAAAGGTATCAATAAAACGTAATGACAAGAAGAGACTTGAAAGGAAGAAAATTCATGTAATTACTTTTAATAATGATGATTTTATTGGACCATACTGGATTTAATTCCCAAACAGTAAAACCAAAGCAACGTCTTAAAATATAGAATTCCTAGCGTACTTCACAAGTCCAAACAATGAAACTCACAAAAGTAATATAAGTAATTACAAAACCTAAACTAGTTAGACCTACATGACTATGCCCTATCATTATCTTAGACATAGTTACTACCATTTTTGGAAATGATCAGAAAATGGCCAATAAGTCCATGAGAAATAGCTGATTAAAACAGTAACTATGATGCAAATGCAGACACCAGCATTCAAATTGAATGCCTTCATCAGAAATACTAATCATGTCCAATTGTTTTCAAAGAAGATAATTAGCACTTTGTAGTCACTGCTTAAAATACTGTATGTCGAAAACATATACAGAAGATAATTAACAATAAAATTAAGAACTTGCTATTATTTATGTCTATGAAGTGGTGAAACAGACCAGTTCCAAAAATTACATCCAATGCATAGCTAAAAGGAAACTTCAAGTTGAACTTAAACAACTAGAGGCTACAAAAATTCCCAAGAGGGGTTAAACCAACAATTCCCGAAAATGGTGTGTTTTTTTAGCGCCAATACTTGAGGAAAGAGCAATGCTATTCACCATTTGTGTCACTAAAATAGAACTATCAAATAACAAAATATGAAAGAACTGGATCCCACTCTACTCCGATAGTTCTTATGTATTGCCACGTATATGGTGATTGCATCATCAATGGTGATAAACATTGCATGTTTTGTTTAAGAATCGAACAATGTGTTTTAAGAAAAGGGAGAACTTTTCAGATAATAACATCATGAACTGAAAAGCTAAAATCTTCGAATCAAAGCTTTTTCCTTTAACACTTGAAGCAAATGGCCAACGACAAAATAACCGAACGGACTCTCACTGACCTTTAGGCCACTCGGTAACGATTCTCTCCTTCAGCATTGCCACAGTAGACGCCGGCGAATAGCGGAACGGACCGATATCCGATCCATCGTAAAGCCGGAACTTGAGCTCAACCAAGTCCTCGTCCGGCATTTGAAACCTCCCCACTACTTCAATCTCTTCTTCTAAAAAAAAAAACTTCCTTTACACGGATAAATACTACAATCTAAACTGCAAAACAGCAAAACCAATTTTGTACTTCCTTCACGAGAAATTTCAGGGGGCAATGAAGAAAAAAGAAAAAACAGAGAGAAATTTTGAATATTCAGTTAATTTCCTCAGCATAATCAATAATTAAAGCTTCGTTTAATTTGCTAAAAAAAACTGCAAATTTAATCAGCTTTTCTCGGAAACCAAACAAAATAAACCGAAAAGACTAACAAAAGCTCGAATTGGTGAACAAATTGACAAAACTACTAAGCTTTGTTATCATAAATTCAAAATCCATAAAAACAAAAAATAAATATTAAATGAAAAAATACCTGAAATGAAAAGGAATAATCGGAGAGTTCTCTCTCAGTTCACTGTACAGTTTAGTTTAGAGAGAGAGGGATTGGATTAGAGATTCGAGTCTTAAAATTCAAAAACAGAGAGAAACCCTAGACCCGATCTCCACGCTTTTCTGTCTCTCTTCTTTCTTTCTCTCTTTTTTTTCCTTTATTTAATTAAATATATATAGATATAGGTCTCTCTTTGGCTTTCAGTTTTTTTTTTTTTTTCAGTCCTTTTTACAATTTTACTTTAGAAATAAAAGAGGAAAGAAAGAAAAGTGAGATTTGGATTTCGAATCTTGTCAGTGTAAACGGTAGAAACAACTTTTCTGTGGTTCTTGTCAGTTAAAAAAAAAAATTTAACAAAAAAAAGAAAAAAAAAAAAGCAGCTTCCAAGGACCAGAGTTAGACCAAAAGTTCTGTTCCTCTGCACCTACAACGACTGTTCATTGCCTATACTACCAATTGTATTGCAGGAAACCTGCCAAACAGATTACACTGATGACGTGGTGATATGTTATTGGTGGGTTGTACTGGGTGTGGACCTTCAGAAAATTGACCAAAGAATTTTGAAAGAGCGGAGCAATAAAATAACGCGTCGGTGGGACACGGAGGAATTGACAAATGGTACGAAGAAAAGGCCACGTCATCGATGCTGGCATTTTTGATTGGGTCAGTTTGACCATCCCATGCCCATAAAGCAACCACCCCACGACAAAAAGAGTAATCTTTTTTTTTTTCTTCTTTTGAAAGAGAGAGTGTAATCTGATTTTAAAACTAGTTTTTGTTGAATATCTTTTGAATATAAACAACAAAAATAGTAATTAGTACGCTTCAGGCTGTGACTAAAATTAAGAAAAAAAAAATGCAACGTACTAGACACATGGGAAAAAGCACGTAGTACGTTAGCAAATTGAAACACAAAGAAAAAGGAAATAAAGAGTCCAATTAGTTATGAAAGAGAATTTGAGCAAAAAAATATTAAAAAAAAATTGTGAGATGAAATTACGGAAAAAGAAACAAAAAGAAGAAAAACAAAAGTTATTAAAGCCTGATTCATTTTACGGATTCAAGTTTTTAATTTAAATTGAGATATAATATTTTTTAAAACTTTTTACTATAACAAAAAAAGTTATATATAATTTTTTTTTAGAATTTTTTACTATATAAATTTAAAATTGAAAATTCGATTCGGTAAAATAAATGAGGACTTAAAAAAATACAACAACGCGAAAAGAAAGAAATAAACAAAAAAAGGTAAGTAACCTAAAATTTAATCCCATTGGTTTTATTGTTTTTTCATTCTTGAAAGGTCTTCCCCCTTGTCTTCGTTTTACCTCGTGTATTTTTTCACTTTGATTATAAGTTCTTTTTTTCATTGTCGTTTTTGCCGCAAAAACGATTTCACTAGGGAAAACGTCAATACGTCAATGGATAAGAAGACATGAAAATAGGACGACGATAAATTTGAAATGATGTCGGAAATTAAAATCCATAAGCTGTAGAAACAAAAATATAACCAAGCGGGTAAAATGATGAGTAATAATAAAAAAATAAAAAAGTAATTAAAAAAACGAAAGCAAATGGAAAACTGAAAAGATGGAAAACGACAATAAATTAAAAAAATAAAAACAAATAGAGTAACGACGTGTAAAAAACAACAAAATGTTGAAAATCCGACAGGCAACACCTATCCAACTAGAAAAAAAAAAAAAAGGCAGATAAGGGCAACAGAGGGGAGAAGTACGACAAAATTAGACTGGTAATTGGACTGGTTATTGGTATTTCTTCTTCCAGTTTGTCGTCGATGTTCTCTTCTTCTCATTTTTTCCTATTCATTTCAAATTCTTGTCGTTTTTATCTATTTCTTATCATTCTCATTGACATTTTCGCTTTCAATTAATTTTCGTTTTCTTTTTCTTTTTCTTTTAATTATTATCGCCTTGTGGCCTTTTTTATTTTTCAATTCTTTGACGTTTATCGCATATGGCAAAGTCATTATTCATCTCAGACCTGGAATTATAATAAAAATAACACTTTTTACCGTTTGGATGTCGTTTTACATTTTTATTGTCGTTTTCAATAATTCATGTCGTTTTGAAAATTCTTGTCGTTTTATTGCTTATTATTCAGTCATAACGTCCTTTTACATTTTTTTGTCGTTTCAATAATGTTATGTCGTTTTCAACAATTGTTATCGTTTTGTTTAGTGTTGTCTTAAATATTTTTGTCGTTTTTTTGTTTCATTTTCTGTTTTCCGATTCATTGTCGTCTTTTCTCTATGTCAAAATATTTGATTATCCAAATATATATTCCTTCCATAACAAGGATACGACGAACACGTTTTCATCATTTTCATGTTAGTTTTCATTTTTTTGTCGTTGTGTAACTTATTCTCGTTTTCTCAATATTGTCGTCATTCCTCTTTTCACTCTGTGTGTGTGTGTGTGTGTGTGTGTGTGTGTGTGTGTGTGTGTGTGTGTGTGTGTGTGTGTGTGTGTGTGTGTGTGTATTGTCCGAGTTTTTTTTCCCTATTAATTCTTGACACAATTTCATTTTGTTGTATCTCATTCTCCCCATTGCTGTTATTGCTTGTTTAATTTTCTTTTGTCGCCGTTTCGTAATTTGCATGTCTATTGGTGTTGAGTTTCTTACATTCTTATCGTTCTTGATATTGTTCTCTTTCAACTCTTGGCATTTTTCTTACTATAATTGTCCTTCTGATCTATATTGATTCTTCTTTTCTATTTGTTTTCTGTTTGGCCCTATTGCATTTTCTTTCTAGTTTATACACATGTCAATTTGGAGCGACTCCAATCCTTAGGACGGACCAACAAGACCCATGAATCAGCCAGTAATAAAAGAGACAACACTAAGAAGACTCCACCAGACCACCAAAAGATGACTTGACTCTCAAGGGTCCGGAGAATCGATATTGATTGCTCCATGAGGGGGTCACGTTAATTGACCACGACTGAGAATATTCCCGATAACTCTCCCCCTCAACCTTTTTTTCTAGAATATAGGCATGTATCACTCAAATTCATATTGCCCTAATTTGGTGAAAGCATGTCTTCATGCTATTGACACCTATAACACATTTTTCTATCTTCTAGTTGTTTACAGCTTTAATCTTCTCAATTTGTTTATTGAATTGAGCGTCGGAGGTCATAACATCGTAATGCAAAATCTAAAGGGACATAGATCTTCTGTAATTATATTATGACATGTCATATAAAAATTTGAACTGTTTTTAATGAATTTTTTTGCAATGATGTAGTATGATTTGATTAGTTAAACAACAATTGAAAGTTAGAATACAGAAAATCTAGATCCTCAAGAAAGACAATATAGATTATTCAAGACCTCTTCTTAAAGAAACGTCATATTGATCATTGACGCATTAACTCTAGAATTTATATTATTGGTTTTCTTATCATTTATCCTTTTACACAAGTGTAAGTGTTCACGTTTTATCTATATTTATGTTTCACTCAACTGTCTTTTCCCCTTTGTTGTCATTGTTTAAAATAGTTTTCATTTTGTTTGACGTCGTTTTATCTAAATTATCTTAAATTACCATTTTCAGCATACATTGTCATTTTCTTATCTTCACCGTCTTATGTTTACTTATTTCGGTTTTCCCTTTTTCATGTTTATTGTCGTCCTTTTTCTTATGAAACCTTTTCTGTCGTTTATATTTGTTGTCGTTCCGCTCTTGTTGCTTCTCTCCCCACTATTGTCGTTTTCCCATCTCTTATTTTTTCCTTGCGAATTTGCCCGTCATTTTTTGGAACATTCAATGAGATAAATCATTTCCTCAAACAAAAGTGAGAAAGTATTTAACTAAAATGGCAATGTTCCTCAATCCTCAATATAGAAGTGCTACAATGTCGCTGAAATTTCAAATATACCAATCTTACCAGCAAAATGAAGGAATCTCACGCAATATAGGGAGAGCAAAAAGAAAAACCTCAAAACTTAAGTTAATTAACATGATTCTCGTTGATTAGCAAAAGGAAGTTAATTACGGTCTCATTTATTTCACTAATTTGATTTTTTAATTTTAATTTTATTACAGTTAAAAGTTCTAACAGAAAGTCATATATAACTTTTCTACTATAGTAAAAAACTCTCACATAAAATTATATCTCAACTCGAATTAAAAACTCAAATATGTAAATTGAATGAGACCGTGATTCTTTCTTATCACACCAGATTAACTTTAAAGGAAAATTAGAATCTAATGCATCCCTATAACCTAAATCCTTCACGATTCACGCTCTCTTTTATTTTGTATTCTTAGAAAGAAAGAATATTCCCAACTTCCATCATCTTCCTCTTCATTGCACAATCTTTCCCTCCCTCCTAATATCCATCTATCTAAAGTCTAAACACACCTAAAGTTATATCCAAACTGACGTGGCATAACAATTCCCCTCTACCCCCTCTCTGCTTAAGATGAGGCCCATGAGTAAGTTAGTACGGATAATTTCCACCGTTCACTGAAAAGGACTGAAGCCAACCATCACCGTTGAAAAGTAGTCCCAAATAATAGGTAGATCCAGTCAAAGATTACTTGGACCGTCCAATCCATGGTATGAGTGGGTGACACAGTAAAAATGGGCCCAAATTAACCAATCTTTTTGTTTTTGTTTTTTTTGTTTTTTTTTAGTGCATTAATTCTGAGGCTGAGCTTCTAAATTGGCTCTTTTACCGGCGCAAATCCAGATTTTTCTGGTTGATTATCAATCAAACCCCGTGGTCAAAGGCCCACAAACCAAACTATTGAACATATTTATTTTACAGATTTAAATTTAAATTTTAAATTTTATTATAATAAAAAAACTTTAAAAATAGTTATATTTAATTTTTTTATTACAATAAAAAATTTATACATAAAATTATATCTCAACTCAAATTAAAAATTTAAATTAACGAATTAAAACTCAAATTAACTAATTAACAGGATATTATCTTTCCATAAGTATCTGGTACTTTGCTTATAAACGACGCCGATCATGTGACTCATAAGCAAACACAAATTATTACTCAAAAGAGTGAAAAAAACATTAAACAAAGAGTAAGAAGGAATTATCCAAAAAGACAATAAATGAAAACAAGCAAACAATAACTTTTTCTTTTTCTTTTTTTTTTCATTTTCCTCATAATTGTTCTCTTGATATACAGAGGAGGGAGCAATTACACACAAACAAAACTAGGGATAATTTAACTTGCTGCAAACATGAAGCACGCCCAAGATAAGATACACCTTCTCGCGAAAAAAAAAAAAAAAAATTTAAAAGACAAGACAAAAAAGTTGAAACTAACTTAAACTAGTAAGTTAATTTAGATATTAGTGGTCGATGATTAGTAAGTAGTTTGTCCAAAATGCGAGATGTTAATTCACTCGATGGAACAACACTCCACTTCCTCTGCGCAGCTTACCCTTTTTTTTCCAAATCGTAAAATATTACAAATATGATCAGTCATATATATAAATATATATTTTTTGTTTTTCTTTTTCATCATAATTTTTAAGATAGATATAGAAGATCAGAGCCAGAGAGCACCAGCGTCCTTAAGGAGAGGGACGAGAGTGCCGTTGATGTGAGATGCCATGACTCTGTCCATGGCGCCGACGAGTTTTCCGCCGATGAAGACGACGGGGAGAGCGGAGGAGGTGCCGAGGAGGGCGGAAAGGGCTGCGTGGAGGTCGGATCCGGTGGGGTGAAGGTCCAGTTCGTGAACGGTGGGGTTGACTCCCATGCCGCAGAAGAGCCGTTTGATGGCGTGACACATACAGCAGCTGCTCATGCTGAATATCACCACCGCGTTCTCCGCCGCCATCCGCTCAATCCTCTCCACCGGATCAACCATATCATGATTCATCATATAATTTCTGGGTCCCGCCGACGTCGTCCACGACTCATCCGTCTGATAATGCATACTTATTATATATATTGACTATTTGACTTAGCTAGTGACTACAAGTGAGTGGGGTGATAAGTTGATATCTTTCTTTCTTGGTAAAGGGTCATAAGTTGATATCGGAACGGCAAGAAAAGATCAATTGATGGGGTTGGTATTTGAAAGACTGATATAGAAGTGATGATATATATAGTTATATATATAGATGTATATGGTGTGTGTTTGTTTGGCGAGGAAAGGTAGGAAGGGAGGGGTTGGTATTTATAGATGGGACTTTGGAAAGGAGGGAATCCAAGTTTGGAATATAGATATATGGAGCTTTCCCTTCTTCTTTTTTTCCTTTTTTTTTTTTTTTGGTTATTTTTAGAGAGAGAGAGAGAGAGAGAGAGAGTCGTGTAGATAGACCCTAGTCTCGGAACAATAAAGTTGGTCTGTTTGAGTCGTCAGCGCATGCAGCTATATACATGTAGAGAGAGAGAGAGCTTTATATAAATGTGTATGTGTGTATATTCTTTTTATGGACTTTAGTCAAATATGATAAGCATGTGCTATATAAATTTGATATCACAAGGCTGTACGTAATTATTTCTTTATTGGTGGTAAATAGGGTTGCTCCGCTCGTTTAAGTTGACAAACAATATTAGCCTATGGAATATGGTTCTAGTGGACAATTAACAACAGGAACACAACAAAGGAAAGCATTGCCGTTTACTCTGATTTTAAACCGTTTTAGTGTGGTTACAAATTCCAAGAATTAACAATGACACAATAAGGGTTTGTTAGAAGACCACCACCCATGGAATAAAATTTTGCTACTCACATAAAGTAAATCTTGCTAATTAAGTAGGTGAAATCTAAATAAAACTTAAGGTCTATTTAATTTGTTGATTTGAGTTTAAATTTAATTTTATGTTATAATATTTTATTATAAAAAATTAAATTTAATTATTTTTAAGAGTTTTTTATTATATTAAAATTAAGATTTCGTTCACTTTGTCGATTTAAATTTTTAATTCGAGTTGATATATGATATTTTTTAAGAGCTTTTCATTGTAGCAGAAAAAGTTAGATGTGATATTTTTTTAAAAAATTTTACTATAAAATTAAATTAAAAACTTAAATCGATAAAATAAACGAGACTGATCCGTTCATTTCGTTAATTCGAGTTTAAAATTTAAGTTTTACTACAGTAAAAAATTCTTATAAATAATCACATTTAATTTTTTTATTATAATAAAAAAATTTTACATAAAATTATATTTTAATTTAAATTAAAAACTTAAATGAGAGATGTAAACTACTTTTAAATTGATGAAAACTGATATGAACGAACCTTACTATACTATACTGTGAGCGACGGAGTTTCATCTCGAGACAAATATTATTTTTCTGGTTAGAAACGGAAAAAAAAAAAAAAAAATGTATTATAATATATATTAGATAGGGGTAGTACCGTAGTAGAGGGAGGGAAAGTTGTGGAGACAAAGAGCACAGGCTTTTTCAGAGGGAAGGTTGGTTAATAGACGGCTACATCCGTCCTTGTTGTCGGTTGATGACTATTCCTACGCCATCAAACTATCCAAATAGAGAGAGGGAGAGAGAGATAAAAGAAGAACGTGGCCATCACAAACCCTTTTTCCTTTTGACGTGACCTTCATGCGCATTTTTATTTTCCTTACCCCGAGTAAAACCCACACTTTTCCTCTCCACGGCTTTTTTTTTTTTTTTTTTTTTTATTCTTCTTCATGCGTAGAGCTGTTTATAAATCCGAATAATTCATAAACCTAACTCATTCCGTCTTAATTTAAGCTAAAAAAAATAACTCATAACATTATTTTTAAATTTACGATTCATTATATCTCTGGGCTGAAGCGTTTAGGGCGGATTGCGGGTTGAGCCCAAAATAACCCGTAATCCTCAACCCAACCCGCATAACATATTTCTAAGCTTTCGGCCTAAGCTGAACTGCCTAAGTTCTATCCTAGGCTCGCTAACATTAGGGTTCACAATCTCATTCTCGGTCTTCCCTCCCTTGAACCCCCTCATCTTGCCTCTTCCTTTTCAGTTTTCTCTTTTCATCCCCTCCCGTGAATCCCCTCATAACTCTCTCCTCATTGCTCAGTCCTCTCGGCCGCCGTCTTGCCCACTTTCTCCGGTGCTCTCTCGCCGGACTGACAAAGATGGTTGCTATTTTTGTTTAATGATAAAGTTTGAATATTATATTGAACTTTAAATCTTTAATTTTTTAAATGTTGAAACCGACCACCCAACCCACCCCGCACCGCCCCAACCCAACCCGAACATCGTTGGGTTGTAAAATTTATTTAACATTGTTGGGACTAAATATGTGCAACCTGCACTCTTTAGGACGGAGAAAAAAAAAATCTTACCCCGCACCAACTCAACCTATGAACAACCTTACTTATGCGCAGCGGTATAATTTTTATATGGGTACAGGGTTTTGAACTTTTTTTTTTTAAGATTTGATTAAAAATAATATAATTTTTAAAATATATAAAATATACACTTTTTGTATAGTCTTAACGGTTAAAAAATATACACCTATTAATAGTCAATTTTTCAAACCTTACTATTGAAATCAACTCATTTTTTAATGAGATTTTTACTGGATGATTATGAAAACATATCCGACATATGGATAGAGCTCTTTTTCCCGAATATTGATAAGGCTCCTCATTTTACACTATTGAATTTGTGTTATATATAAGTCTCGTTTATTTTATTTATTTAAATTTTATCATAATAAAAAAATTTTAGAAACAATCACATTTAATTTTTTTATTATAGTAAAAAAATTCTTACATAAAGTTACATCTCAATTTTTAAATTTACTCATTTTATTTGAATTTTAAAGTATTCTAATTGCATCTAATGTAATTTGTGAGTTTTACATATTTTTTATTTTAAAGTCATGATAAGATCTGACCCTACCTAAAAAATACTATTATATATCTAGCATTCCCATTTTGTCCGCAACATATCTAATTTTTTGATTTCAATTAGTAAGAGAGATTTTAAAGTAAAATATAGGTTTTAGAAGCTAAAAAGGTATCCTGTGTAATTTCAATATAATCTAGTGATCATTGATATTCTTGATAATAATAAATACTATCACACATTGATTGTCAATTCCATGGAATTGTTTGATCTTAAGAGTATAATTTATAATTTTGCATGTAAGGTTATGCTATTTTTTGTTCTCGTCGAGTCATTAATAATTTGATTATTTCTAATTAAAAATAATAAACCCCCTAGTTCAAGAACTAAAAGTAGGAGAATCCTTAGAGAAGTGATGAAATACTTGTTCTAATATGATTTTTTTTTTTCTTTTCCTGCTACCAGTACTATTACATAATGCTGCAAATTACGTAAGATACTGCATATATACTAATTCTAGAAGAAAAAATGATTCTGGACTAATTTTGCATTATATGTGGGATCAAGTGGAAGAGATCGGCTGGGATTTGGCAGTGATACTGTCCCTTGCATGTGGACTGCTTGTTACAATCAATGAATATTCTCAACCTCCTATACTATACTCTCTCTCTCTCTCTCTCTCTCTCTCTCTCTCTATATATATATATATATATATATATATATATATAACTTACGTTGGATTTGGGCGATTTATTTTTCCATTCCGAGATCATCAAGAAGTTTCTAACCAAAGTTTAGAATATTGCTAATTATAATTGGTTGTTATACATGGGGATTTACTGCTAAATGTTATTTATTAGAGCATTATATGGTGGGAGCTCAGAACCATTAGTGTTTATCTACTCGTTTCTTCTTTTATTTTTTTCTCTTGTTAATGATCAGATGCCCACACACACACACACACACACACATATAAATCAATTTTGAGAATAATCACCGCAGATGATCTTCACACCTGTAAGAGCATCGGATCTATTATTCCCAAAAAAGGTAGACTTTTCCTTCAACTGGGTTTGACAAAAAGGTGCGTACATAAATAGACATCTGCTATTCCTTGGCTTGCAAAAACAAAAATGCTAAATTTCTATTTAAAAGTCACATGGCTAATTCTCAGGTCCATTTTTGTTTAATGCACATATGTGAATAAATGTAGATAGAGTAAGACCCGTTTAATTTGTTGATTTGAGTTTTTAATTCGAATTAAAATGTAATTTTATGTTAGTGTTTTTTACTGTAATAAAAAAGTTAGATGTGACTATTATTTAGAGTTTTTTATTATAGTAAAACTTAAATCGGTAAAATGAACGGGACATTTAGAATTATTTATCATCAAAAGTGCCCTGCTAGATTAACTCTCTTTTTTTTATTGGCCCCCTCTTCGTCCTTTCAAGTTTCAAGTGCCTTGTTCTGCTGTTCACAATTCTTTCCAGCAAAGCTTTATGATCTGTATCGCCTACATGTACACACGAGTATATATGTTATATAGACATAATTTATATATAAGAATGTATTTGTAATATAGTACAGAACAAAAGCGCAGCGCATGCTTCATGTAAATATGGTTAGATGCTTAGACATGTATGCAGCATGTCCAATATGTAACAGTACCTTTTTCATAATACTAAGATTAAAAAACTACAGGGGAAAAAAAAAGAGAGAAACATTTTCAATATATACTAATGTAAATCCACAAGAAATATTATAAAAGAAAAAATAGAGATCATATGTCCGTACGGTATGTTCCTTTTAAGAGAAAAATAGAAGGCTTATAAGGTGGGTGTTAATGTTGCTTTTGGTATTGTGGGTTGGCTTGGCTTTTCTTTTCCCTTCTTTTCTTTTCCCAGCAGACTGATGAGATGGCACAGGCAGAGTATTTGTTTTTTTTTTTTTTTTTTTTTTTTTTTTTTTTGGCGAAGAAAAAGAAAACGATATGATTCGATTGTGCTTGTCGGCTCTTCTTTTTTTCTCTCTTATCATCCTAACCCTTACTTCATATGTAGATATATATTCTCTGGCACTACTTGGTGCAAAGATATGTGTACACACACACACACACACACACACACACACACACATATATATATATATATATATATATATATGTATATGTATGCATATGACAAAAATGTTCGTCTCTAGGAACCCCTATTTGCTTCGTACAAAGTTGTGAATGTGGTGTTCTGTGCAAGGGTATTTTGAGGATTTAAAATGAGATAAGACTCTTTAAAGTAATGGTTGCAGTTGGGCATGCAGAGCCCGGACTGTAATAAACATGTATGTATATACAGCTGCGATTATATATATCTATATTGTGTGTGTGTGTGTGTGTGTGTGTGTGTGTGTGTGTGTGTGTGTGTGTGTGTGTGTGTAGCACTCCTTTTGTGTCTGCAGGCTTAAACTTTAAAGGGATTGAAAAGTCACAAAATGCATGTTGCAGGAACATATAGTACTAATACTATGACCAATCCACTTTTGGAAATCATCTTGGTAAAAACTTATCCAACGGCTAGAAATTATAGATGGATATATATAGTTCAACTCTCAAGCGAAAAGATCAAATCAAATCAGACGGCAGGGGTGTTAAAGAGTGTACTTCTTTGATTCTCGGGAATCTAATATATATCCTTTTGTTCTCAGAGATAAAGAAGAATGGATTAAAACCCATCTCAATGACACGAACTGTAATATTACTGCATGCAGACATCTTGATTAATGGATGATGCGTTCAGAAGCAAGGTCATAATCTGCAAAAACATTCCGAAAGATGATCAAATATAATCCTGATCAACTTTTTATGGCCGGGCTTGAAATATAGTAGTACTGTTTTTATATACATATATATAATTTCTCTCGTATATGGTGAAACAAGCTAAAAAAATAAGGTGAAGGAGTGCATTAAAGTATAGCACATATGAGAAAAGATCGCTTTGCAGGCATCTTACTGGAAATAATGCAGATATATATATATATATATGTGTGTGTGTGTGTGTGTGTGTGTGTGTGTTGTAGAAAGGCATGCATGTTATTTAGTACTGCTTTAGGGCTTCGTATGGTCTCTTACTTGTAAAGAAAATAAAAAATGTTTCGACTTTTTTTTACTGACCATGAGGACCAGAGTAGTAGTGAACAATATTACACTCGATATTAATCAGTGCTCGATTTATTTAGTATTACATTTGAGGTGAGTGTAAACAGAGTGACAATAAAACTTTGTATAATTTGGTAGGAAAAAAAAAAAAATTTGTGCGATATTGAATGTGTGATGACATGAGTAAAAATTAGATTAAGTCTTTTCTATTTTATTGGTGGTCGCTATGGTTTTTAAAAAAAAAAAAATGAAAGGAGATGGGGTTGGAATGACATTAATGATCCTCTTTTTTATTTAAACAAAATAGAAGTTGGCATAATATATATATATATATATATATTTTGCTGAGAATAATTATTATTTTAAAGGTGTATATATTATTTTTGTTAAAAACTAATAACTTAATCTTTTAGGTGTGAATAACTTTTCTCTCCATTTCCTTTTCATTTACATGGTTTAAAATTTATGTCTGTAAAATGCTTTCAATATTCTTTTTTTTTTTTTTTTTTTTTTTCTATTCTCTTTTCTCTCCTAAAAAACAACAACTCATTCTATCTTTTTCTCTCAACTCACTCTTCCAAAATTTTCTCTCCCCCCTTTTCACCCTTCATTTACAGTAAATAAATTAATACAGGAACTTAAAAATAAATCCACGCCCTTTAAAGATAAATCCGCGCTCTTTTTCTGATACTAAAATGGAGAATTTGAATCCTTGACCACAACTCGTTTAATTAGGTTTCACAATATTGTCGGTCCAAAAAGAAAATCTAGAAACATATATAAATATTTGATTGTAAAAAATGTTAGCACGTGGTGAGGTATATATGAGTTTTGGAAAATGGAACTGGTGAGTGTATAAATAATGATTATATAATATTAATTGATATGACAAACGTGTTGGAGAAGGTAAGGGCATACAAGAACATGTCGCGAAAAGCCGGTGACATTATAGTGGTCTTCTCACCATCCTGTCCATCACCGTTAAAATCATACGCCCATGCATTGTGTCGGACAATTTGTTTATTATTTATTCACGGTTTTTTTTTCTTTTTTTGCTTATTATTATAGTTCTAGCGTGATTTTTAAGTTAAACAATTAGCAGTTGCTTTGATCTTTTGCTTGAATAAACAATTGATTACTTGGTAAGATGGAAACTAGCCGTGACAAATATCAGTCATTAATTAGTGGCAGACCAATTAAGGTGTCCAAATTAACATTGCTGTCTTTATTTTGGACCAAATATTTCAGTGGGTTATAATTAATTTATTGGTGTTCACAATTATTATTTGTCCGTCGTGCCAAGGAGATTTGAGTAGATGTGTACATAGTATTACACCAATTTACATGGAGTTGTCTCTCTCTCTTTTAAAAAAAAAAAAAAAAAAGGGTTTAGTTCCGTGTCCTTATTAGCAAATTCTTGCATTAATGTTCTGATAATTTGTAATAGCCATGCAGAATGTACGCACTCATGTATAATGGGATATCTCAGAACTAAACCATTTCCACCCACTTTTCTGTAAGTTACTAAATTAATGCAATATAAGCCAGAGATATTGTGCACAAATTTTGATAATTAAGTAGGGAAAAAAAAAAAAAAAAGTGGTTATCAGTAATCCGTAATCTGATCATACTGTCAATTTTCATCAAGTTTCTATAAATTCGAGTACCATCTTGTTTTTATATGACGATTTCAGAACTTAGCAGAATTGATATTTATTTTTCCCCTACCTAGCTACCACATATATAATTCTTGGTTGAGTGTTGATTGCATTGTCCAAAATGATCCATTAATCCAAACCACGAATGGCCGTGGGTCACATACCAGAAACGTAGTGGATGTGGGTCTTTTTGTACGAGGTATAAGTTTTGTACTTGGACGTTTGCTTCATAGTATAACAAACTAACTAGGAAGATCCAAATTCCCATCATTACATTTATAGATAAAGCATTAGTAATTTCTTTTGACTATAAAATCTCATTTTGCCATAGCGAAATTACCAACATGATTTGTTTTCCCACAAATCAAACATCATTTGTTCCTCTATACTAATGTAACCCACATTACGTAACTTTATATGATTTGTTCCTCAAACATGATTTAGCACGTTATGTTCCTAAATATTAATGCATCACATTAATTCATATTAGAATCCAGAAAGCATGTTAAATTTTTCTGAAATTAATAAAAACGTCACGTTCTAACACTATATATGGTGCATAGTTTTATACCTACCAAAATGTTCTCTAAAATATTTTACGTATTACAAAAGAAAAAACAAATATATTCGTATAGGTCAGTCAAAGAGAGTAGTGTTCATGGTGTATATTATATATATATATATATATATATATATATATAATATGTTTGTTTCACGCATTTTAACTCTAATTTTATTACATTTTTATAAAAAAAATATTGAATAAAAAAGATTCTATATATAAAACATATGTATGTTTATTTCACACGTTTCAACTAATGACTCTGATTTCATTACATTTTTTTTACAAAAAAAAAAAAAAAAATGAATAAAAAATTTTTTCGTCAATAATTCTCTCATAAAATTTGATCAGAATTGAAATAAACTAAATAGTTCAATTGAGAGAGAAAATCCATACTATATAATATATTAGTAATGTATAAATAAGAAGTAGTGAATGATTAGCAAAAAAAATAATAATAATAATAATTAGTAATGAATATAAGTGACAAAAATGATGGTGTCGTAACATGATTTGCATGATGAGAAGTTTCAAATGGGGTCCAATTTGCAGGCATGAGTAATAGTACTAGTTGAGAAGACCCATTAATTTTATTAATTTAAATTTAAATTTTAAATTTTATTATAATAAAAAAAATTAAAAATAATAATATTTAATTTTTATTATAATAAAAAAATTTACATAAATTTATATTTTAATTTTAATTAAAAACTCAAATAAATAAATACTTACAAAAATTAGGTCAGCAACTCTTTTTTTCTTTGCAGGATTGGTGTGGTTTTGTGCTGTCTCTCGGTCTCCCACTTTGTCTCTTTAACTGTTGGGCATTAGGCATGCCCTTCTCATGGGTTGTTCTACTCTCTCTCTCTCTCTCTCTCTCTCTCTCTCTCTCTCTCTCTCTTAGGAGAGAGAAAGAGATGAGGATATGGTGTGATGGTGTGGTGACTGGTGATGATAAAAAAACTTTATTGAGCAAAGTCTGACGCAACCCTTTTTACACCTTTTTAAAAACAAGACCAATCCTACTTTTGTTTGAGCCGTTAAAGTGAACAGAGACAGGACGGCTTTTCTCAGCCTTTGTTCCTCACATTTCCTAACCAGCTGACGTTAGCTCAAGGCTTTGACCACTTTTTTTTTTTTTTTTTTTTTTCCTTTCTTCTTTTCCCATTTTTGTTTTCAAACTAATATTATATTACTTTTTTTTTTTTTTGCCCATGACCCCCCTCTTTGTCGCTTTCACTTTCAAATAAACAATCACGCTTATTTTTGCCAATGGGGGCTTCAATTATCTAGGTCATGCTTTCATAGTTTGCTTCTAATGCACTATATATTATAAGTCCTAGGAAATTGGGCGTTGTCTTAACAAAATTATATAATCACAACCTAGTACACTACAACAATCCTTCTAATAGACCACGGTAGATAAAATCAAAAAGACTACAGAAAAATTAATGTTCAATTGATAAATTTAAAATTATAATTTAAAATTATTTTTATTTTATATAAATTTTTAAAATAAATACTATAAAAAACTATAAATTATAATTTTAAAAAATAAATATAGAAAATAAACATTCCATAATAAAAACTGTTGTTAATGACTACGTAAAGTAAATTTTTTAGACCACAATTAAAGAAAATTTTATCACCTATTGTCTTCGTCTCTCGTTATAGATCTCTATTTCTCGTTAAACCGTTCACTGAAGATCTCGTTAAAGCCCTTTTCTCAAATGTTGATATGTTGCAATCGTCGCCGATTCTCACCGTCGCCGACTCTGATTTTTGCCGTCGCCGACTCCGATTCTCGCTGTCACCGCCGTCACTGATTGTTGTCGCTGCCACCGCCGATTGGCTGTTGATTCCAAACTTTCGAAGTTCGGTGAGCATGTCCATTTAGCCCTTTCTTAGCTTTTGTCAAACCTTTCTTTAAAGAGATTTCCTTACTTCACTATGACTTGAGGCTGTATGATTTTTCAAGCTAAGCTTTTAGATAAACAAATCTGAGGAGATTTGAAGTTTCTTCGTCATCGTTACTCTTTCTCTGTCCGTGGCTCGTCACTTTTTTTTTATTTTACCGATTTAAATTTAAAATTTAAATTTTATTATAATAAAAATTTTAAAAACAGTAATATTTAATTTTTATTATAATAAAAATTCTCAAATAAAATCATATCTGGGCTTAAATTAAAATTTTAAATTAATAAATTAAATAGATCTTTAAATTCTATTTTTCTCTTTCAATTAATACCTAAGTTTTGTAATATATGTATAAAAATTACACTTACCAAGCTTCATTTGGAATTTTAGGACTTGATAGAAGGTGAAAAATGATTTCTCATTGTTTCTGATGATGTTAGTTAATTTTTTTTTAAAGAAAATTAGCAAATGTTTGTGTGGATTTGGACTGACATGAAAAACTGTCTAAGAGAGTTTATTGTTGTTATTCAAAAAAGGCTGAAGGAGTTTATTGGTTGCAATGACAGAACATGTTACCAAAATCCCTTCTGCTTAACATTAGGCCTAGAGGACCAAAACCAGAATATGGGCATTTATTTTACTGCTCTGCAGTATTGCTAGGTTATATACATACATACATACATATATATATATATATATATAGTGTCTGCATTGGTAGCTATTTGACAATGCATATATATATATATATATATTTATAGGATCTGGGATGTGGGATGAGCATGACTTGTTTTTCTTTTCTGAGGTGGTATATATAGTGTAAGCATGGCTTTGTCAAGTTGTTGTATATATGGACTGAGAATCTGTGCTCTACTTTTCAGGCACCTTTATATAGTCTTAGAGGATTCAAATATGTTGGACCTGATTTGTTTTGTGGATCCTGCACTCATCTCTGTGGAAGGTTTTAGCTTTCATCAAAGGGAAAATGCTTAGCTTACTAGGCTGAATGATTCTATGGCGAACCAATTAGTTTTTGCCCCTTACAATTCAGGGTGAGTTTTCTAAAACTAAATTGAAATGTTAGGATTAGGATGAATGATTCTATGAAATTTTTTATCAAATTGATGTGCTATGCGTGCTTGAAATTCAGGAATCAATGGATGCTAACAGTCATTGACCCTGACTATGACTTGATGTATTTGTTGGACCCTCTTCAATAAGGCATTTTTGATGAGGAATGGAAGAAAATAGTGAATTGGTAAGAAAAACATTTGTTATTCAATGCCCTGCTATTTTCTTTTTTATCCTCTAATGGTATTGAGAATCTCATTGTAACACAAACGGTACAATACATGGTACATGCTCTTAAATGCTTAGGTTCTTTCTCTAAAGAGAATATTTAGGGCATGTTCTTTTACACATAAAACTCAAAAAAAGACAACTCAAGTTTCAACTTTATTCAAGTTCACGTTCTTTCAAGTTTTAACTTCACTCAATTTTACTCAGTTTTATTCAAGTTCTAACTTCAACTCAAGTTATAACTCAAATTCAACTCAAAAACTACACTCAAGTTATACTCCAAAAGAACAACCCTTATATTTTCTGTTGTAAAGTGCGCTGAAAAAATTAAATGTGTTCAAGAAGAGGAAAGTAAAGAAAGCTCCCATTTGGAAAGCACTTAAGATATAAAACTGATTTTTATGTTTAAGCTCTCTTAAATTTGAGAAGATTTTAGTCTCCTTATCAATGTCGACATTTATTTTTTTATAGTGCCCTCGTCAACCAACAAACTCGGAGTGTGGATATTTTGTCATGAAGTATGTGAAGGAAATTATAGAAAATCGATGTTCACTAATAATGGAAAAAGGTATATGTAGTTGCAAGGGATGATAAATTCTTATGTATATATCATAAATTGTTCAGCCATATAATGCATTGAATAGGTGTTTCTATACACTTGACAATGGATTTCATATTTTGTTTGCTCTTCTCTCTGTTTTTTTCTTTCTTTTTTTTTTTTTTTTTTCAGTAGCCGGGGCTGATGCTTTGTTTTATTGCATTGCTAATTTAGATTGTCACTTTTATAAAGCTATTACTTGTGGCTTGTTTTATTCTTTATCATTAATAAAATTCTTTTGTTTCTCAAAAAAAAAAAAAGTATCTTGCTAGATTATCTAATGATCTTAATCATATTTGCAGTTGAATGAAAAGGAGACATACACTTAAATGGAGCTTGATGATGTGCGATCTGAGTGGGCTAATTGCATTGCGAATTAGTTTTAGAAATAGCCAATATTGAGTTTACACCCCACCCCAAAAAAAAAAAAAAAAAAAAAAAAAAAAAAAAAGATAGAGAACTTTTATGATGAACACGGGCTAAACTTCATTTTTAGTGACAATTGTATATATTGATGATGGGAATCTTATTTTCGTAGAATAATGATTGGAGATATTTGTCAATATTTGTAGTGACAATTGTATACATTGCAGATATCTATAATAATCTTGACCTTGATCTTCATTTGTTTTTAATATTATTTATTATTTAATATTTTAATAGTTTAACAGGACATTTTTGTAATAAATTAAAAAAAAATTCTCAAACCACAACGGTTTTTAAATTAAAATTATTGTCTGTTTTTGACAATGAACAACGGATATAATTATTTGTTATTATTATATCCTACTTTTAACCACGGTTAAATAAACAACAGTTGAAAAGATAATAGACAATGGTCTATCAAAAATTTTGTACTAGTAGTGGTAGTAGTTGAGGAGGGTGTGTTTGGATTTTGGTACTTTGGGATTTGATGGTGGTTTTTCATGTCTCATGCATGCACTTCAAACAGCACTGTCACAAGAGAGAATGTCTGTCCACTGTCTTGATTCCTGATTGGGTGATGAATAAAAGTTATTCTTCACTTGGTTAGAGTTTGTGTTGTCTTATAAACAAACAACTGATCATGTTCATGTTTTAGTAGTTTGTGTTGTCATGTTAGTGTTCGTCATGGGGTGACACCAATGATCATTTGCATAATTATATACAAAAAACGATATAATTTACATGCCTTCATGATAGTTGTTAAACATGATAATTTCGTGCATGATAAGTTTAAAAAAACTACGCTATTATATATTCCACACTTTTAAACTTACTGATATTAGAACTCATGCATGTCGTTTGATTCTGATATATATGATTATAATGTTGATGATCAAAATTTTATATACATGAAATAGTGTTAAAAATATCCTACCAATATTGAAGTTTCTTCAAAGTATATTAAGATATAGCTAACTGAAGTACATGAAATTTGGTACAACAATTGCATGTGCATGGCAGTTTTCTAATTTAATCAGATCCGTTGTACTAGTACTATTGACATGCGTGAGGAAGAAAACAAGCAACTAAGCAAGGGAACTTCCTTGTGGCTTTATTAATATTGGGTATTCAAATCGTACAATACAGTCTATGAATGAAACAAAGGTTTTAAGACGTGTTCATAAACTACTTTCTCTGTCCCCAAAGTATATTTTTCATTTTTTATGAAATTAAAGTGAACTAATGAATTCACTAGATGGGATTGGCCCTTAAGCACATTGACCACACCCTAAGTGGAGCTTTTTACAATCCCAAAACCACGGGAACTCAAACTCACTCCAACTCCAAGTCTTTGTCTTGTTTGCCTGGAGAGAGAGAGAGAGATGATGGCCTTATGTGGTGGCCAATGTTTTAAAAGAGATTAGAGAGGATCAGATGGAAAGCAAATGCACTGTTGTACTTGTATCCATTCCACTCAACTCCACCTCTCTCTCTCTCTCTCTCTCTCTCTCTCTCTCTCTATTTGTTTCAAAACGTGGGAACCAACAACGGACATGCTCTGATCCGCTTATGGGCCCCACTGACACGTAATGATAACGTGATTTTTTCATCACCACCGTCCTCCTCGTTTCCTGAGTACATATGCATGCTCTACATAAATATTCCCCCTTTTCCCACTAAAGAACAACTTTTTTTTTTTTTTTTTTTTTTTCACTGACTTTGGGTCTTTTGTTTTTGTTTATTTTTCTTTGTTTAATAAAGGTAATTACATGCTCCTTTTTTATTTTATCGATTTAAATTTTATTATAATAAAAAAATTTTAAAATAGTTATATTTAATTTTTTTATAATGGTAAAAAATTCTCACATAAAATCATATTTTAAATTAAATTAAAATTTTAAAACAGTGAACTAAACAAACTCTAAATATATATTGTATATAAATAGAATTTTATATTAAAGATATATATATATATATATATATAAAGAAATCTTCAAATTTTTCTTAAACTTTAGTAAATTCCTGTACTTTTGATATAAGGTAAGCGAGTAAAAAAATAATAATAAAGAATACTTTTCATATTTAGGACGGTTTAGTTTGTTAATTCGAGTTGAGATGTGACTTTATGTGAGTTTTTTACTGTATTAAAAAAGTTAGATATGACTGTTTCTAAGAGTTTTTTACTATAGTAAAACTCAAATTCTAAACTCAAATCGGTGAAATGAACGATGCTTAAATTTGAGAAATATACTTGTTCTTTTTGATAATTTGAGTTGAGAACTTGAGTTAAAAAGTGAATTTTATATAAGAAAAAACATTGTAGTAAAAAAGTTAAATTTGATTTTTTTAAGAGAAAACACTATAGTAAAAATATTGAGTTGTGATTCAAATTGAGAAAAGAATGAGATGATAATCATCCTATAACATTTAAGGTAATCCAGCTTTGGTGGGCTTCCCTCAAGGTGACACTGAAGGTCTACCTCCTTTCATGTGCCTCTCACCTCCTCCGTGAGGATGATCCCCTGGATTCATTGCAACACCACGAACAATGGGGCGTATGCCTCACCACCGGCTTTGTCCAGCTTTTCGAAGCTTACGTGCACCATGGTTGGGATTAGAAACTATACCAATAGTAGCTCAGCATCGGGAATCCATGAGTTTTTCAACACCTGAAGGTAGCCACCTCTTCACTCTCTTTCAGCCGATTCAGATACCGAATCGTATCTCTTAATACATTTTTAAAATCTTTTAAACCAGTGAAATTAGAAAGTCAGACATAACACCTTTTTGGATTAAAAATTGAAATAAAAAGGCAAAATACATAAAACCCTAAAACAAAACATGTGTGTATAAATATTAAGAAATTGCAAATCTATCGCCCATAATATTTTTGTAGAACATAAGATTTTTTTTTTTCAAAAACTATTAAAGTGTTTTTTCTCTTCACCTCCTTTTATTTAGTTCAAAAAGTGTAAGAAGGATAAAGTAGAAATATATTTTTCAAATTTAAAGGATTTCTTTGTAGTTTTTAGAAATAAACGGACAAAACTGAGAAAAAATTGTAACTAAAGCTTAATTAGAGGAATGCCACTTTTAGAGAGTTGAAAAACATATTTTTTCTGAAAAATTCGAGTCTAACTTTCACATCAAAGCCATACATGTAAATAACTAGACGTCAAAAAACCTAATTTGCACAGTATTTTTACGTAATTAACTCCAAAACAAAAGTTTGGTCAAGTCCTAACTTGGGACTAATTTACACAAGGGAAATAGTAGAAAATAGACCAATATGAAAAGCTTAAGAAAGTATATAGGCCAATTTTTAGTTATAGAAATTAATAGGCCATAACTTGTTAAGTTATGATTCATAACCAGATAAATTATGGATAAACTTATCAAGTTATGGTTCATAACCGGACAAGTTATGGACAATTATGAATAATAACTTGTCAAGTTATGGTTCATAACCAGACTCCCGAAAATAATAATTTGACCTATTTATTAACTTATGTAAACTATTAGCCTATTAATTTTAATTCATCTCAAATTTTGACCTATTTTCCTCTTTTTTCCTTTACACAATCACATAGCATTGCATCAGCCCAGCCCGTGGAAGACTGAGGTCCAAATTTACTCCCAAGAGAAGGTGACTCAAGGCCCATGCTCCTTACAATGAGTCCGGTAACTAATAATGGGCCTAGGGAAGGCCCAATAACGTTTTAATGAAAGTAAACATCTTCAGAATTACCAATAACGACCCCAGCACATGTACTTATCTTCTAATCCTTCCATCAGGAAATAAATAAATTATTATGCTCCAAACATCATCAATTCAACAGTTCAATGAAAAAAAATTGTATTCAAATCCATAAATTTAGAAGCAATTAAAACAATTTAAAGTTACAAACATTACTAACTAGTAACTATGTGCAAAACTAACATGTGTATAACAAAAGGTACACAGTAAGTAATAAATAAAAGGTTCTCTGTAGGGAGAAACAAAAGCTTCAGATTTTTTTCCCCCCCTTCTCCAGAGCCAATGTTAACACATCAAAATCTTCTCCCTCCTAGCTAGATATGGAACTAAGAAATATTATTGCCGAGAAATCGGCGCCATCGGCATCGAAGATGGCTGGTTGTAGAAATTACCATCTGGACCCTGGAAAGTCTGGTAAGAATTTGCTGTTGTTGAGTAGGGAGAAACCCCATTCAGAGGAGCCCCCACTGTTGGATAACCAGGCATTGTAGGTGGCGCTTGTTGGGTTATGCTGTAGCTGTATGGTACATTGGCCATGGGCCCAGTAGCAGTCTGCATAAATTGGGGCACTGGGTACTGCGGCATTGGTGGTAGTGGTGGCAACGGTGGAGGTGATGACGATGGAGGAGGTGGCGGCTCGCTTGGATTGAATTGTTGGCTGGAGTCGGGATGAGGAAATGGAGGAACCAGTAGTGGTTGAGTATTCTGAGGAACATACGGTGATTGGTCATTCTCGAGCTTAGGCCTCTTTTCAGATGGATAGTCACCAGAGGATTCTTTCATTGTGTTGCCTATGACACCCTCCGACGCCAAGGAGGATAGAACATAAGATAGCATCTGAGCGGAGGATGTTGAGGCAGTTAGTTTTGCCGCCACTGCTGCAGCTGCAGATTTGCGGGGATCTTCCTCCATGTGTACTGATTTTTCAGGAAAAGGCGCTGCGTGGGTGTACATTACCGGTGCAGATTGCTCCTTATCTCCTGCTATAAAGCTGCGTGGCACTACAGAAGTGTGGACCTCGTTCGGACCATGGTTAGCTAGCGACAGCGGCACATTGTCATGGCCTACTAATTGACGGCAGATACTAGTGGCGTGCTCTGACTGGGATTGTGCAGCCTGGGAAACAAAACATATTCAAAACAAAAGTACCATATACAAGTAGGACTTTTACATTATGTTTAGTAGAGGAGGAAGTGGTAGGAAAAGAAGAAAAAAGGGCAGAGTTTTTAAGAAAATGGATTAGTAGGTTGTTTGATACAAGCGAAAAGAGAAAGTAAGAGAAAACTGAGGGGATGAAAGGATCAATGGGTTGCCATTTATTATCCCTCCAATAGCAGAGAGATTCTTTTGAGAGGAAACTTGTTACATCTTATATATAAAGTCAAATTTCTCTTTTGTCCTCATTTCAAAAGTAATAACTTCGTTACTCTCACTGATATGTTCTATTCCTCCTTATGTAACCTTCTACCTATGAAAGGGAGTGTGATCAATGCATGTATGTAACAGGAAACTAAAATCTTAACATATAATGAAAGACAAGTCGACCGGTTGGGTTAAAGCTTTGCCTTCATCAATTTAACAAAAAAACAAGAACTATCACGAAAAAGAAAAAGTGGGAACAAAAGATGTTTCGGAGTTGGATTTAAGAACACCAAACCTGAAGTTGATTACGGACTTGATCCAGCTTAGATTCCTGCAAACAAAACCAAATCAGCTTCGCGTACTTGTCCGCATATTTGTATTTATATGAACAATTCGTAACTACGAAGTAGCCTGCCAACAAACCTGCTCTCTTAGAGCCTCTTGCAGAAGGGACACAAGACTAGCTCTTGAAGATTCAACTGTCGTTAGTTGTTCAATACAGTCTCGCAATACAGAATTCTGCCCCTGCAGATCCTCCACAAGTGTAGATCCATGAAATTTCCCTACCCCCAAAAAGAAGATTTAGAAATTTGTTTCAGTCTGAGCACCTTTTTCTTTTTTTTTCCCCCCTTCAAATATATATCAAGTTTAATTGGCTTTTTGAAGTTTAGACCACAAAAACATCTGATTTCTGGATATCAAAATATGTGTACATATATATTTATTTTAGGAATATTGTACTTAAGGTTTGTATGATAAAGTTTTAAACAATGAGGATATCACTAAGGGTGCATTTGGTTGCAGTGGGGAAATAGTAATGGGGATGGAAATGAGAATGGTAATGGAATAGAATGGAAAGTAAAGATAATTCATTTGTTTAGTTCTACCTTTACAAATGCAATAGAATGGTATATGAATATTTTCATGTTAGACAAAATTACCTCTCATGCTAATATAACTATATATATTAATATAATCATTTAATAACTAATATTATATATATATAATTATAAGGATATAATATATAATTATTATAGTTATATAATATTTATTATTAAAATACAATCATAATAAATAATATAATAAAATAATGATATTGTGATTAGTTTATATTATAATGTTACAATTATACTATATTATATTATTAGAAATATAGTATATTTATAAAAATGAAATAATATAATATAATATAACATATTATAATTATAATTATAATATAGTATATTATCATTTCTATAGTATATTATCTATTATCTATTATAATATAAATTTATATTGTAATTATATAAATACTTAATCATAATATTATAAAATATAGTATCTAATTATAATTATAATATTATATATTTAAAATAATAAAATCATAATTTTTATTATAATTATCATATTATTAATGAAAGGATCACATCTATATCCTATAATATAATATAAATAACAAAATATAATATAATATAATATTATTATTATTCATAAAATATATAATTATTATATTTAATTTTATAGAAAATACTACTTTCCCAATTATTATTATAATTATTACAATATCACAACTATATTATATTATATTATATTATCTTATAATGATAAATATAATTATAATAATAATTATTAATTACAATACGACGATTACATTGTATATTATATTAATGATAAATATAATTGCAATGTATAATACATAATATAAGATATTATTATTATATGAAATATGATACATTAGGTATATAATTATAATATATTATATTATATGTTATAAGACATAATTACATTATAATATAAATTATTATAATATAATATTTATTATATTATAAATATTAATATTATAATATTTATAATTATAACATTCAAGGGTAATGATGGAAAAGAAAATTAAAAGAGCTTGGAATGGGCATTCCTCTCATGTGAGGAAGGAATGATGATTCACCCATTTAATGGAAAAGTCATTTTATTTTGAATGGCCATTCTTTTTCCTAAAACCAACCAAACATGAGAAAAAACCTTGATTCCTTTCCATTCCCCCGAACCAAACACGCCCTAAGTGAGTATGGCTAGAATTTTTGAACTTTTAAATTATCAGCTCTGAGTGGGGACAAAATGAGTGTTTAATTGAATTTTTTAAGATTTCTACAGAAGTTAACAAGTACAGAATGATGAGGTGAAAAAACGAAAGTTTAAGGGCTCGTTTAGTTCGCTGATTTGAGTTTTTAATTCGAGTTGAGATGTGACTTTATGTGAGTTTTTTACTATAAAAAAAAAAAAAAATTAAATGTGACTGTTTGTGAGAGCTTTTTACTGTAGCAAAACTCGAATTCTAAACTCAAATTAGCGAAATGAACGGGGCCTAAATTGAAAAGTTTAATATTCAATTTCCCTCATCATTCCGATATTCCAATAAAATAACCTAAATAAGAAGGGAAGCAAATAAACTCTACTTGAATTACATCGTCGCAATCAATGTGCACACAGCGAGCTTGCGACTAACCTAGTATTAGTCTAACAGAAAGAGACTCAGAGAATGTGAACATGCAACACATATAAATCATTACAAACAAGACATATTGAACATACAATCGCAAGAACATACCTGCATTGATATCACTACCGATTTCCTTATCTACTTTCTCAACAAAGTTGATAGCATTCCTACATTTGCTCAGTATTACGTCTTCATCCATATGCCCATAAACAACATGATAACCTGAAACTATTTTTTCCAGCGTATTTCCAGCAGAATGTTTCTGTTCCAACAAATGGACAAAAAGGAGAGAGAATGAGTCAACACTCAAAAATCATATACACAAGTATTGTTTTTAACCAAAACCTCAAAAAGAGGAAGGAAAAGTATATATGAAACCCATTTAGTTGCACTGCCTGCTAATATAATTTGAATTACCAGTTTGACGTTCAAAGGCTTTCCATTTCTGTTATTGTTTTCCAGGTGCCTTCCCATAAGCTCTTCCTTTAGAATTTGCCCTCGAGATCCAAACACTTTTCTTTCTTCCCATATGCTAATCTATATGAGTTAAAAGAAAAGTATTAGCAATATCTCCTGCTATTTTTCAAGCTAAAAACATAGTAATGAATGCCTCGCCAAAATTCCCCAGGTTTGAAATTTTCAAGTATAATATCACTCTGGTTGCAAAGTAATCAAAATTACAAAATAGCACTTTTTTGTAGACATCATACAAATTCAATGGAATAGCCAAAAGAAAAAGGGTTTATTCAGAGAAACTCATCAATTAGAAAGCAAACACCCACACAAGGATAACAAAGCTATACCCCCCCAACCCACGAGGCATCATTAAAAGTAAGCCTCTTCAAAAGTACATTGTCCTTAGATGTCCAAAAATACTGCTGTCTTCGGGGAGAATAAATTTAGAAATCATGTAAGTGTACTTGAGTAGAAGACCAGTATGGAGAGTTAGATGAGAATACCAGTCGTAGTGCTGCATTTCTTCCAAATTCATCTCCGTTTTCAATTACATCACGAAGAGCATCTGGAAGAACTTTCCAAAATTCACCAACAAACTCCGAGCCTTTGCGCCTACTGTTCTGCAGAATATCATTTGCTAGGTACAGAAAAGCCAATCTTTGGTCACGAGGGGAGCAATGAAATTGCCTATCCCATGTTTCAACAACTTGTCTTGCTTTGTTCATGTGGAAAATACACCAGTGAGATAGAGCTTCACATCATTAAGGATAACAGCTAAGCAAATTTGTAAGCAAAGAAATAACTGGTTTTCAGAAATAAATTTGAAATGATGAAAACGAATAAATAACTCTTTTAGAATTCCATACAGAAAAGAAATATAATATCAAAATTTCATACAAAAGCTATTCATTTCTTATTAGACATAACAATATATGTACTAAATGAAGATGTTTCTTAACAATGGATTACAAAACGAAATATTTACCAATAAAGGTATCTCACATGAGGAGATCATTTGTTGTTGTCATCAAGGTTCAAGAAAAGAAATACAAGTGTATGTAAGAAAACCAACAGTACATAGCTTAAAACAAAATATCACAAGCTGACAGCCATAAAAAAGCAATTCATTTCTGATTAGTATATCGTGAGGATACTCTCTATGCTGGCCTGAGTATTGTTGAGCTTGGTTAGCTTTTCCACAAAGATTTGTGGATTGAATGTACTGCCCATGATTTCAACAAGGATTGAGCTCTACAGTTGAAGCTTTATTGCAGACCTTTTAAAGCAAAGGAACCTTCACGCGACAATGAAATTCACTTTAGAAAACCAAAAGATATCCTGCACGGAAAAAAAAAAAAAAGCAATAACAAAAAATTATTGAAATAAAGAGAACAGAAATAACAAAATCAACTGTATAAAACGTTATCTAAAAACATTTAAAAAAAAAAAAAAAAAAAAAAAAAAAGAAAAGAACAACATGATTAGCATTATCTCCACATACCACATGTATGCGTTTGTATACGCGTGCGGCGTGTGTGTGTGTAACATAACCAATCAGAAAATAAAAATTCACTTACCACATCACTTCACACTTAAACTTGGTAGATTACTTGGGAATCCTGTCACACTCCAATTCTATTTTCTAATTCTTTACTCATCAGAATTGCATTTGCGTTAAACTATTTAGAGTCAATTTCTCAAAAATTCAAATTATCAATTTCAACATTCAGTGATGATTCAATTAAACACCCAAAAACAAAACTCTTCTGCAAGTCAAAACCTAAAACTTGCTTCGGTATTATCAACTGTGTTCATCCAACTCAACCAGTCACAAGGATTCTTGCCTAAAAAATCGCCACAGTTTTTTTTTTTTTTAAATAAATAAACAAAGCAGGATAATAAGACAAATAAGAAATTCGGACCAAACGACAAGAAAGTAAAGCCCTAAACGGCAACAAAAACGAGTCATGAGATCAATAATTGGAAGCCCTAAAGTTAGGGAAGGAACCTGTTGAGAAAAAAATGGCGTCGACTGAGGTATTATTGAAGAAGCAGGTGAAACCGGAATGCTCTGGCTCTTCTTCCATGGAAGATTCTAGAAGAATTAGGGGGAATTTTCTGGATAATTTTATGGAATCGAAAACTCCAAACTCCGAAGAACTGTGAAGTGGTTTTATCTGAGGAGATTATTATATTATCTTCCGTCGAACGGCTTTGGTTTTGAGTGTTTGTTGTTACAACTTGTGTTTAGTTCGCTTGACGTGAGACGGTGGTGGAAAATTCCGTGATGGATTCGTTAGATTACGAAACTACCCCTCCGTGTTGGTAAATTTGCCATTTTGGGTTCGTGATATTATGAAAACCTAAGTACACTGCCGCGTTGCAGAGAGAGAGAGAATCTAAGGAGGGTAAAAAGTAGTATCTTTTAGATCTGTTTACTTCGCTAATTTGAATTTAAAATTTAAGTTGATATGTGATTTTATATTAGAATTTTTTACTATAATAAAAAATTTAAATGTGATTATTTCTAAAAATTTTTTACTGTAGCAAAACTTAAATTCTAAACTCGAATCGGTGAAGTGAACGGGGCCTTTATTTTTCATTTTGTTTTTAAATTTGTTAAAAGGGAAAAAAAAAGTATTCATCTACGTACGCTTTTCATTTAGTGTTAGTTTGGTTTCTAGATTCGCTTCCTGATTCGAATCATGATTCGTGGTTCGCTACAGTATTTTCTCTCATAAAAAATACGCGTAAATCAAAAATAGTTCTAATCACATGATTTGAATCTATAAACCAAACAGACCCTAATTATCTCGGGTCGTACGTATCTTTACCCGGCCCGTTGTTTAACATTGGGTTTTATTATTTTTTTTTTTCCCATTTCTACCGGTTATTAGTTAATATCATTGAGATATTTAGGCAATATGTCATATTTTTAAGGTTATATTGATTTTTATTATGAGTATTAAAATTATTATAATATATACTACAATACATCATTTAAGTTTTGTGTTTTGGTCAAAATTATACTTATATTTTTGCATATTTGATTCTGAATTTTAAATTTTACAAGGCGGTATATATATATAATTTTTATGAATTCTACGATTTATAAGTATCTTTAACTGTGGCATTTTTTTTAATAGTTTATGTCTTATAACATATTTCAATCCAAATTCAAAACCTATGATATTCCTATAAAGTGCCCAATTCTATTTCTAGTTTGAAATTATAGCTGGTTGAGCTCGTTTATTCTTTAGTTCGAATCATAACTCAAGGTTTTGTTACAGTATTTTATCTCATAAAAATTTAAATTCAACTTTTTCTCCTACAATGTTTGCTTTTAGGTGAATTCACTTTTTAATTCAAATTTTTAACTCAAACAAGTGAAACGAACGGGACCTAATATTTAAGCTGTAATTTTTAAAATATCTTAGAATCAATACTTAAACAATTAAGTCGTCACAAATCAATTTTTATGTCAATTTGATTGTTAAGATTTTAAATAAAATTTAACATGATTTTCTTTTACTAGTCATGCTTCAACTTGTAAAATTACAAACTTAACATCTACTAAACCACACATGGTACTCGTATATGAAAAGGATTTAAGTATTGGATAGACAAAATTATAAATTTGGATGGTTCCATAAATGACTCATGGGATAATTCTTTGGTAGAGCTTTCTAAGGAATTGTCTCCATTAGGCCATCTTACTAGTATGACTAGTTTTTTAATCGTTTGGTGTGATCAAAATTAAATGAGATTGAAAAAAATATGCAAAATATGCAGTTTTCGAAACATATTTGACAGTTAAAACCGGTTGAAAAAAATAAAATTACCGATAGTTTTATTTTTCTAATCTTGTCAGAGACATTCCTGCTTTCTAAATGTTACTTTGGGCTTTGTGGGTTTCAAAACAGGTTTGAGAGTGTTTAGATTATAAGAGTTTTGCCTTTTCCGAATAGTTGCTAGTAAAAGTAACAAAATGTGGCTTCTCAAAAAAGTCATTCAGGATATAATTTGAAACTTGTACTAAAATTTTAACAAGATTGTAAATTTTTTTTGTTATTATAACATTTAAAAATCATTTTGACTTATTTAAACTCTTTTAAAAACATAATTTTCAAACACTTACGGAAGAGTTATAACTTGTACATATTTTCTTTTATTGACTAAGAGTAAAAATAAAAACTCTGCTAAATTGCTGTAAATGAATAGGTACATTGTGACTTAAAAAAAAAAAAAAAAAAAAAAAAAAAAGTATAAACGAAAGCTCAACATAAAATGATAAATTAACAAGTTGGCATATGGCCATAACCATATGGTGCTTTGATTATATTTTAAAAAGTTTTACGGAACAAAAGAAATTAAAGGAAAAGGATAAAAGAAATCCATAAAATAAACTAGTATATTGATATTTCATAACTTCAGCTGTCCAATGTATTTTTTGGCTGGAAAATATACATTCGGCAATGTCAAAGGCCATTAATTATGGTACAATTTTGTGGCATTATGCGATACCACAAAATTGTAATTGTAAAATGAAGAAAAAAAAAGTAAAAAAATTGTTGAAATTAACAAAAATTGTAATTAGGTTAGCCAAAAAGAAAGAAAGAAAGAAAGAAAGAAAAGGATGTGTAAGTCAATCTAGCGGAGTGAGTCCATCAGCATCGGTACTTGCCAGGAATGCTTTGGTCATTTGACCACAGGAAATGACCAAATCAACCTCGTAATTCTAATATAATTGCCATGCGTGGCAAAGCCATTGGACTCATTCCCCAAACCCTTTTCTGTCCCATACGATTATATCGTTATTTTTCATGCACGTTAACATTTTTCTATTCATCAAAGATGACGATGAAAGATCACATTTGATCACTGTTTCCTCCTTGCCATAGGCGTGGTGTTCCCATCAAAAAGCTCATCAATGTAGTTCTCCAAATCCTCAGGCTGAAACTTGACATACTTCTCCGTCTGCCTTCCCGGATCCAAGTACTGCGAGAACCTCCCCAAGAACGCCCTGTACGCCGGAATCACCACCGCCGTTATCGACACCCTAAGCTCCGACTGCAGCTGCTCGTCGCTCACCACCCACGAACTCTGCGTCCGATGAATCTCCTCGAACATCGCGTTGAAGCTCTTGAACCTCTCCTTCAGCACCGGCTTATTCGCCACTTTCCCGTTTACCACGTTCAGTCCCTCGTGACTCAAACACCCCAGGAGTTTGCTCCACGTCTCTCTCTGATAGTTCTTGTGGAACTTCCTCAGCTCCGACGACTTCCTTCGGCACCACGTGTCCCCCATCAAACTGTTGATCTCCACCGAGGTCTTGATCTTCTGTAATATGTACCGTCCGTTGTTCATCATGAAGATCGAGCCCAGCGCGACGTCCTTGTACACCTTTGATTTCGTTTCTAGGTTCGAGTCCAGCAGATCCATCACTCTAATCAGCTGGACCGAAAACGGCGATACTTCGTCGTCGTTTCGGTCATCGGTTTTGGAATGTTCCTTGAAGACTTGCTCAAGCGTGTCTTGGTACTCGCAGGCGTACTTGAGGTAATTCATGGTGTAGCGCGTCAGCGGATGAACCGCACCGCCGGGCACCGGAGTTCTCCCCGTGTCGGCTTTGATCGAGTTCTCCAAATCGCAGAATATGCATATTGCGGCCTCGCCGAGGCGGGACCGGGCCAGGGAGGTCTCCGTCCTGAGCTCGGTGGCGCACTCGTCGGCTGGGAAGAGGCCGTCCATCTTCGGAACCATGTCGCGCAAGGTCTCGTACATGTCCAGCGTCTTGAACAGCTTCTCCGCCGAGCGCTTCGACATCGCGATGCCCTCCGAGAAATCCAGAAGCTGTATTACCACTCCTCTGGCTAGGTTGCTGAACAGACTCGCCGCAATCGATGGGTTATGATCGGAAAACACTGCCTCCGCCAGGCTCCGCTCCTCAGCAAAATGGACGGTCGCGCATTGCCTAAACATATATATAAAAATATGATCAATATTAATTATAAAAATAATTCTTTCGCGGATTAATGATTTCAATATATATTGCCTGAAGGTGTTGATCCAGGCAGGGACGATCTCTCTCTCGAGGGATTCCCAGTGCATCTTCTGAACATCGTCGATGGTGATCTTCTCGAATCCCAAGCTCTGCAAGGTCTCCTCCAGCGCGTTCCTCCTCGCGATAATGTAAACCTCGCAGCATTCTGACTCATATCCTCCGAAAATCATCTCCTTCGCGATCTTGTTCATGCTTAAAACGACGTCGCGAGTATACCCCGGGAATATTGTAGTACTTTGATCATCCGAATTATTATTCTTAATATTGTCGCCAACATCGCTATTAATATTATCCGAATCTTCAACGGTCTTGGAATCTTCGAGAAGCGATCGGAATTCTTCTTGGAGATACGCCATGGCACGCTGTTGGACGCTTCCGATGCGATTAATCAGAGAAATACTATTCTCCTCCGATTTGGAATTAACAACATTTAACTGCTTGTGCAGCTTTGATACTCTGTTTACAGATTCCAGAAATGCTGTCTCGCAATGATTATATTTCTTATCTGATTCGCGCTTCGTGATCTTTTCTTCGACGAGTTCCAGGAACTCGTTGATGACGAAATCTGCAGGCACGGCCTCGATCGACGCGTCGTCGTTGACGAGCCGAAC